>OU975453.1:12500-17500 GCA_918857605.2 Philereme vetulata | reverse complement strand
CTGAGAACCGCCGTCTCAGAGCGCCAGGCCCCGGCTCCACAGCAGGTGCGAGAGACTCCGGCCCCTAGGGCCCCCCCGCCGCCACAATCCGCCGCTGCGGAATTGGCGGAGATGCTGGAGTCTATGAAGCGCGACTTGACGGTCTCCCTCGGTAACATGCTGAATGCAAGGATCGAGGAGATTGCCAGTCGCCTTCCCCCCGCGCCAATAATCCGCCCCCCGCTAGCGGCGGATAAAAAGAAGAAGGCCCCTACGGCCCTCATAAGAGAAATTGCCTCCGAGCCTGAGAGCAGGGCCAGGCTCGGGGATGGCAGGCCGAAAAGGGCCGCAAAAAAAGCGGCCCCGGCGGCCCCGGAGACCACCGCCCCGGCGGCCAAGACTGCCCCAGCAGCCAAGCCTGCCCCGGCGAGCAAGCCTGCCCCAGCAGCGGAGACTGCACCTGGGCCCTCGGGCGAGACATGGGCCCAGGTAGCAAAGAAGAAGAGGAAGGGAAAAGGGAAAGCTACGGCCATTACCCCACCCCCCCCGCCGCCCAAGAAGAAAGCGGCACCAAAGCCGAAGGGATTAGAAGTCCCCAAGACGGCAGCGGTGGTAATTACCATGCGCAAGGACGTTGCCACCGACACCACGCTGCAGGCTGTCATGTCCAAGGCCATTAACGGCATAAGGTTGGAGGAGATAGGCCTGCAGCATGTCAGGGTCAGGAACTCGGTGACGGGGGGCCGAGTCATCGAGGTCCCTGGAGCAGATAGCGGAAGGGCGGCGGACAGCCTCGCAGCAAAGCTGCAGGTCCTCGTGGGCGACGTTGCCCATGTAAGCCGCCCTGAAAAGATGGCCGCTATCGAGGTCGCCGGCCTAGACGAGTCGGCGACAAGGGAGACCCTGGCGGCTGCCGTCGCCAAGGCGGGGGGATGCGCCGAGGCGCACATTAAGGTGGGGGGCATTCGCCCTACATACTTTAATGGTAGTGGGGTGGCCCTCGTGCAATGCCCGGTGGGGACTGCAAAAGCTCTCCTCAAGTGTGGTCATATCCTGGTAGGCTGGTCGTCTGCCAGGGTCAACTCCGTCGGACCAGCACCCATGCGGTGCTACAAATGTATGGGTGTCGGCCACGCGCGTGAGCTGTGCCCCTCAAAGGTGGACCGGGGCCAGATGTGTTACCGGTGCGGCGCAGAGGGGCACAAAGCAGCCGAATGCTGGGAGGAGAAGGTATGGTGCGCAGTATGCCACCATGCAGGCCTCCCAGCCGACCACGTTATGAGTGGACCAAAATGCTCCCCACCGGAGACAAAGGGAAGAGAGGCGAGGCCGAGACCCTCCCGCCCCACCCGACCCCCTCCAGCCGAAACAGCCGCCAGCCGGCACCAAGAGGACAACCGTATGGACGTCTAAATGCCAGCACACCAGCATCTAGACGTCCTGCAGATAAACGCCAACCACTCCGCCAGAGCTCAGGATCTGCTCATGCAGGCCATGGCGGAGTGGGCAATTGGCGTTACGGTTGTAGCGGAGCCATACTTCGTCCCCCCACAATCTAATTGGGTAGGGGATACCGACGGAGTAGTGGCGATCGTGGTGCCGGCGATGGGGGACCTCCCCCCCTTATCAAGGATCGAGGGTGGCCCGGGATTCGTGGCGGCCAGATGGGGGAACGACACGGTGCTGGTGGCCGTGTACTTCTCCCCCAATAGGCCGCTGCGGGAGTTTGACACGTTCCTGGGGATCCTAGGGGGGGTGGTCCGGAGGGCTGCCCCGAGGCAGGTTATGGTCCTGGGGGACCTCAACGCCAAAAGTTCGGCATGGGGTTCCCCCATTACGGACCATAGGGGTATGGCTCTTGGGGATTGGGTGACGGCAACGGGACTCGTGGTCCTAAACCGGGGCACCGCGAATACCTGCGTGCGGCGGCAAGGGGGGTCAATCGTGGACGTCACGTTCGCGACCCCTGCCATAGCTGCACGCGTCACGGATTGGCGCGTCCTGGAGGATGTGGAGACCCTCTCAGATCACCTGTACATCAGGATGAGGGTCTTCACAGCAGGGGTTCCACCGTCGCCCATCACGGGCAGAGCCAGGAGGGGGCGAAAGTTCCCAAAGTGGTCCCTGGTCCATTTGGACAGGGACAAGGCGAACGAGGCGGCCATGGTGGAGGCGTGGTGTGCTGCCCCACCCGTCACCCTCGGAGCTGAGGAAAGGGCGGCACAGTTCCGAGTCGCATTACAGACGGTGTGCGACGCGGCCATGCCTCGGGTCGGTCGCCTGTTCAACCGCAAGAGAGTATACTGGTGGTCCGCTGAAATTGCGGCCCTGCGGTCCACCAGTAACAGTGCCCGCCGCGCCTACCAACACTGTAGGCGCAGGCGGCACAGTGCGGAAGAGGAGGAAGGGCTCCACAGGGCCCTCAAAGAGGCTAAGGGGGCCCTCCAGGTCTCGATCGCCAAGGCCAAGGACGAAGCTCACGAGTCGTTCTTGGCTACCCTGGACAGGGACCCATGGGGGCGGCCGTACAAGGTGGTGCGCAACAAAATGCGCAGCGCTCCCCCCATGGACTCCCTGGAGCCCGAACTCCTCCAGAGGGTAGTCGAGGGGCTGTTCCCGCCACCTCCCTCGATCTCTCCCCCGTCGATGGTCGACCCCAGAACGGAGTCGGAGGCCGAGCTCGTCGTTGCACCAATAAGTGACGACGAGTTCGAGCGTGTGACAGACCGACTCCGGGGCTGCAAAAAAGCCCCCGGCCCGGACGGCGTTCCCGGTCGCGTCCTCGCAGTCGCCCTGGAACACCTTGGGGACCGACTCAGGCACGTCATGGATGACTGCCTGAGAGAGGGAAGGTTCCCGAGGGTGTGGAAGGAGGGGCGACTATGCCTCCTCCGTAAAGAGGGTCGGCCACAGGATTGCCCGTCTGCCTATCGCCCCATAGTGCTGCTGGATGAGGCCGGAAAAGCGTTTGAACGCATCCTGGCCTCCCGGATCCTGCAGCACCTGGAGACCGCCGGCCCGAACGTCTCTGATAGACAATTCGGGTTCCGGGAAGGGCGGTCCACGCTCGACGCGCTGAAGTCACTGAAGGACTTTTGTGAGTACGCGTCGAGCAGGGGGGAGGGTGTCATCGCGGTGTCACTAGACATCGCAAACGCATTTGGCACCCTCCCCTATGGGGTGATCAGTGAGGCACTTCGATACCATGAAGTGCCTCACTACCTGAGGCGGATTGTTGAGCACTACCTAACCGAGAGGGTAGTGCTCTGGGAAAAGAAGGACGGGCAACGGGGGGAGAGAGAGATGGCCTGCGGCGTGCCCCAGGGTTCCGTGCTCGGTCCACTTCTATGGAACCTGGGGTACGACTGGGCAATCCGGGGGGAGCTGCTTCCGCGCACACTCGTCGTCTGCTACGCGGACGACACAATGGTGGCTGTGCGCGGGAGCGACAAGCGCGAGACCTCCCGGAGGGCGGAAGTGGCGGCCGAGCTGGCGATTGAACGGATCGCCAGGCTCGGCCTAAAGGTGAGCCTCCCGAAGACTGAGGCTATAGTTTTCGGGGGGCGCGGGTGGAATCTGCCCGCGAGTGCGGCGCTCACCCTGGAGGGTGGAGCGGTCCAAATAAAGCCCCACATTAAATATCTGGGGCTAATATTGGACCGCAAGTGGGATTTCGGGGAGCATTTCTCAAGACTAGCTCCCCGAATCGTGGGCGCCGCATCGGCGCTGGGCAGACTTCTGCCCAATGTAGGAGGGCCGGGTTCCTTGTGCCGGCGGCTATATGCCGGCGTGGCAAGGAGCATGGCCCTCTATGGGGCCCCAATATGGGCGGACAAGCTGTCCGCCCGAAATAGGGCCCTGCTGCGGAGGCCACAACGGGTCGTGGCCCTCAGGATGGTGAGGGCCTATATGACGGTGGCCCATGCAGCGGCCTGCCTCCTCGCGTGCACCCCCCCGTGGGAGCTAGACGCAGAGGTGCACGCAGAGACCTACCAACGTAGGTCCAGGGTCCGGACAACAGGTGAACGCCCGGACCCCGAGGAGGTGGCAGCCTCCCGTCGCGCGACGGAGCGCCGACTGCGGGACAGATGGAAGGCCCAACTGGAGGTCGCCCCTTATGGTCTCCGTACCATAGAGGCGATCCTCCCAACGGCCGACCTTTGGCTGAAGAGGGCAGTCGGCGCGACGTCGTACCGGCTCGTGCAGGTACTGACCGGGCATGGGTGCTTCGGTCACTACCTGCACAAAATAGGAAGAGAGCCGGCCCCGCTGTGCCATGAGTGCGGAAGTCCCGACGACACCGCTCAGCACACCCTTGAGGTGTGCAGTCGTTGGGACGCGGAGCGTGGCCTCATGGCACGCACCATTCAGCGGGTGGACCCCTCGCTCCAAAGCATTGTTGAGGCAATGCTGAGCAACGAGAGGTCCTGGGAGGCGGTGGTCTCCTTCTGCGAAACAGTCATTTCGCAAAAGGAGACCACGGAGCGGGAGCGCGAGGAAGATCCTCTCGCGCATCCTCTCCGGCGCAGACGGCTTGGGTTGAGAAGGCGGCGTTTTGCTGCCAGACTCAACCCATAGTGGCTGCAGGTGGAGGATGGGAGTCCTCTGCCTGCGGTGATTAGCCACTGAGCGGTCTGGGAGAGGGCCAAGCGTGCTCGCCCTTCTCCCCTTCGGCGCGGGTAGCCCCGGCAACGGCTGGGGTGCCACCGGTGGACATCGTGGACTATGCCTTCGCGGGTTCCACGGTGTCCAACAAAACCGGCGAGAGGGCACGTCCGGGTGGTTTTTAGTGGGTAGCACTCCCTACCCCTCCTCACTCTGAGGAGGGAGAGGCGATGTGTAGTCCCACATAACCCTCCGACACTCCCATGTTCGGAGGGTATGCGTAACGCATTTTCCACCTGGTCAACAAAAAAAAAAAAAAAAAAAAAAAAAAAAAAAAGGTTAGGTTAGGTTAGGTTAGGTTAGGTTAGGTTAGGTTAGGTTAGGTTAGGTTAGGTTAGGTTAGGTTAGGTTAGGTT
>OU975453.1:0-7500 GCA_918857605.2 Philereme vetulata | reverse complement strand
TTAGGTTAGGTTAGGTTAGGTTAGGTTAGGTTAGGTTAGGTTAGGTTAGGTTAGGTTAGGTTAGGTTAGGTTAGGTTAGGTTAGGTTAGGTTAGGTTAGGTTAGGTTAGGTTAGGTTAGGTTAGGTTAGGTTAGGTTAGGTTAGGTTAGGTTAGGTTAGGTTAGGTTAGGTTAGGTTAGGTTAGGTTAGGTTAGGTTAGGTTAGGTTAGGTTAGGTTAGGTTAGGTTAGGTTAGGCTAGGTTAGGTTAGGTTAGGTTAGGTTAGGTTAGGTTAGGTTAGGTTAGGTTAGGTTAGGTTAGGTTAGGTTAGGTTAGGTTAGGTTAGGTTAGGTTAGGTTAGGTTAGGTTAGGTTAGGTTAGGTTAGGTTAGGTTAGGTTAGGTTAGGTTAGGTTAGGTTAGGTTAGGTTAGGTTAGGTTAGGTTAGGTTAGGTTAGGTTAGGTTAGGTTAGGTTAGGTTAGGTTAGGTTAGGTTAGGTTAGGTTAGGTTAGGTTAGGTTAGGTTAGGTTAGGTTAGGTTAGGTTAGGTTAGGTTAGGTTAGGTTAGGTTAGGTTAGGTTAGGTTAGGTTAGGTTAGGTTAGGTTAGGTTAGGTTAGGTTAGGTTAGGTTAGGTTAGGTTAGGTTAGGTTAGGTTAGGTTAGGTTAGGTTAGGTTAGGTTAGGTTAGGTTAGGTTAGGTTAGGTTAGGTTAGGTTAGGTTAGGTTAGGTTAGGTTAGGTTAGGTTAGGTTAGGTTAGGTTAGGTTAGGTTAGGTTAGGTTAGGTTAGGTTAGGTTAGGTTAGGTTAGGTTAGGTTAGGTTAGGTTAGGTTAGGTTAGGTTAGGTTAGGTTAGGTTAGGTTAGGTTAGGTTAGGTTAGGTTAGGTTAGGTTAGGTTAGGTTAGGTTAGGTTAGGTTAGGTTAGGTTAGGTTAGGTTAGGTTAGGTTAGGTTAGGTTAGGTTAGGTTAGGTTAGGTTAGGTTAGGTTAGGTTAGGTTAGGTTAGGTTAGGTTAGGTTAGGTTAGGTTAGGTTAGGTTAGGTTAGGTTAGGTTAGGTTAGGTTAGGTTAGGTTAGGTTAGGTTAGGTTAGGTTAGGTTAGGTTAGGTTAGGTTAGGTTAGGTTAGGTTAGGTTAGGTTAGGTTAGGTTAGGTTAGGTTAGGTTAGGTTAGGTTAGGTTAGGTTAGGTTAGGTTAGGTTAGGTTAGGTTAGGTTAGGTTAGGTTAGGTTAGGTTAGGTTAGGTTAGGTTAGGTTAGGTTAGGTTAGGTTAGGTTAGGTTAGGTTAGGTTAGGTTAGGTTAGGTTAGGTTAGGTTAGGTTAGGTTAGGTTAGGTTAGGTTAGGTTAGGTTAGGTTAGGTTAGGTTAGGTTAGGTTAGGTTAGGTTAGGTTAGGTTAGGTTAGGTTAGGTTAGGTTAGGTTAGGTTAGGTTAGGTTAGGTTAGGTTAGGTTAGGTTAGGTTAGGTTAGGTTAGGTTAGGTTAGGTTAGGTTAGGTTAGGTTAGGTTAGGTTAGGTTAGGTTAGGTTAGGTTAGGTTAGGTTAGGTTAGGTTAGGTTAGGTTAGGTTAGGTTAGGTTAGGTTAGGTTAGGTTAGGTTAGGTTAGGTTAGGTTAGGTTAGGTTAGGTTAGGTTAGGTTAGGTTAGGTTAGGTTAGGTTAGGTTAGGTTAGGTTAGGTTAGGTTAGGTTAGGTTAGGTTAGGTTAGGTTAGGTTAGGTTAGGTTAGGTTAGGTTAGGTTAGGTTAGGTTAGGTTAGGTTAGGTTAGGTTAGGTTAGGTTAGGTTAGGTTAGGTTAGGTTGGGCGGGTCTGGGTTTATCCATTAGTAGTTGCTATGCCTAGCTTGCGGCTTCGGGCGCTTGTATTGGATAAATCTTGGCCTTCTTTACTCGGCTCTGGGAGCGAGTAATGAGGCGAATGGCTTTGAGGGAGAGCGCAGGTCGTGTAGATCCTCAAGGCAAGTCTGGTGGGGTCGTTCCTTCTCGCGGTTGCTGCCCGTTATTGGTCTATTTCCATCAGAAATAGACGTAACTGAAACCACCAGGCGCCGGCACTCTGTCGGCGGAGTAGGATGGGTTTGTTAGGGGGGGCTTCTCCGCGCGTCCCTCTGACTAGCAGAGGGCGCAGTGGATGGAGTCGGGATGTGCTCGTGGAGCCGTCTGCTAGGAGTAAGATAGCCTTTTTGGCTACTAGGAGTCGGGAGTCGGGCCCGGCGTGCACTCACCCTGCCGCCGGGCAGGCAGTGGGGGTTTACTTCCCTGCCACCGCCCCAAAATCGTAATCCCGCAACATGATCGTGGTCATGTTTCGCGATCTGAGCGGGACCGATAGGCCTTGGCTTGGTCGCCCGGGCTGCGAGGAAGACAACCTCTATAAAAAATCACCCGAAGGTAAGCGGCGGCGCAGCGTGAGGCCTGGAAGGCTGAACGGAGTTTCAGTCGCTACTGCGTCCCCCGCCAGGGAAGTGTCGATCCTCTGAGCGGGTTATGCTAGACTTCCCCGGTTACAGTGGGCACTGTCCGGGGCGACCCACCCTTCCCACATATTCGTGGGATCAGTAATGGCAAAACATTTTAATAGCTCTTTTAGGTTAAGTGATGTAGATGATAAGGAGAAGAAGGATTGCGCGTCTGTGCAGAGTGATGCCGAGAAGGCAAGTGGTGAGACACCAGTTGATCGATCTGGGAAAGAAGGTATTTCTCAGGATCATATGGAGGTCGTTAGCCTGGGGTCGGAGGCCGACTCCAGAGTAAGTGAATGTGGCTCAGTTGAGCCCATTGCTTCCAAGCTGTGGAAGAAAAGAGTGGTACGCGGTAAGCGTCGGCATGATGAGGGAACGGAGTCAGATTCTGAGTCCAGTGAGGTAGTGGTGCCGTCAACATCCAGAATGTCAACCGCTAAGAGAGGGAAAGGCCGCCCGCCCACGACGGGCAAGTACGTAGGGCTTGCAAAAGCTCAGTCAGAGCTTAAAGCTCTCAGGCGTGAGGAGGAACGACGAAAGGCTGAGGAAGAGATAACCGCTCAGGCGGCTAGCTGCAGGGTGAAGCGCATCGTAGCCCCACCTGTCTGCGAGGAAGGAGATGCCAAGCTTGCCACAGATTTGAATCGTCAAGTGCTAGATAGCGTTGATGTCATAATCAATGTGGCCAATAAATCCGGCAATCTCAAAGGCACCTTTCAACGGGCCTTAAAGGATGCAGCAGCCTCAATAAAGGTGGCTGCAGAAGCGCTTCGCGAGCGATCTGTCTCAGAAGAGACCGCGAAGCTCCAAGACGACAACGCGCGCTTGCGGGCTGAGATGGCGGTACTCCGCAAAGAATTAGATGAGGTGAAAGCCAAAGTAGCTCAGGCTCCTGTGAGAACGGAAAATCTGCCTGTAGCGGAAATGAGACACAATGCGCCCAGTATCGCGCAGTCTGCGTCTCAAAAAGACAGTATCCAGCAAGAAGAACTGGCGCGTATGATCATGCTTCAAGTAGGCACCATGATCAACGCTAGATTTGAAGGATTGGAGGAGAGATTGCTTCCCGAAAAACGGATACGCCCTCCTTTAGCCACTGATAAGCGCGAAAACGCTCGGGCGGCGGCAGTGGCAACTACCGAAAAGACCAAGGAGGCTCAGAAAGCAGTCGAATCGGAAAAGAGGAGTAAGAAAAACAAAAATAAAATGAAGAATAGTGAGCGAGCTATCATCCCAGTGCGCTCTCAGAGCATGCTTCGTGATACGCCACCAGTGCCTGGACCCGAGAGCCAAAGCTGGGCGGTTGTGACAAAAAGAGGCCAAAAGTCGAAAACAGAAGCCCCCAAATCGGGGCACTCTACTCTCTCGGCAAAAGTAGTCGGTACCAAGTCTCCGAGTCACCCAGCTCCAGTGAAGCTGCGCCCTCCCCGGACGGCAGCAGTTGTTATAACTCTGCAGCCAGGAGCCAAGGAGAAGGGTGTGACGTATGGAAAAGTGATGGAGGAGGCCAAGGCTAAGGTTGATCTCACCAGCTGCGGCATTGACAGCGTACGATTCCGAAAGGCCGCCACCGGTGCACGCATTCTAGAGATTGCCGCCGGGCAATCCAGCAGCGAAAAGGCAGACTCTCTTGCTCAAAAGTTGAAAGAGGCCTTAAGTGAGGAATGGGCTAGGATAAACAGACCCACTAAATGCGCAAATTTCCGACTCTTAGGGTTGGATGACTCGGTTGGCAAGGAAGATGTTATCGCTGCTATTGCTCAGCGCGGGAACTGCTCGAAGGATTTGATAAAGGTGGGCGAGATCAAACGCTCTTATCAGGGCACAGGGGTGGTATTGGTGAGCTGTCCGGTAACCGCTGCCAAAAAGATAGGAGAGGAAGGCCGTCTGCTGGTTGGCTGGGTCTCAGCTCGAGTCGAATTGTTGCAGCCGAGGCCAATGAGGTGTTTCAGGTGCCTTCAAAATGGACACGTCCGTGCCCAGTGTACGGCTGAGATTGATAGAAGCGAGGAATGCTACAGATGTGGGAAAGTCGGCCATAAGTCGTCCGCTTGTGCAGCTCCACCTAAATGCTCGCTGTGTGCGGCGGCAAATAAGCCGTCGGCACATAAACTCGGAAGTAAGGTATGCTCGCCTCCTAAGTCTAGGAGTAACAGGGCTAACAGGGCTGGGAACATCTCAGATCCGTTGCCGGCAGCTCAAAGCCGTCCTCCATCACAGGCAGGAGGTGAGGTGGATCGTATGGACACCATATAGGATGGCCTTACGCTTCCTACAGGTGAACCTCAACCACTCCGCCAGAGCTCAGGATCTTATGGTCCAGAGCATGGCGGAGTGGTTGATTGACATAGCAGCGGTATCCGAGCCGTACTTTGTCCCACCCAGAGATAACTGGGTTGGAGATAATGATGGGCTCGTAGCAATCATCACTAAGGGGACAACCTTTGGCAGGGTAATGAAGGGAAGCGGGTTTGTTGCGGCACTTGTAAAAGGGATAATGGTGGTGGCGGTCTACTTCTCGCCAAATAAGAGTCTTGCTGAGTTCGAGAGCTTTCTCGTGGAAGTTGGGGCTCTGGTAAGGCGAAGCGACCCGCACGCAGTACTTGTCCTGGGGGACTTAAATGCCAAATCGTTGGCTTGGGGGTCCTCTGTAACTGATGTGCGCGGAAAAACGCTGGAAGAATGGGCTTTGACCTCTGGCCTTAATATCCTCAATAGAGGATCAGTGCCCACATGTGTGCGACCACAGGGGTCGTCCATCGTAGACATAACATTCGCAGATGCAAGTCTGGTAAGCCGCATTCGTGACTGGGAGGTCCTCGCAAACGTGGAGACGTTATCAGACCACCGGTACGTCAGGTTTGAGGTCACCACTCTGAACCCGAACAGGCCGGTTGGAGCTATATCACATGGAGATAGGCCCCGATGGGCCCTTAAACGCCTGGATCAGGAAGCACTCGAGGAAGCTGCGCTGGTACAGGCCTGGATACCAGTACCGAGCGATCAGGTAGAGGTTGAGGTCCAACAAGAGGCAGAGTGGTTTCGCGAGGCGATGACGTATGTATGTGATGCGGCCATGCCTAGGGTTGGGACCCATCCAGCTAAGCGCCAGGTGTACTGGTGGTCGGCAGAGTTGGCTGAACTGCGCGGAGCATGTGTCATAGCAAGACGCCAGTATACTAACTACCGGCGAAGACGACGCCGGGAAGAGGCGCGGGTAGTGCAACTGTATGCACGGTACAAGGAGGCCAAATCGGCTTTGAAGCTAGCCATCATTCAGGCCAAAATCCAAGCGCGAGAGGAATTGCTGGAGAATTTAAACCGGGATCCCTGGGGGCAACCCTACAAGTTGGTGAGGGGTAAACTCCGCCCGTGGGCCCCACCGTTGACGCAAAGCCTGGAACCGCAGCTCTTGGGGCTAGTGGTATCAGTTTTGTTTCCCAACGGCGAGGAACACTGTCCGCCGGCCATGGCTCCGCCCAGGGAAGTCAGCGGTGAAGACTCTGAAGCGCCGGAGGTGGACTTGGTTGAGCTGAGGATGGCAGTTCTAAAATTGAGAGCAAAGAACACAGCTCCAGGCCCGGATGGAGTTCCTGGTCGAGCATGGGTCTTGGCCATGGGCGCTTTGGGCACTCGGCTCCGCGGCCTTTTTGATGCTTGCCTGCAGCAGGGACGCTTTCCAGCACAATGGAAGACGGGCCGTTTAGTGCTATTAAAGAAAGACGGACGCCCTGCGGACTCTCCATCAGCTTACCGCCCCATCGTTCTTCTAGATGAAGTGGGCAAGCTGTTTGAGAGGATAATTGCCAGTCGCCTAACTGGTCATTTGAACTGCGTTGGCCCGAATCTGAACGAAAATCAGTACGGTTTCCGTAGGGGGCGCTCAACGGTCGGAGCAATACTACAAATTAAGACGGTGGCGGAGGAGGCAGTCTCCGAAGGTAAGGTGCTATTGGCAGTGTCTCTTGACATAGCCAATGCTTTCAACACCCTGCCTTGGAGCTGCATAATGGAGGCACTAAATTACCATCAGGTGCCCCTATACCTCTGCAGAATAATTGGAGATTACCTAAACGAACGAGTAGTTACGTTTCAGGGTCAAGAAGGATGGAGGCAACATAGAATGTCGTGCGGTGTTCCACAGGGCTCGGTTCTTGGGCCGCTCCTGTGGAACATCGGATACGATTGGGTGCTGCGAGGGGTTGTCTTGCACGGGTCCAGTGTGTTCTGTTATGCAGATGACACACTGATCACTGCAAGTGCCAGCTCACACAGGGAAGCAGCTATCCTTGCCACAGCGAGTGTAGCTCAGGTTGTACGCCGTATAAGGCTTCTTGGACTAGAGGTGGCCCTGGAAAAATCTAAAGCAGTATGCTTCCACGGGGCTCGGAACAAGCCCCCAGCGGATCTACATATCGTGGTGGGAGGAGTCCACATCGGCGTCGAGTCTACGATGAAATACTTAGGACTCGTACTCGATAGCCGATGGGACTTCAACAAGCATTTTGAAAGGCTTGCGCCCAAATTAACGAAGACGGTGGCGGCTCTTGGAGGGCTACTTCCCAACATTAGGGGTGCAAGGGTGGGATGTCGGAGACTGTACATGGGAGTCGTGCGCTCCATGGCCATGTACGGCGCTCCAGTGTGGGCCGAAACTCTTAACAGCCGGAATATCACTATTCTGCGGGCACCCCAGAAAGTGATGGCGATAAGAGTGATTCGGGGATACCGCACAATATCCTACGAAGCGGCGTGCGTCCTGGCAGGCACACTTCCGTGGGACCTGGACGCTAGGGGTCTCGCAGAGGTGCACTACTGGCGGGAGCATGAAATAGCACAGGGAGAAAGACCGGGCCTAAGAGAGGTGCAAGTCAAACGCACCGAAATAAATGTGGCATTGACGGAGGAGTGGCTCAGGAGGTTAGCGCAACCAAGCGCTGGCATAAGAGCCATCGAAGCAATTCGACCAGTTTTACACGAATGGCTTACCAGGAAACATGGGGCAATGTCATTCAGATTGACACAGGTACTTTCGGGACACGGCTGTTTCTCGAAGTACCTGTGTCGTATTGG
>OU975452.1:5194898-5637527 GCA_918857605.2 Philereme vetulata | reverse complement strand
AGCGAGTTCAACACCCGCCGCGAAAAAAATGTTTGTATTAATCTACAGATATTTGTTTCGGCTCTCGATGTAATTCTATAAATTGTAAATATTTAGGTACTTACAAAATCAAGAATATGTCCAGCATAATTTATTAAAAAATCCATATCACAAAATACTAGTGGTTCGCCCCGAAGTGAGATCTCGCGCGTCTCCGATTAAAACAAAAAAATATTATATGTAATCTTTGACAATCAAAATAGTGCCACGAAATGCCTACTTACTTGGTCTACAGTTTCATTCGAATTACAGGTAACGGCAGTTCATGTAAATTGGTTGCTCTATTTTGTTAATATGGCAAATGGCAGTTATTCTGGATTTTAGACTTTTGCCTATATTTGTGTCACCTAAGCTACACGCATACTAAACTTCAGCACTGTGGGGCACTGGTGTACCCTGTGAATTTGTCAAAGTTCAGTTTTTATTATGACTTAACTTAAAAACTACTAATGGGACAGGATAGTCCCATTTTGCTTTTTTTACCCTCCTTGAACCCCAATATCTCAACACCCCCCCCCCCCCCCCCCCCCCCCACCCACATTTTTGCCATTTAGTCACACCAAAAGTGTGCCATCCCTACCTACCTATATACCAAATTTCACGATGATCGGATAAACGCTTCAAAGTTATCCTCGGACAAATAAACATACATACATACATACAACGCCGATTTGCCCAAGTTGATTAAGAGATCTCGCTTCGATCAATAAACCATCTTATGGCACTGATGATGACAAACCGCGTGCGGACAGACCGCTGCGCTTGTAAAAGTAGGTAAGTAAATCAATTCGTATCTTTCAAACTTTGTACAACAAAAGGGGTATTTATCGCGTATGTACCTTTTTTATTTGTTATCCCGACGTTTCAGCTGTGCTGCAACGTGGTCGTGGTCGTGGTCAACGTGCAACAGAGTCAACCCGTGACCACGACTGTTTCAACACAGCCGAAACGTCGGGATAACAAATAAAAAAGGTACATACGCGATAAACACCTGTTTTAATCAATAATTAAATCAATTCGTTTCTATGGTGTAAAGAATACTCACGGGATTTCGTGTTGTTCGATCAATTCCAATTGTTTTAGTAGAAATCCTATAAACACTTGATCGCTATCCAGCATACAGTAGTTCACTCGGAGCGTCAGCAGTTGATTCAGAAGGGACAACACTTGGCGGTGGTGCGGTATGTCATTTTGCATCGTGTACGTCTATAAATAAAGTGCAATTTTACTTGGACGATTACTTTAATATTTTATTTTAGAGTTAACATCAATGACTTCCGTGGCGCAGTGGGCGAATAGCCAGCTGGGACGCGCGAGGTGGCGGGTTTCAGTCCCGCCGCGGAACAAATTTTTGAATGATCTACAGATATTTGTTCCGTGACTGGGTATTTTTCTGTATATACACAGAAAAATAGTATATATACTAAAAGTACGTATTTACAAAAAAAATATTTAAGTATTCTATCAGTTAGCTGGTTCTCATAGTATAAGCTCTGCTTAGTTTGGAGCTAGATAACGTTGTGTGAAGTGTTCAGCTATTTTATTTATTTAATGTTATAATGATTTGAATAAAATCATTCGTCGCAAGAGACTGAGAAAGAGGGTATATCGATTTATCTATATTTATACATAGTACAAGCTTTGCTTAGTTTAGGACCAGATAGAGCTGTGTGAAATATCCTGTATTATTTGTTCATTCTCTGTCTTAATTGGCTCACTCGGAGTACGTTTTCAAGTTAGTTTTAAGTAAATAATATGACAGATAGAGCAGGGCAGTTACTGAATGGTGGCCGAGGAGCGGGTATAGAATGGTAGGACCAGCAGCGAGATGGGTGGACGACATCGTAAAAGTCGTGGGCCGTCAGTGGGTGAGACTAGCGCAGGATCGTAGTGAATGGCACAAACTTGGGGAGGCCTATACCCAGCAATGGGTGAAGTCAGGCTGTAGATGATGGATGATACTGATGAAGTAATGTTATATATTTTGTTTAATTAAGTATTTTTAAAGCCTTTAAATTTACCCCAATCTTACCTTCAAAGACTGTATAACAACAGGCTCAAACAAACGAATATATCTCTCCAACTCTTTTTTATTAGTGCTCCATTTCCTATCCGATTTGTTCTTCGCAAAATTCTCCATTGCTATCAACAGCTGTTTCTCCGCCGCCATCTTGGAATTCACGTCCATAGACAATTTGTGACTCGCGGTAGAACAGACGCTACCTCGCCTGGACTCCTTTTCGTCTATGGTTTTTAGAGAATTTATAGCCAGAACATCTTCGAAGAAGCTTGGTTTTTTAATTTCGTCTATTTTGTCAGTGATTGACATAAAATCGTTGTATTGATTTATCATATTAGTTCCAAATAAGCATTTTAGTAGTTGGGTGATGCAGTACACACTTAGATCGCCGCAGAGAGGAAGGATTACTTTCAGGTAGTAGAGTATCTCTTCTGTTATCGGGCCTATTTCTTTTTCCGTGGCCAGTTCTAGTTGTAACGCGAGACTGTTTAGTACAGTTCGGAGAAATGTGTAGAAAACACTGTTCTTTGGGTCTAGATTTATCTGTAAAAAAAGCAAAAT
This sequence comes from Philereme vetulata, assembly GCA_918857605.2. Taxonomy (NCBI): domain Eukaryota; kingdom Metazoa; phylum Arthropoda; class Insecta; order Lepidoptera; family Geometridae; genus Philereme; species Philereme vetulata. The sequence continues at coordinate 5,634,907 of OU975452.1, read as the reverse complement.
ATTGATAACGAGTGATGTATTAAAGTAAAATTTTTACACTAATTTATATTTTGACGTGATAACTTCTTATAAATCCATGAACGCCGGCTGCACGCACGATAAAGTGTCGCGTTCCGCCTGAGCCGAGCGTGCAAGCGAGAGCGCGGAACAAGTGATAGAGAGGCACGATCGGCCTAACCGTTCGGCTTGTGACTCATCTATCTCTCTTCCACTCGTTATTACGTTCAATTATCGTACAGACAACCATTTTATTCATGTTTGAGTATACATAGCTAATATACTTTTTTACTGTGATTGTAGGTAGTGCCTTCTGCCTCAAACTTTGTATAGTCTTTGTAAAACTGTTTATCGTTTTAATGTCAGGCATCTTGAGTTAACTACAAAAATTGTCTTTAAAGTAATTTTATTGATAAATTTATGGCTGCAAATAAATATTTATGCATTTTTTTTAACTGACGGCCTGTGGGGCAAAAAAGCCTTCACTAGATGGAGAGATGACGTGATAAAGGTTATTGGGGGGCATTTAGGCGCAGGGCACACAAGATCGGTCACTTTTGGAAATTTATGAGGCCTATGCCTAGTAGTTGATGTCCGAGCTGATGTGTTATGCTGTAGTTATGGGTGCTGCCGTACTGTCCCAGTTAAAAAAACACACTGTATATTGGAAATATATTGATTACTCGATAAATATTCAAGCTACCGGTATTAAATCCACCTCCAAAATCAGCAAAATCACACATCCGCAATCGTATTACGATTGCGGATGTGTGTTTTAAATTAATGTCGTACATAACAAAACAGGTTGTATAGAAAAGTTGCCTGGTTTGAGACCTAGGCTAGTTTTGATAAACAAACCACGCGTTCAAAACCGCGGGCGGAAGCTTGTACCTTATAATTGGAATAAGTAGCTCGCAGACTCTCATAGAACTTTATATAGTACGGTTCGTTGAAGAAATGCCCCACGAAATTGGCCTTCAAACTCGTAGGGGGGATTGGCCTTTTCTTGAGAGGTCCCTTATCGTCGATACTTTCAGTAACTGTACTGTTTTTCCTCGGAATCGACTCTGAAACAATATTTCTTATTTTTTTAACCCACATCTTTAATTATTAACTGCGATGTCACATGCACACTCAAGTCACAGTCAAGAGTGATTCAGTATTCATATATTCACCATTTACAATATTGGTAGGTATGTCAAAGATATATTACAAACTAGCTGTTGCCCGCGACTTCATACGCGTCACTCTCCTAAATGTGTAGGTAACCTAGAAATAAAGCTAAACTCACTGTTGCAACTTAACTTGACACACCAGTTTTATCCCATGGGAACTGCTTTATGGGATAAAAGGTAGCCTATGTGGTAATCCAGGTCTACATCTACATATATACAAACTTTCATTGAAATCGGTTCAGCCGTTACGACGTGATTGAGTAACAAACAAACATTCAAACTATAGTGTGACCATTAGTGCTGTGCACTCTCTGAGGTATGCGCGCGGCAAGACGGGGGGGGAGAATCGGCTGCTGCGCTCTGTCAGTACGCCGTCAACGCTCGTGGCGGCAGGTAGTGTTATTTGTATCGGACTGTCTATGTCATGTGCGTCTGACATAGACAGTCCGACGGCGAGACGGGGGGGAGAATCGGCTGCTGCGCTCTGTCAGTACGCCGTCAACGCTCGTGGCGGCAGGTAGTGTTATTTGTATCGGACTGTCTATGTCAGACGCACATGACATAGACAGTCCGATACAAATAACAAATTTACAAAATGTAAGAAACTAAACTACTGCCGGATACTTTTGTACAAATTTATTAACTAATATTATATTTCATTACTAGATGTTACACGTATTAATTCTTGATTGAAAATGCCAACTTCTTTAAAATTTTTGAAGCTGTTGTAATATAAGTATGTATAGGTAGGTACTCGACAATGAAACGAAATAATTATAACGACAGGTAATCTTTATTTATTTATTTTAATCAAAATCTGATGAATCGTCACTGTCGCGATCGATATCATTACTTATTTGGTACACTACAACTATCAAATTAGAACTGTCATCAAGAAAATAAAGAAATGGAAATACTATAATTCGATACTCATGTGTACCTACCATAGACATTTCTGCTCTTCAGTAAATCACCACTGAACGTTTGTATAGAAATCGAACCACCTTAAATTGTCGAAATTATCGCACACCCTTTTGTTTCAACCCCATATTTGTTAAGGAGTAATATCATCGGTAAGAGTTTCCAAGCGGACTACATTATGTGGCAATATTAATAAATAAACTCACCTTGAGTCTTCCTCCTAACGGGACTCCCGGGCAGGGCAATCCCACCCTTATTCAGATGCACATTAGGGTTAACCTCCTCTATCAAATGCACTAGTACATTCAACATTTTTAGTGTAACTTGTAGAAATTTCTCTGCTAAATTGGCTACGTTTTCGTTGTCTAAGTGCTGCCATCTCTTGGAGGTCAGTGTGTCGCGTTCGAAAATGTCCCGATTGGTGGTTTTGTGACGCATTATGTTGTGGATTTCGACTGAAATATATAAGTTTTTGTGGTTATAACTTCATATGAAATCGATTGAATTTAAATGAATGAAAACTCTTTATTGATCAAGCGAAGCGAGATCTCCAAATCAACTTGGGCAAATCGGCGTTATATGTATGTATGTATGTTTGTCCGAGGATAACTATCGAAGCGTTAATTAGATCATCGTGAAATTTAATACATAGATAAATAAAAATGATAATGAGACTATTAGGTCAAGTGGGACGTCAAACGAAAGGTCTTTATTATTATTCATATTAATTCATTTCGATTCCGTTTTTATTTTTAGTAAAGTTCTTGTAGTTTTTGATTTCATAGCCATAATAAAAACTAAATTTTGACGAAATTCACAGGGTACACCAGTGACCCCACAGTGCTGTAATTTGGTATGCGTGTATCTTAAGTGACACAAATACAGGCAAAAATCTGAAATCCAGAATTACTGCAATTTCTACCCCAAAAAACCGTAACCAATTTACATGAACTCCCGTTTACTATAATTTTAATGAAACTGTAGGTCAAGTAATTTAGTTTTTTATTTCGGGCACTATTTTCCTAGATTACGAATATTTTTTTTTTTGTTTTTTATATGAGACTCGCGAGATCTCAGTTCGGGGCGAACCACTAGTTATAGATGAGAAGAGACAACAAAATGAGAAACGAGTAAATGTACGGAATGACGATCTGATAAAGGTTGACTGCAGGCCGCACAAGACCAGTCTCTGGAAATCTATGGGGGAGGCATATGTTCAGCAGTGGACTCCCGTAGCTGATAGTATGATGATAAAGTTATTGCTGAACAAAACAATGTCTTCCAGACAAAAAGTATGTGATATCGAGTATCGATACAAAGTTTTCTTTTCTTGTATATTCATATAGATACTCACCAGGATAAACCATTCTGCACAGATCTAGCATAATAGTCCTAACTGCGACGGTGTCGTTGCAATGGTCCAAGTTCTCCAAACAATATCTTAGTATTCCCTGTTCAGAGTACGCGTCAATGTGTTCCCATGGCGAGTACTTTTGGACAATCACTTGTAGGGTTTCTAGGACGCCTTGCTGTGGGAATATATACCTTATTGTGTTAAATGTAAGGTTTTAATTATGAAGATTAGACAGCTCAGGATGTTTAGAGGGTAAAAGTTTAACCGTGAAAATTAATATTTATTTTAGAACTTTGCCGACTTGAGTTTGACTTTGAAGTTTTGAGATCAGTTGTAGAATACTAGAAAAGATGACCTTCAGTGGAGCTGGCACGGAATCTCCTAGATTCCGTGTTTAATTCCCGCCGCGGAACAAATGTTTGCATGATCTACGTATACGTTTTGGGTCTGGGTATTTTTTTATACATTACATGTATGTATTGACAAAAAAATATATAAACAAGTTCCCTCTCTAAAGATGCTATCAGATCTATTTTACACGCTGCATATAAAGGAATCGCTTTGCTCGCAACTGAAATTTAGGCGACAGGCAAACTGAGCGTAGCGAGCTATAAAAGCACAATGTGTGTTTATAGCTATGTCAATTCCATGCACAAGGGACTTAATTTTTTACACAGCTTTTTCATGTCTGACATTTGTCACTGGCAATTATTTGTTTCCATTCCACATTTACTTAATAGTAAAAATAAACTCACCGAAAAAAAGTCACAATTCGACGACATCATTTTCCCCATCAACTGAGCTATGATCAACTTCAGACACCCACCCCCTGCTTTTGGCGTTCCTATATAAGAAGAAAAGTACCTAGATCAGTTTTTTTTTTAAAAACAACAAATAAACAACTAAAAACAAATAAAAAACGGATAACAAATAAAACAGGTACATTCGTGGAAAATACCCGTTTAAATCAGTAATTAAGTACCTAGATTACCTATTAAATTCAATTATTTAATTCTTTCGCCATGTTTTTCTTGCGAATTAATCTAGAAACATACTATCGGACGCGACTTATGCTGATGTACCCGGTAATAATAACATTACGTCGACTTGTGCAATAAGTTTTTTTATTAAGTAACAAAAAGGACTTTGTCGCTCATGCGATTATGGCATCCTGGTAACGGAAACAAAAATTAAATGATATAGGTTAATACTTATTAGGCTACTTCCTATCTACTAACTTGAATAGTTGTTTGGCAGTATCCGATAACGGATCTGCCACAAAATACTATTACAATCACCAATATTTAAAATAGAGCTAGCTATAGCACTAGCATTCTGAACACATTCCTAATAGCAATAAGTTGTGGCCGTGACTATAAGAACTCGGTCCAACTAGAGTCTGGCTCCTCCGATGTTTTTATAAGTCACGGACACATCGGTTTCGGTTAAAGATTAGTTTATTTCTCATAAATTTACATAATAAATAGCTTACTGAGAAAACATGCAATTATATTCTACTTAAATAGATAGGTACACAATTAATAATACAATGAGCTGATTTAACAAAACATGAATACAGGTATATCTGCCAAAAATATATTATATTTAAAAAAATAACAACAATTAAATAGACATTGAGTCACCGAACTAAATTTTAGAAATTTCATTTCGGATAGCTAATAAAATACAGTGATACGGACATCACAAATCAAAACGAATTCGTTCGAGGCGGTCCCGCCGCTTGCACCATCTTTTATAAGCGAGCGTTATTTCAAGGATTATCATCAAGGACATACGACGCGTGTCTACGGGGCGTTAGGAGACAGAACGACACGAGGTCCTACAAGGTGTGCAGTGCAGATTAATAAGTCGCGATTATCAGTCGCAACTGTAAGTCGCGTCCGATAGTGTTTCTAGATTTAGGCTAACTTAGCTGATGGTGTACTACGTGTTTTGTTGCGTACGACATTGATTAAAAACACAGGTAGGGCTAATGGCTAGTATTATTGTAAAATTGTTTTTTTCAAATTCATATCCATAGAAAATTTTAAATTTTCAAACAAAATTAATATCAAGTACTAAAATATGAATGAAACAGCCTGTACAAAATAGGTAAACAAATCATAGTTCTTCATCGTGTAAGTAGGGTACCTGTTAAACTGACTAAGCGCTATTATCGCAAAGCCGTCGCCGAATTACGTTAAAAAAATTAATTGGAAATGTATCGAATACTAGATATACATTCAAGCTACCGGTATTAAACCCACCTCTAAAATCATTGAGTACGATTCCGGATGTGTGTTTTAAATTAATGTCGTACAAAACAGGTTGTATAGATGCTGAGACCTGCCCCACGCAATACTGTAATACCTGGGACAAGACTTGCCCAGCAGTTGCGTCTACGCACCCAGCAATAGCTATCAACTTGTAATGTATAAATCAACTTTAGATTTAACATCGACGACCTCCGAAGCACAGTGGGCGAGTAGCCGGCTGAGACGCAGGTTGCGGGTTCGATTCCCGCCGCGGAATATTTGCGTGATCTACAGATATTTGTTCCGGGTCTCATTGTTTCTCTTTGTAATTATTTATTATTCATTAAAATGATAATTTGAAATCTATATAAATTATCGAATCGAGTTTTTGTTTAATATACGAAGTAACAAAGACAAACCCCGATAACTACACTATGTTTACAGAAACTTACACTATGTTTGTAGGCGTAAATAATATTTTCTTTTTGTCATTACCTTTCAACTGCTCCAGTACATCGCTATAGAAGTAGATATCTCTCACTAGTTCTAGGGACGGTTTGGTTTGGTTCTTATCGAGAGATAGGAGGGTAGTTTGCAGTTGCGCGACGCGGCTCACCATTGTAGTGGGCGTATCGAGACTTGAAGGGAAGATCTTTGGTATCACGCTAAAAAGAAACGGAAAGGGGAGGGTTTGAAAACTTTTGGCATAGACATAATCATTTTTGAAGTGAAAACTTCTTTAGGCGCGTTGAACATTTTTTGAGATGGGAAAAAACCATTGAACTCGCGACACTGTTACCGACACCTGCCACTGACTACTGACACTGACTGTTACTGACACCTCTGTATATAAGTATCTGTAGTGTAGTCGGCTTTTATTCAAGTTTTCACTTATGTCGGCACTCCAAAGGCGACATGTTTTTTCTTTAAATTGCGTCGCTCAATGAAACTTGCATATTTGAAAAATAAATAAAAAATAAAACTCAAAACCAAAATGTTTTTATTCGTTAAAATCATAAGGAGCACTTTAAAACGTCAATTGACGAATTGTCACGGATTGGGGACATACAATGTATAATACAATAACATATTTTTTCCAATACAACTTAAAATTTTAAAACATATTTTGTTATTCAAATTTGAATTGTATGTCATTTTTAAATTGTGAATATTGTTTAATGTGGTTTGTGGTTATGTGATTTTAAATAGGATTGTTAATTGTTTCTGAATAAATTAAATGAAAATTAAATGTAATTGTTTTTTTAGGCAAGCGTGTTCCATCTTCGATCACACCATCACCATACCATGAGGTGAGGTAGTGGTCAAGTTATTGGCTATTAATACAACAAAACAAAGTAATCAACTAATCCAAACGTATAGATTGCTGGGCAAGCCAACTGCAGCTGTTTCGGCCTTCAAATAGCTAATGATACAACTTACCACCAACATAATGCAACTCACTCACACTATATCAATCAGAATCGAATATTTTATTGATCGAGCGAAAATCGGCGTTGCAGGCAGCTAATTTCTGGATGCCTTTTAAGGCTGTGCTCGCTCCTTCCAGGATCCATGTATCTATCTACATGATTAGCTACCTACACTAGACAGTGGGGTTGCCAAGATTACGACGACTGCGCGGCCGTCACCCTTCACTGAGCCAGCGAGTGGTGATTCCCACTACGGAGGGACCCACAACTACCTTCTGGAACAAGCCTGCCACCTACCATGACGCGCCCTGGACCGGGACCCGTCGCTTCTCAGGCCAGTGATTCAGTGTTCCCTACCTACCTACATTGAGTGTGAATCTGCGCGGCTGTGCAATGTTATCGGACATTACAGGTGTGAAACGTTAAATAGTATTTTATTTCGCATCCTGTAGGACCTACCTACCTACCCTATCTGTTGGCCGAAACGGCACAGTTTGTCCGGTCTTGGTGAGTACATTTCCAGCCCGTTTTTATTTTTAGTTTAAACTTTGTAGTTTTTAAGTTATTAGCCATAATAAAAACTGAACTTTGACAATTCAATTCACAGGATAGGTACACCAGTGAGCCCACAGTGCTGAAATTTGGTAGGCGTGTAGCTTTAATGACACAAATATAGGGAAAAGCCTGAAATCCAGAATAACTTCAATTTCTACCCCAAAAAAAAAAACAATTAACATGAACTCCCGATACCTGTAATTTGAATGAAACTGTAGGTCAAATATGTTGGTTGCGTAATTCGTGGCACTATTTTATTACTCATAAATTAATGCCGGCTTGCACAACGATCTCTTAACTTATTTAACGACAAAACATGTTTAGGCATCGCTGCGAGAGTCGCCCTAAGAATATTTTTGTTTGTGTTTTGGGAGACTCGCGAGATCTCAGTTCGGGGCGAATCACTAGTTGTTAATTCAATCATCTTCAAACATTAGACGTAAAGGTCAGTTAGTTAGTATATGTATGTAATGAAAGGATTTACCTTGCGATCGCATGCGAAGCTGCATTCCTCACTTTATGATCCTCATCAGCCAATAATCGAATCAACGTATCCATAATTCGTTTACTTCGTCTGCGGTAGTCGGCGTATAACATGAATAACCTACAAAATTAATGACTAAGTTAGAATAAATAGATTGAAAAAAAGTGTTTTATTTTTGAAAATATTAGTTTCTTTGTATTTAATACGCCTTGCCAGAGTCTGTGTTTCCTGATAGCTACAGCCTGGGTATCTTTAAGTCGCGAGTGAATAGGTTTCTTCTAGGCAAGCGTGTACCATCGTAGACTGCATCATCGCTTACCATCAGGCGAGATCGTGGTCAAACGGAAGCCTATAATGTATAAAAAAAAATCTTTGTAAATTCTTTGTAAAACTTTAACTGTCTACCTACTTACCTTCTATAAGGTATCTTCTCATAGAGCCTGCACAGATTGACCTTACAGAGCCAATATCCATTATTTTCCACTTTGATCAGTTCATTCAGAATATCGATTAGTAGTGTCCAATGCACGCTGTTTGACAGAGCTGTAGAAAGCGTGCTGAGAGATGATAGAGTGTGGTTTACTGTGGAGTGGATTTCATCGGAGAGACCCTAAAAATTAATTAGCAATGAAGTTTCTCAAAAAATTCCAGAGAGTTCGACCACAAAGTAAATTAATACAACAAAGGCAACGGTGGCAACTTAACATCAGGAGACCTGACATACCACGCGTGCAAAGCAGCGGGCGGAAGCTTGTAATCTATAAAGAAGACATATCTTCCTCTTAACTAGAGATGATAAGAAAAATGATATAGAAGGCATTCTTAGAATATAATAAAAAATCGGTCAAAATCAAATTATTCATCAGCCTATACCGGGTGTCCCGGAACTAGTATTTTAAACCTGGACGGGATGAGCTCAACCCTGAAAATTAACAACTTTTCATAGAAAAACTTAAATCATTTATCAATTTTATTCTTAAGTTGAAATTTTCTGAACTTTTTAGATTGATTTTAAATAAGCAATTTCTTAGACTTTACACCTTTCTTAAAATTTACAAACGCAATGTACGCAATTTTCATACGGAAAGTTAAAAAGCACTATCTTTCTCTGTAATTTTATATTATTATAGGTATATATATATTATTATAGGTATTATTATTCCATATAATTTATTTATTATAATTATAATATTATATCATACTTTAGGTATAGTTCATATTAGTTTTGGGTATATATATATATTATGTTTTTGTACACTCACCTACCTTTAAAATCATCTCTCTAGGCTCAAAGGTTTGCTGGAAGAAAACACTTCTAAGGGTTAAGCTCGCCTTTGTACCTCTATTTCTGTATTTTCTTGTGTGCAATAAAGAATAAAGAATGTTTGACTTGAGGTATTTAACCTAAAACAGCTGATAAACAGCTAATTATTACAAAGTGATTCTTCAATGAAAATTATCAAATTAACAAAAGTCGCAGAACATTTGTTGTTCTCATGTGCCGAGAATCGCCCCGTCAGGGTAACATAGTTTTGGGATACCCTGTATACGGCTAGATTGTAATCACTTTAGTAGGTTATATTATAGTATTGGATACTAGGAACGTAAGAGAGAGTGGTGGCCAAGGGGTGCTCGTATACCAACAGGCAGACCACCAGCCCGATGTTCGAATAATATTGAAAGCGTAGCTGGGTGTCAATGGATGAGACTCGCAAGGGACCGGAAAGAATGGTGTAATAAAGATGAGGAAAAACCCAACAGTGAGTGCAGGCTGAGATGTAGATGATGGATACTAGGAACAAGTATTAAAATCATACCTTCATAACAACTTCCACTAATTTCTCCACGCAGATGCTATCACTCACATCCTTAGGCAGCAAATTCAAACACCTCCAATGACCGTAATCACCATACCCCATTTCCAGAGCACTCGACAAATAATTCCCTATACAAACCCTAACTAGACCCCTGATTTGGGGGTCAGAATGACCCTCTAACAGAGTAAAAATATCTGACATGTGTTGACATTCAAATTCTCTTTCTGCTGAAATCACAAGAGGGGTTTCTAGTTTCAACTCTTGTATGCCGTCTACGATATCTTCTTTAAGATCAGTTTTCTTAGTTTTAGCGAACGATGAAGCTAAATTATCTAAATTAGTGGTCGATTCTCCAAAATGATCAAATTTCATGTCCAAATCTATACTAGAAGATAATACATCCCCGCTACTAGACATTGGGTAACCGGTGTTACTTCCAGTCATATTGGAGTTGGTGGTAAAATTGCTATTGGTCATAATGTTGGTGCTGTCTTGACTCATCGCGCTTGCAATAAGGTCGCTTTTCGCATAATTTTTGCAATCCAAAATGCCGCTTTGTATATCCTTGCTTGAACTTTTCTGATCGGATTCTGATTTATCCTTGTCTTTTCTCTGGGAGTTAGTTTGACTGTCGATGCTTTTAAGTAAGTCTTGGCTAAGACTTTCTGTGAGGGAATCTTGATAGCAAACGTTTCGTTCTAGGACGTATTCGTTCGGATTGTCCTGCGAATCTGTGCCTTCTGTTGAGCCTTGAATAGAGAAATATAACTCTTATATTCGTGGCCATAAAGTTCAATTTCTAATAAGCAAATTGGAAATCTTGAAATAATAGAACATTTTAAATTTACATTCAAGTCAGTTTTTTACATCATATCAGCCAAAGGGCATCCAATTAACATAGGCTTCCAGAGTGACAGATCTTGAGCAGCCTACACCCAACGGCTCCCAGCAATCTATATCAGGTAGTTTTTTCCATTTAGTGTGGTATTATTGGACTATATTGTGGTAATACTAAAGTTGAAATTCAAACTTACCAGAGATATTATGGATCTTTATATCAGCGTCTTTATCCAAATATATAGTAATCGCTTGAGGGTACAACTTAAGTATTTCTGAGAGACAATTTAAAGCTGATGACTTTACGGATACTCGTATTGATCTGAAATCAATAACAATTATAAATACAAATAGACACTACGCACTTAAAGTTTGTCAAATAATTCAATTCATATTTTTGTAAGTTTAGTGGGTCATTGCCACTTTTAAAAGAAAAAAAATGTGGCGTGAAAAAATTTACAGTTTATCTGATGACATATTGACCAAAGGTTGTCTGGAAGAAATCACTTATAAGCGATAATACCGCCCACTTGTTGCTTTGTGAATTTTATTTTTGTTTGTTTCTTTTGTGGTGTGCAATAAAGTATTTTCATTCATTCATTAGCTCTTTTGAGTTGATTCGAGTTAAAGTGACTGCGATGACGTTATGGTTAATTTAAAGAAAATTTCGGTATAACTGAGCTGAATTGAATCATTCCTTCATTCAAATCTGTGCTATAACAACACTAGCGATTGGGATGCAGCAACTGATGCGCTCAAGGGGAGACCTGGTTACACCGAGCGACTGTCTCGAGGACTTAGGACCAACGGGGTCTGTTCGAGAAGCATGACTTATGTGCAGATTCTCAGAACACATCGATCGCGTGATCTAGAATAATTCTTCTATCTACAGTTAGACATTGTTGTTTCAGTGTCATATTGACACTCTTTCTGTAGGTTAGCTTTATGTAAGTAGTTCTTACATGTGGAAACAGATGTCGCTATAATAATAATAATAAATATTGCTGGACATTTAACACAGCACCATCTAGCCCCAAACTAAGCAGAGCTTGTACTAGGGGAACCAAATGACTGATAGAATACTTATATACTTTTTTGTAAATTCATACTTGTAATATATAGAGAAACAACCGGACCCGGAACAAATATCTATAGATTGTGCAAACATCTGTTCCGCGGCGGGAATCGAACCCGCAACACCCTGCGTCTCAGCCATCAGAGGTTGGTCTATAGAGCAAGCAATGGCAAAGTAGCATACCTGTCATTTATAAGACCTCCTTTATTGCCAGTTATTAGGAACTTCGACGCTAGCAATCTTGCGCAGTATTTTAAAGTCACATCATCATCGTAAAGCGATCCAATATTAACCTGTAAGGTTGGAATAATAAGAGTCAATTTTCAAAATCAGCTTTTATGATCAAATGCATCATCATAATCATGTCAGACATAGGACGACCACTGAACATATGCCTCTCCATAGATTTCCAGAACGACCGATCTTGTTCGGCCTGCACCCAACGGCTCCCAGGAACAATTATCACGTCGTCTTTCCATCTAGTGGGGGAGCCGTGCTACGCTTCGTTTCGCAGGTGTAAGTGCAACGACAACGTAGTGGTCTATTTTCAGGATATATTACGCCTTTTGTTATGTACGACATTAAATGAAAACACGTGTAGGGCTAGTATTGTTGTCAAATAGGTTTATTTACAAACAACCTTAAATAACAAGTAAAAGGTTAATCACATGTAAAAGGTTAGCTAGCGCCAATTATGCGTTATTTAAACTGAAACCCATAGTAGATAAGACTCCTCTTATAGCTGTTTATTATGCTTATTGCCATTCTATTATTAGCTATGCCGTAACAGCCTGGGGTAATGCTCCCCAGGTTGAAAGAGTTCTCATAACTCAAAAGAGATCTTTGAGAATCATTCATGGTTTAGGTAGATTAACATCAGTCAGAGCTTATTTTAGGAAATCAAAAATACTAACAGTAATTTCACTATTTATACTTAATTCCTTGATAGAAATACATGTAGTTAAAGACGAACTACCCATGACAATGCACATACGAGGGTCATTCAATAAATACTTAGCCTACAAAAAGTAAACGAAAATTTTGGAAAAGTGGCAATTTATTTTTCAACATAGTCTCCTTTTAGTTCGATACACTTAGCCCAGCGATGCTCCAACTTTTTTAACCCGTCCGAAAAATAGTTTTTGTTAAACTCTGCAAAATAGGCCTCCGTGGCGGCGATGACCTCCTCATTTGATCCATATCTATTCCCAGCGAGAGATTTTTTCAGATTAGGAAACAGAAAGAAGTCACAAGGGGCCAAATCTGGAGAATACGGTAGATGGGGCAGCAATTCGTAGCGTAATTCGACTAATTTGGCCATGGCAACGGCAGACGTGTGAACCGGTGCGTTGTCGTGGTGAAACAGCACTTTTTTCTTCGCCAGATGGGGTCGTTTTTTCTTTAATTCGGCGTCGAATCGGCCCAATAAATCGGCATAGTAAAGCCCTGTAATTGTTTTACCCTTCTCGAGGTAATCGATGTAGATCACACCTTGTGAATCCCAGAAAACGGTGGCCATAACTTTTCCGACTGATTTTACAGTTTTCGCCTTCTTTGGAGCACGTTCCCCGGTTTGGATCCATTGTTTTGATTGCTTCTTGGTCTCTGGTGTGTACCAGTGGATCCAGGTTTCATCGACGGTCACAAAACGACGCAAAAACTCCGCTGGATTCCGCTTAAACAGCGCCAAACACGTCTCCGATGTGGTCTCACGGTTGCACTTGTTTTCCGGTGTGAGTAAACGCGGCACCCATCGCGCCGACAGCTTTCTCATGCCGAGTTCCTCGTGAAGAATATGATGCACTGTTCCTTCTGAAATGCCTACAGTCTCAGCTAGCTCCCAAACCTTCAATCGGCGATCTGCCAATACGAGATCATGGATTTTTTTAATGTTTTCCTCCGTAGCAGCTGTTTTCGGTGCACCTGGACGTGGTTCATCAAAAACCGACGTACGGCCACGTGCAAACTCGTTGAACCAATTCTTGACGGTGGCCATCGATGGAGAAGAGTCACCGTACACAGCATCCAAGCGCTCTTTGATATCGATGCGCGTTTTCCCTTCCAAAAATAGGAATCGAATCACCGAACGATATTGCTCTTTTTCCATTTTTGTAAAACCGATCGATACGTTCGCTTCCATAAGTTGTCAAATTAAAACAAATGAAGGGATTTGAATGAAAATTTGAAAAAAGAATTATAAATGAATGTGCTACACTGTGGTAAAACTCTTTTGAAACTACAGCGCCCTCTGGCGATGAGGCTAGGTACTTATTGAATGCACCTCGTACATAATTATGATACTCGAAACAAAGAAAAATTATACATACCAAGAACCAGACTTGTCAAAACCTATAAACAAGGTACCTGTATAAAGCTCGCTATGTACAATAAGCTTCCGTTAGAAATAACACGACTTCCTTTGAAAGGATTTAAATTAAAACTAAAAACTTTCTTAGAAAACCACCCATTTTATCATCTAAATGAATATATGAGCTGTTCATTTTCTCATTTGCATGAGTAGTATCTACTGTAACCCTCTTAGTTTAGTTAGTTTAGATGTAATTATTTTGTATTGATCTTATTTATTCTATAGTGACATAATTTGTAATATATTATTGACATACCAATATTATGAAATGTAATTAAATGGTGAATAAATGAATACTGAATACAAGTCCTAAAATATCAACGACACAGCCTGTATATCAATCATATTCATTCATCGTGTAAGTAGATACCTGTTAAACTGACTAAGCGGAATCGCCGGAAAGGCGCCACCGATTTACGTTAAAAATTGTTTATTGGAAATGTATTGATTACTGGATAAATATTCAAGCAGACGGTTTTGAGCCCAGCTCTAAAATCAGTTAATACGATTCCTGATGTGTGTTTTAAATTAATGTCGAACATAACAAAACCCGCCCGATCGTACGTTGTAAGAGTAGCTAGATGTCAATAGATAAGACTCGTAAAGGACCGGAAAAAACGATGTAATAAAGAGGAGGTCTATACCCAACAGTGGGTGTAAACGGGCTGAGATGACCTGACAAAATAGGTTCCTAAAGAATACAATCCGGATAAAGTAAGAGTGAAAAGGTTTCTTCTAGATCTTCGTGCTTCATCTTAGACCACATCATCGCTTACCATCAGGTGAGATTGTGGTCAAACGAAGATCTATACAGAAAAAAAATTGTATAAAATATTTAGCGACACAACCTTTTAGTCAAAAGATATACATATATTACCATTTTTGGCGACAGCAAAAGTATTTCATCTCTATCTCTGGCGGGACCTTAGTATGGAAACCGTTAAAAATGTTTTCACATTTAAAATTATTCTTACCTTATATACTTCGTGGTGAGTTTGTTCGATCTGATCGTCGTCTTTATGATCAGTTTCTTCATACTCTTGTAGTTTCTCTGTCAGATCTTTTGTTAGTTGCTCTGAAGTTGGCATTTCTAGTTCCGTTTCACTATCTGGAGAATCTGGGGTCTGTAATATAATTTGTTTTTTATTTAGTCTATATCTATATTTATTTATCTATAAAAACATTACATTATATTATTTTTTTTATTGATGATAGCCAAGCGCTTGACCACTACCTCACCTGATTGGTAAGTGAAGGTGTGATCAAAGATGGAGCACGCTTGTCTAGAAAGAACTTATTCACTCTGGACTTGAAGACTCCAAGATTATACTGTTTTGGAAAAACATACGCCGGCAAGAAAAGTTGAAGCAAATCGTTTGGTACGGCAAGGTGGTACTTCTCGGTACGTCTGCTTGTCCGGTGGTGGAAGGGGGAAGGAGGGATAAGGTCATGAAGATCTTGCGCACATTCACCAAAACGTATCTTGTAAATAACTGAAAATCTGGCGACACGGCGTCTGTGCTCTAGGCTTTGTAAATTGGCTTCCGCTAGTGAGGCATCACCAATGAGTCTAGCAGCACGTCGCTCGATCGAATCAAGGGCTTCAAGCTGCTACTTGGCCGAGCCATCCCAGAGATGGCGGCAGTATTCCAATACAGTATTGTTACGCCAGAGCATGTCGCAGAATGGTAGTACCTACCCAAGCCTTGTCAAAGAATAAAATATAACAACCAGTCAGCCGCGACGTTAACAAGTCGGCGTGTCTCGACGGTACAAGCGCTTACTAGAATATTCAAAGTATTTCTGAAAATATACCTAGATATATATTTACTTGGCTACAAGTGCGAATGCTCCAAGCAACTTTTTATTGGAACGCTATTTCTTCAATACGTCACCAGTGCGTTAATTTATCAAAAGGAGTGATTTTAAATAGAAGTCACTAGGTTAGGATAGATATACCCTCTTGTGTACTGGCGTTCGTTTCTAGGTATAGTTACCTCTATGTAAGGCTTTCAGAAAGACGAGTTAGAATAATAATAAAGTGTATTATTTTAATTTTTCACAAAAAAAAACATTCAACTCACATATTAAATATAATAAATCTGAATAATAAATATTTCTGGACATTTCACACAGCGCTATCTAGCCCCAAACTAAGCAGAGCTTGTACTATGGGAACCAGACAACAGATAGAATACTTATATACTTTTTTTTTTTGTAAATACTTATAATATATAGAAAAACACCCAGACACGGAACAAATATCTGTAGATGATGCAAACATTTGTTCCGCGGCGGGAATCGAACCCGCTACCTCCTGCGTCTTAGCCAGCTATACGCCCACTGCGCCACGGAGGTCGTCAATACTAAAAACAACTAAAAATAAATTTATAAGTACGTACCTAAGAACTAAGGCACGTACATCGCAATAAGTAGGCAGGTAATGTACATGAAATTTTTAAAGGGGTCTTACCACATATAGGTAAAATTAAACACAATTTAGCGCGTGTTTAAAAATATCCGATACAAAAATTGTTAAGGAAATATTTAAACACGCGTTAAACAGTTGTTTAACCTTTTTTGCGGTAACAAGGTATAAGACTTTTATTATAGGATCTTAATCTGTTCTAAAGATAAACCGGCCAAGTGCGAGTCGGAGTCGCGCGCGAAGGGTTCCGTACCATTATTTATAAAAACGGCAACAAAATCATGTCTGCTGTATGGGAGCCCTACTTAAATATATGTTTTATTTTAATTTTATGAATTAATTTTTAATCTATATATATATATATATAAAAGAAAGTCGTGTTAGATACACAATTTATAACTCAAGAAAGGCTGAACCGATGTGGCTGAAAATTGGTGGGGACGTAGCTTAGAACCAGGAGACGGACATAGGATACCTTTTATTCCGTTCGACCGCGTTCCCGTGTGACGTGAGATAAAACGTCAAAGAGAATACAAGTCACTATAAAACGTGGTATAACAAAAACGTATCAGACATGGAATAACAAAACGCAAATGACAGCTAAACGTAATTTTGTCTATGGTTAAGTATGGTTGTAAAATGATGGCCGGGGACAACAATTGACAATTCTACCAGGGTGACGTATATTGACAGCCCGCGTTATATGCATGTCAAGGCGGTACGAAGTTCGGCGGGTCAACTAGTTGAATATATAACTAAATATTCTGTTAATATTTCAAGTGTCGACCTGTTGCCGTTATCAATATCGAGCAAAACGAGCAAAAAAATCACATTTGTTGTATTAGAGACCCCTTAAATAGTTTGTTTTTAGTATTTGTTGTTATAACGGCAAACAGAAATACATCATCTGTGAAAATTTCAACTGTCTAACTATCACGGTTCATGAGATACAGCCTGGTGACAGACGGACAGACAGACAGCGGAGGCTTAGTAATAGGGCCCCCGTTTGACCATTTGATGCCTACTCAAAGAGGCTCATAGTGAAAGACCACGTTTCTGTGCCATATATGTCGTCACTGGTAACACTGCACGCTTAACAAACTTCAATTATTTTTGGTACGATCATTCATACCTGAAAACTTAAATCCTCGCAGCTCAAGCTAGGAGTGTTCAGCTGCAGTAAGCTGCCTAACTGTAGGGCTCCAGTGAACGACAGCTCTAGGGGATCTCGGGCTTCGGACACGGGACTGGGGGCGAAGCGCGACGGTGTTACTGTTGGGTTACCTGAAATATAAATACAAATATTTTATTTCAGTAAACTTAATCTAGGATACATTTCATGGGTCTGGGACCCTCTTTTAAACATAAAATACCTACCCTTGTTAGATCGTCTCGCACTTCCGTTATTTCGATTAAGGATACACAAACATATATTTAAAAACAGTTAACAAATAAAAGAATTTAAGTTAAGTTGATGAGGATAAGTTAAGTAACATTAACGTAGGCAAAAATAAACTGATGTTAGATTGTAAATTGTAGTTTACCGCGGTGGCCTAGCGGGATGAACGCAGACTTTCGATCCGATGGTTGTAGGTTGGAGCCCGGCCTCTTTATTACCTACGCCAAATTGCTGTCGCGTCGCTATCGCTAGTCAGGCCATCCCTTTCACACGTACAGTACGTTGTCCTCACGTGTGAAATGGATGGTCTGACTAGCGATAGCGACGCGGCAGCAATTTGGCGTAGGTAATAAGGAGGCCGGTCGTGCAACAATGGATCTGGTAGTAACACATAAGTAAATATCAACAATTATGTTACTATTGTTACCTAAGACACCAGTACTTTGGTTCATTTTACGACTCATCTACTAGGAAAGATTTTCGTTTTTATCAAATGTCCTTTTCTGTGCATGTAATCAAGTATATCTTCAAATGTTTGCTGAAATAAAACTCTTATTATGGTTAAACTCGCATTTACTCGCCTCACAACACAGGCTCGCTAGAGACCTAGTGTGAGAAACAGAGCTACGTCAGGTACTGTACTCAAATAAAATAGCCTTACATGCCATATCAAATTGTCATCTGGACATTGTAACTGTTTTTAATTTAGGCTAACATTTTATGTAACTAAATACCTACTAGTACCAAACAATTTTAAAAATAAATAAATTATTCTTATTCTTATTTGAACATGTCCATTTTGTAAGCTGTTTCTGTCTGTAATTGATCGAGCAAATCGAGATCTCTGATGGCGGATTCCTATAACCGACTGCGCCTCGTATCTCCTTGAAAAAGTGTCAAACTAGTGTCAAACATTTGACAGGTTTTCAAGGAGAAACGAGTCGTAGCTGGATACCGACGGATATAGGAACCCGCCATAAATAAACTTGGGCAAATCTACGTTGTATGTGTGTTTGTCCGAGGATAACTTTCGAAGCGTTCATCCGATCATTGTAAAATTTTATACATAGGTAGGTAGTGATGGTACAATTTTGGTGTGACTAACGGGGCTAAAAATGTTAGTAAAAATATTGTTTAGATATTGGGGTTCAAGAGGGTTAAAAAAAATGAAAATGAGACTATTAGGTCAAGTGATACGTCAAATGAAAGGTCTTTATTAGTACATTTCGACCCCGTTTTATTTCTAGTAAAGTTCTTGTTGTTTTCGAGCCATAATAAAAACTAAACTATGACAAAATTCACAGGGTACACCAGTGACTCCAGTGCTGAAATGTGGTACGCTTAATTATCACAAATATAGACAAGTCTGAAATCCAGAATAACTGCAATTTGTACCCTTAAAAAGAGTAACCAATTAACATGAACTCCTGTTAAGTACCTGTAATTTGAATGACTCTAGGCTGTAGGTCAAGTAAGTTGGTTATTTATTTCGTGGCACTATTTTGATAGTCAAAGATTACAAATAATATTTTTTTTTGTTTTTATGGTAGACTCTCGAGATCTCAGTTCGGGGCGAACCACTAGTCTATTTGTGTACAACATCGTCATCATAATCATCCATAGCCCGACTTCACCCACTGCTGGGTATAGGCCTCCCCAAGTTTGTACCATCCGCCACGATCCTGCGCTAGTCTCACCCATTGGCGGCCCGCGACTCTAACGATGTCGTCCACCCATCTCGCTGCCGGACGTCCTACCCTTCTACAGCCATTCCTCGGCCACCATTCAGGTGCTACCCTGCTCCACCTGTCATCACCACGTCTTGCCAAGTGTCCCGCCCAAGACCATTTGAGCTCCATAACTCGATTCCCAACGTCATGAACCTTCGTACTTCTACGAATCTCGACGTTGTGTACAATATAGAATAAAGAAATAAAGATTTATGTCTTCAGACACTGAGATATTTTGGACTTAAAGACCTAGAAGAGAACAAATCTCTATTACCATACTAGAAATAGCAACTCACTTAGATTGTATTTCCTTTCCTCCCTTGTATCCAACATCACTGTTTTAGGATTGGTATCCAACAACGCTCGAGTGTATTGTGAAGTGGCACATGTAAGCAAAGTGGTAAGACATTCCATGGCACAGTTCTGAGTGTTGTGGTCTGATGATTGCTCTATGTATATGACGCAGAGGTGGTATAGCTGTAAAAATAGGTAGATAATAATAACTTTTCACCACTCATGCTTTGAAAGGTTTTTATATGCTACATGGAGTTGAAACAAGCTTATGGCCCAACCTGATGTTAAGTGGTAACCATCGCCTATAACAGAAAATTTCCTCGTAGTCTAACTTTTTATTAGCTGCAGTAAAATGACGTTTTGTGGGTTGCCGGTTTTTGAAGAAAAATAAATAGGGATGTAGCTAAATGAGTGAATCATAAATGAATAATCAGTTTGGTTTTTTTTTTGAGATTTAATATTAAGTTGTAATGTATTTTTTTAACCTATTATTATTACTATACTAGAGGATTGATCTTTTTTAGTGGAAGTATAGGGAGGTACATTCAAAATGAAACAAAAACGTCATAATAATGTTATTTAAATAATTTTTGTGAACTGAATCACATCCCTATTGAGATTAGGCTGGCAACATTATTTTACGGAATGTTATTTAGAAACGTCATTTTTACTGCAGCTAATAAAAAGTTAGACTATAGGTCACGCACTATAGAAATGTGTCCTACGATGCGCTGCCCTGCGTCCATCAACTGGAGGCATACCGGTGTAAAGCCTCATTTGCCTGTAATTTCACCAGCAACCATAACCTTTAAACCGAAACACAGTAATGCTGCTTGTCGGCAGAAATAGGTATGGTGGTAGTACTTCGCCGGACGAGCCCTTTCACAAGAAACTCTACTACTTATAAAAAGTTGTTTATTCTTAGCTCGATACCTGATGCGTACATGTGACTTACGCTCCTAGGGCCGTAAATAAATTTGAAAATAGAATGAGGCTCTTTGCATTCATAATATACTAAAATGAAAAACATCAAAATCAATGACAAATATATTATTATATAGAATATATATTGAAATATATATTCTATGTATTATTATTGTTATATCAAGTAGGTTTATGTATTTATTCTAACTGTAATCGGAGTTTATTGTTATTTGTGTTTCTTTTGTTTTTTTTTTTAATAAACATTAATATTGTTAAAAGTTAGCACGCCAACCTTTTTTGTTACCTCTGAGGTTGGCAGGTAGAAAATGCTATTAGCATTAAGCCCACCTTTTGTACATGTAATTTGTATTTTTGTGCAATAAAGTATTAAATAAATAAATAAATCAATGACAAATGCTTCTATTAAATAAACGAGGAGTTAGGTTAGTAGTGAAAAACAATGGATAACGGGAACCCAAATTTTCTTTTCAACAGCAAACTGTTATAAAGACTTTTTAAATCTCCTCTCATTCGCGATAAAAATTCCTTGAGTGTCATAACACCCAGGATATTTTGGCGTACAAGCGAGTACGCTAACGAGTCGAGGGTCACTTACGCCCCTTGCATAACAATGTATGCACTATTATAACACACCAATTAAACTTTATCAACGAAAGAAAACATACAGCGTAGTATGGTATTATGGGACAATGGTTCCTTTCATCAGGTCGTCTTTTCATGTACTGTGGGGGGAGGTTGGGGGAGAGGGTGGGGAGGGGGAGGGGGAGAGGGCGCCTGTCCTACACTGTGCTTTCCAAAGCGTGGTCTGCGCTCGAAAACCTTTCTGCCCTAACAGATTCGTTCTTCGAGCTATGTGCCTTGCCCACGATTTGTATACAAATCTCCCTTATTCCTAATTAGATCTCATAGAGATATACCAAGCATAGCTCTCTCCACATCACACTGAGCGACCTTGAGCCTTCTTATGAGCCCCATAGTGACCATGTTTCTGTAAACACAGCTCTTAGATTAAAGCAATCTGAGATAGAAACTTACTTCTAAATAATCTTGTACTCCAAATAGATTGTTCTCTGCAAACTTCGATACATCGTTGACTTGGAACAAGGCTTTTATCACGCAGAACCAACCCAGGGCTACTGTATTTTCTGTAGTATGCGGCCATAACTTTTCTGTTGATAACAAGTATAATGAAAAATTTAAAAATCCCTCGACAACCAAGTAAAACTGACATAACTAAGAACCACCCCTGTCAGAGTACGTTTGTGTTAAGAAAGAAAGAAAACATTTTATTATTAACCACTACTATAGTAATACCACTATAATTATATTATACTGGTCTGTGGTGACCTAATGTTGGTGGTTGCCTATGTCAATGGTAGCATGTCACCATAATAACGAATCGATTAAGTATAACCTTATTTACCAAAATTGGATTAGTTAGGGCACTACGGTGGAACGAACATAAATAAACTGTTAAGAACATAACCCTTCCTTTACACTACCTACTATCTATATTTATATTCTTCAGCAGGGAGTTGGTCCGTACAGAGTTTTTGAATTTTTGAGCTGCTTAACTGTTCTTACAAACTCTCTTTCTATGCACTTAATGGCATTTTCTTTAAATTTAAATATAGTTAAGGTCACCGTCATCATCGGAGGAGGACTAAATACTATCTATAAGTTTCTCACCAAATATATTTGCTAAGACGGTAGTGAGTAAAGTTTCTCTATGAAAACATAATTGCGCTACACATGTCGAAATCCCGCGTCTCACAGCAGGCTCAGTTGTTTCTACATGGGTCAGTAGGGCTCTTGATAGATCTGAAAATAACATTTTAAATTTAGAACAATAATTTGTTCATCAACAATAACTTGTTTTAATAAAAGTTGTACAACTAATATGAGTTTCATCTCCAGATTATTGTAAAAAAACTTTCACATTACCTGCAATTTCCTCATCCGTAGTATACTCCGACAATGCTGTTATTATCCGAGGAAGATTGGTCTCTAACGCCTCCACTATAAGTTGAATCTCCCTTGTCTGCCTCACGATCTGACAGAGCGTAGGGAATAAAGCTTGGGCTTGAGACCTTATCTTCCCGACACCAGGCCGAAGCCAGATATCACCAAGGCAAATGCGGGAGAGGGCTGCTCTGATCCACCTACATATAAAAGAAAATTACCTACTGGCTTCCACCCACAGCTTTGCACATGTGGTTTCCCAATAAAAAGTGGCCTATATCTAAATCCAGGCTATAATAGATCTATATATCAAATTTCATCCATTTCATTTCATTAATTGGTCCAGCCATTTAGTTGTGAAAACAGGCAGACAGATTAACTTTCGAATTTATAGTGTTAGTTTGGATTATTATCAGTTATGATGTTTATTGTGAATAATAGTTAGATAAATATACCTGATCCCTAAACTGGAAATCTTTGTTGAAGTGAAAACTTCTTTAGGGCCGTTGAGCATTTTTTGAGATGGTAAAACACTATTGAACACGGGACACTGTTACCGACACCTGTCACTGACTACTGACACTGACTGTTACTGACACTGACTGTTACTGACACTGACTGTTACTGACACCTCTATATTTATATATATGTAGTGTAGTCTGCTTTTATTAGAGTTTTTACTTCTATTGGCATTCCCGAAGCAAACATTTTTTACATTTTGTAGTATTATTGGAAGACTTCTGAGGCCTTAAATCTTTTTACTTTAGAATTGGCTATGCATAATAGCAGTGATACGTCACAGTGGCACACCGCTGAGTGATGACCTATTTTGTTGTTTTATATTTCATATCATGTATAACTGTTGTATTAATAGAATTTAAAAATAGACACACAATAAATATTTTTGTATTTGAAATTGGCCACTCCACATACAAACCTGCTTATCATTATACTAAATGGTGCCCAAGACTTTCATTTTGTCATGATCATTTATTCACATGAATGTATGTACAATAGTTCACATGTCAATTATAAAATAAGATTCATTTACATTTGTTTAATCGAGGCATGTGAAATACTAAGATAAAAAAAAATTATCATAGAAAAAAAATCATCTGCACATTGAGTCGGTGAAAACCACAGAATCTATATAAAGGGGCATATTATCAGAGAATAAACCTCACCTAGCATTTCTATTACTGCCAATATTATTCAGAAGAACAATATTAGTTTTATGCAAATGAAACGAAAATGCTCCAACCACAGCTCGGTTTAAGGCTTCATCTCCAGCTAAACGCACTTCCGCCTGAAATAGTAAAATTAATAGAAAAACAACTTTAGGAGTTCAATTTTGTAACCAATGTCATTGTTGAGCACAGAAAACTGATTGTCTTGTTTAAAAATGTAAGAAATAACATATTTATAATACACTTACGCTATCATTACTGGCCAATAACAACAGAACTGGTACGGCAGAGGGAATTAAATTAGCGTAGTGACGAGCGAAGCTAGGACGGCTTCCCAGCATGCCAAGACTTCGCCCCAGCGTTCCAGCAGCCGTCTGGAGCTCATGAGGCCTAAAACAATCACATACTTAACAGCAATCCCAAGAAATAGCAAAGGTCAGCCTTTAATAAGCAAAAACTTACTTGACCGAATGTTCGTTAGCTTTCAGGTATTCTAAAGCCTTCTCGGCCTTTTCTACGACGTTCATGACTGAATTATAGCCAGCTGGTGTTCATAATATACGTATCCGGCATTATTGTACTAGGTTTCGATGGAAAATAAAGTAAATTCCGCCGTGCAAAATGCAAACAAATAGACAAAATCGATTTTTGTTTGACATTGACATTGAAACATCGACAAAGTTGATGTTCATGTTTTCGTTCAAAAACTGAAGAATTATGCATGGGATAGACAATGCAACTCGACTAGACTGACACTGATAACATTGGCCCCGCCCCCCGCTCAGCGATCATCGATATCAAAACAAAATTCAGCTGATAAAAGTTCACCGCGTTTTATCGAAAAATTTAAACAATTTTTGTTTTCTGAACTATCACTATGTCAGTCGCACAAGATATTGACATAATGTATGGACTAAAAAATGTTTTAACTAAAATCGAGTCCGCAGTGGCCAAGAGAAGCAAGGTAAAATAAAATGTAAATTACGCGTGTATGTACCGGTTTTAACATTTCATCGACATTCGCCTCAATCTCTAAACTAGGGTATTTCATCATACCATTGGAATACAATCACCTTCTATTTACCTATTCTCTATCCTCAGCATAGGGTAGTTCAAAGAAAATAGCGTACCTAAGCTACTCTTGTTTCAGGATTTACCTCAAATCGCCCCAAGATTAATAGCCGTATCAAAAATCAAGCCCGCAGCGTTAATAGTTGAAGCATATGAAGCTGGCCAAAGAAATTTCGGTGAAAACTATGTAAATGAGCTTGCGGACAAAGCCAGCGACCCACTGATTCTAGAAAAATGCAAAGATATAAAATGGCATTTCATTGGCCATTTGCAGACAAATAAAATAAATAAACTGGTTGGTTCTCCAGGATTGTTTATGGTGCAGACAGTGCATTCTGAGAAATTGGCTGATAATTTGAATAAACAATGGGAGAAGTTGAAAAAGGAGCAAGGACACTTGAAAGTGATGGTTCAAATCAATACCAGTGGAGAAGATGGTTAGTACAAAAATTATAACTCAGTACCTACTATGGCATCCACTTAACTCCTGGGTATCTACTACTTGTAGGTCACTAGGATATCACAACAAACACAAAAAAATATATATGAAGGAAGAATAATTGGTGTGTTCTTAAATCTGGCATTATTAATGTAGTAGGTATGATGATTACCGTTGATTAAGTTGTTATCTTAAAAACAAGTATAAAATATTGTTACACTTGTTTTTCTGTATGTAATGTAAATAATTAATGTTATTGTGACAGTGCCTGTCTGTGATTGTCGTTAAGTACTAGCTTATTTTTATTAGTGAAAACCCTAATGAATTTTGTATAACTAAAAATATATTCAGACTAAAATACATAATAAATTGTATCAGATAAACAAGTCACTAAGTAATTATAGAAGTATTTTTTTGTATTATTTTACAGTTAAAAACGGAGTACAACCAGCAGAAGCCACTAAGCTAGTAGAACATGTACTTAAAAATTGCCCAAAGTTGGATTTCCAAGGTCTGATGACCATTGGCCAGTATGACTATGACACATCTTTGGGCCCTAACCCAGATTTCTTAACCCTTGCCAAGTGTCGTCAAGAAGTCTGTGAGAACCTAAAGCTGGATATAAATAAGGTGGAACTGTCTATGGGCATGTCCACAGATTTTGAACATGCTGTAAGTATCTCTACGATTATAAAATAGTTACTAACACACTGTTGGCCTTCTCCATTGTGGTTTTGTTATTGTCTGATTGCATTCAGGTCAAAACTAGTAGTTAACTGATGAGTACCTTAAACCAAAATAGACAATTTCAAATACGTAAGTTTTTTTATGAAATTGTCTATTAATGCCCCATTAATGTTTAGACCAACTTCATGCTAGTAAGCATATTTATTTATGAGCACTTCTTTTGCGGAAATTATCGCTTTATTCCGAGCGAGCCACTGGTGCCACTGGTGGTGGTTAGGACAAATTTAATTGATGCTGGCCCAACCCAACCCCCTGTGGTGGTAGGAACAAAAAATTAATGATTTATTTCAAGATTCCTGATTCAGAAAATTATAATAGTTTGTAGGTACCTACAGTTTCATAAGAATGACTTATCATGATTTCAGATTGAATTAGGAGCGACAACGGTACGTGTGGGATCAGTCATCTTCGGCGCTAGACCCCCAAAAGCTAAGAAAGAGTAAATGCGTATCTAAGCTATTTAATAAAAACCTTTGTTGTTAATTAGGCTTAAGTTGTTAAATTTCATTAAAATTTGGGCTTCCACTATACTTTTTACTTACTTAATACTTATTTTAATAACATACATTCTGCATTTGTCAAGTGGCTAAATGGAGTGGTCTCGACAGAATATCAGCGCTTACCATTACAGCGGGCATAATGCTGAGTCGAGTTCCATTTACTGCTGTAGCACACAGTATTTACCGAGTTCTGCCTTATTTTTGTGTATGTTTTACGTTTATACTGTTTAATTTTAAGTATCTTCTCTCTCTTAAAATGTAACTGAATTTTATATTGTGTGCTAATGTAGTGAATAAATGATTGTCTATGTCTATTTATCAGGTGCTTACACCTATTAAAATCAAAATTATCATATAAAATCACAACTCTTATGTATATCGGTCTTTATTTTATTGATAGAGCGAAACGAGATTTTTAAATCAACTGGCACATTCGGCGTTGCATGTATTTATGTATGTTTGTCCGAGGATAACTTTCGAAGCGTTGATCCGATATCGTAAAATTTAATACATAGGTAGGTAGTGATGGCACAATTTTGGTGTGACTAAATGAGCTAAAAATGTTGGGGGGTTGTTGGATATTGGGGTTCCAGAGGGGTAACAAAAGAAATCAAAAAATCCGGTCAAGTGGCACGTCTAATAAAAGTTAAGGTCTAAAATGTAATAAAAGGCTTTGTAAGTACATTTCGACCCAGTTTTTTAGTTTAAACCTTGTAAAATTTAAGTTATTAACCATAATAAAAACTGACTGAACTTATTTCTACATTACGTGGGTGCCCGCCTCCACTACATGAAAAGACGATTGATAGAGATTGCTGGGTGGGTACAGTTGGAACCTACATCCTTGTATGTACCTAACAAAAATAAATACGACAAAGAATTATTAAGGTTTTTTTGGCGTCGCACGTGGCTTGCGCTTTTCTACGGCTCGCCTTACGTCACTTTACTGTCAAAATGACGTACGTCAACCAATCATCCGACGCCGGAAGTCAGCCAGTGTCTGAAGTGTCAAGCACGTCATGGATGTAAGTCCTAAAGTTGCCAGTTCGGCTCCTAGCTAGGGGGCCAATTATCGTTCTTTGAGAAGTTACGACGGCCCTTGGCAGCCATTGCCTTTTTTGTGGACTTTATCCGCCATTATTACAACAACATTGCCAGCAGAACCTTTTTGGAAAGCTTTTTTTCAGTTGAAAAATATAGCAGGAAATCGCCAATTTTTTTAATTTACTTAAATTGGCTTACTGCTGGTTCTCGCATTTTCAAACGCGAATGTTGAGCGTGTTTTTAGTAAACTCAAGAGGATTTTAACTGAAAGCCGCATCATCTCGATACGGAGACGGTAGCTTCTCTAAAGACTACTACTGCAGGCATAGAAAACTGTGGTGGTATAATTCAAACCATCACCAGAAATGGTTTGTGCTAAAATAAAATATAAATAAAGACTGTCCAGTCTTTGTTCTTAGAACCATTAAAATATATTTTTCAACACACTTACTCGTAAAGAGAGCCTTATTACATCGTTCTTAGGACCATAAACCGAACTATAACACACACGTGCATAATAGAATGATCCTTACAAAGTTAAGTTAGTACATAACTGCAAATTAAATGGGTAATACAGTTTATTTTTTGTAAAAACAAAGAGGTTTTATGCCGCTGAAAATCCTATTACATTTTTTTGAATAAATATATGTTGTTTTATGTTATTTGTGGGGAAACAGGCTTACGGCCCACCTGATGGTAAGCGGTCACCGTCGCCTATTGACACCGGCAACACCCGGGGTATTGTCGATGCGTTCCCTACACTGTAGAAACCTCTTTACATTTCTCTTGAAGCGTGCCATGTCGTAGCCTAATGGGAAAACCTCAGATGGTAGCTCATTCTACATCTTGCAATTATGGGGTAGAAAAGATCGCGTAAAGCGTGTGGTGCGTGATACCCAATTGTTGATGATATGTGGATGAGCTTTATTACGTTGTCGAGAAGTGCGGTGGTAAAATCTCGACGACGGGATGAGATCAAATAGATCCTCTTGGATCAATAGCTGCAATAGCACTTTGGAGCTCCGTGCCAAAAATGGGAACAGTATACTACGTGCGGCCGAACTTGCGCTTTGTACAGCAATAGCCGTTGTTGTGCCGTAAAATACTGTTTGGCACGGTTAAGGACTCCAAGTTTTTTGGAGGTTAGCACAGCGTTTGCTTCTAAGTGACTCCCATACTGGACCTCATTAGAAATTTCGACTCCCAGAATCCCTATACTCGCCGAGATGGGGAGAGGAATGCCCTGGAACCGTGGAGCTATTGTGAAAGGAGCCTTCTTTGTGGTGAATGCACAGACTTGCGTCTTGGTTGGGTTAAAGGTGACCAGATTAAGGTTACCTCAATCTGACACGCGCTCCAAAGAGCCTTCAACCTCAGACACAAGCCTTTGTCTGTTGTCTTCCACTTCAGACCGAGAGACATTAGGGTGGCCAGCGTAAAAGTTATCACCCGTACTGGTGTGCTTTATTAGCGGCCTTCATAGCAATGAAGGCCGCTTATGTGAAGAATAAACAGTGTCGGCGATAGCACTGACCCTTGGGGTACACCAGAGTTAATGGGCATTGAGTCCAAGCAAGAACCATCTACAACGGCTCTTAAGCTCCGCCCGGATAAGAAACTGGCGACCCAATTGCAAAGTCCCTCGGGGAGTCCGTATGAGGGAAGCTTCGAGAGAAGCGCCGTGTGCCACACCCGATCGAACGCCTTCGTGATGTCTAAACTAACAGCTAGAGCCTCCCCGCCTACTCTCAACGGCTTCCGCCCAGTGGTGAGTGAGGTAAGCTAAATGATCACCAGCTTATCGCCCATGACAAAAGCCGTATTGGCAGTCACTGATCAGCTAGTGTTCCTCAAGATATTTGAAGCTGAGTATTAACTAATTACTCGCTCCATCACTTTACAGAATATGGAGGTAATTGCTATAGGCCGATAGTTAGACGGATTGGTTCGATCCCCTTTTTTTGGGATTGGGTGGACATGGGTCACTTTCCAAGAAGATGGCACGACACTAGTGATTTAGGACAATTCAAAGAGGGATGTAAAGACAGAACACAACTTAGGAGCACACTTTTTGAGCACAATGGCTGGAATGCCACCCGGCCCGCTCGACTTTCTCACATCAAGGGAAAGGAGTTCCTTCCGTACCGTTTTCTGATGAAAACGTACCTCTGGCATGGAACTCGGACACTGAGGTATAACCGTTTGGTTAAATAACCTATTTTAGTTAAATAACGTTTTTTTATTTCAATTTCGTCTTTTAGTGCCAAAAGTCGGTCTTTTTCAACACAGCTACCTGCCTTTTTCTGATTGAGGTGCTGGCAACACTGGTCAGTCAGTCAATTTCTGAACGTAAAAACTGTAGCACGTATCGTGTCTTGTTGCCTCAAAACTTTTTTGAAATGTTTTGTAAAATTCATGGAATTTCGTGATTATTCGTGGGTATCCACTGTGTGATACCAATATTTTCTGATAAACATACACCATCCCTAACACTTGAAGAACCCAGTGATCTAGATTGTTGAGCTGGATAGTGCCAAGTTTTTGTGTCAACAAGAGCTCCTCCCGAGTTGAAAGTTTTATTCAAACAAGGCCGAGTTGTAAACAGGTAATTTTTCAACAAATTAACGTAACTTTATTTTGAGGAATGTTTGCTCTCATTGGTACTACAACTGCCACACAAAATGCAAGTAAATGTGTGGAGCAAATTAATTTTGATAGTATGAACTCCAGAATTTGTCAAAGTATATTTTACAGGGGATATATTGTATTCATTCTTGAAGTAAAAGAGCAGCTTCTAAAAAATTGTAATGAATCTATACTAATAGATAAGTAGGTAGGTACTATAAATTTGAAATTAACTCTGTCTCTGTTGTGTTTCCAAAACTAAACGGCTGAACAGATTTCGGAAAATTTGGTGTATAGGGCAAGTCAGCTTTTTCTGTAGGTATATACTTACTGTTCTTTGTAGTACTAACCACAATGATCATAATGATCTTTGGCCATTAGGTAGGTAAGTAATTTATTCTTTGATTGAAGATAGTTGCTTGTCTAGCAGAATAATACCAGACCTTAAATAAATGTCTCAATCCAAGTCATAATCTATCTATAAAATTTCATCCAAATTGGTTGAGCGATTTAATTGTGAAAACATATCAGACAGAGTTACTTTAAAATATAATATTAGTGTTTGCTAGTCTTGATAGTGAAGTACAAACACAAACTACCGTACCTACCTAAGTAGGTACATGATTTTTTCTTTTTTTAATATTTTTTTTAGGAGCTTTGCTTTGTATACTTACCTCACAAAACAGGTAAACAGGTGTTAAATCTAGACTTGAAAAATTCCAAAATTATGGTCTGCAAAAGTAGAGTCGACACTATAAGGTATCATGTTTACTACTAAAAGTCAACAATTACACTGAAGTTGAGTAAAACATGGCTATTATTTGCAAACTATTGTATTACCAAATATTGTTCCGATGACCTTTGACTGCCTTCAGATAAATTGACAATAAAGTGTGAACTATGTCACCTGACCAGTCACACACCCACAATAATTCACTTTAATATGCCTACTTGCAATACAATATATTTAATATCTATATACTAGAAATATTTTATTTTATGAAGGGATAAGTGTGCCTGTGCAGGTAGGTATTTATACACCTATTATGGTCTGCAATTGATTTCCTGCATAGGAGTGTATTATGCATTACCCCCCTTCTAACTTTTTTTTTTGAGGATTATCTGCAATCAGTTTTACAACTATGAGCAAATTGTTTGTGGGTTTTGTGTCGAGCGGAGTGCACTCCTATATCTCACTCTTCATTCTTTTCAGTCACCAAGTAGCATGACATCTTTTCTTTTCAGTCTCTTCTTGTATAAAGGCTTTGTGAGTTGTTGTGCCAGCTTATTTGGGTGTATTTTAAGCGTTTTCTGGTAGGCTTGAGCATTAGCTTTTATCTCCTCAGAGACCGTGTTGATTCGAAGTATGTCATGCAGCTCAGTATTTCTAATGAACCAGGGTGAATTTGAAATATTTCTCTATATATATATAAAAGAAGAAGCTATATATATATAATATATGAAAGAAGCCATTCTGGTAGCACTGCATGCAGTTCACATTAGAGGTACAGGCCGCCCTTCTAACTTAACCATCCACCTCCATCTACCTCCATTGTACTAAGCCATCCCACCTCCTTAAAGTAGCAGAGTAGGACTGGCTTTTGTGGCAGCAGTTTTTATTATTGTTCATGTACTTATAGAACAACTAAGTATTTGTACCTACTGCGTTAAAAATCAAACCTATAATCGCTAATCCTGAAATCTTTGTCCCCATTGACTACTCGCTCATTGTGGCATGAAGTTCATCACACAATTGTACTCACATAATTAAACGATAAGTATATTTTTTTAATCTATTTTTTAGCGTAGCTGGTCAATGGATGAGACTCGCAAGGGTCCGGAAAGAATGGCGTAATAAAGAGGAGGCCTGTACCCAACAGTGGGTGTAGACAGGCTGAGATGGATGGATGAATGAATCTATTTTTTAGGGAACTGGCGTCGTTCTTTACGACGATGTCAGTTCCATTATTGTCTACAGTAACAGATAACTACAAAGCATCCTCCTTCAGCAGATCGTATGTGGACCAGTAGGGCATGTTAGCTGCGTCAGACATCTGACGCAGCTTGTTGACATTGACATTGTTCAGCTAAAACACTTTGATACAGCCCCACACTTTCAGCGCTCATAGATTGACTCTGGACACACTGCGTTAAAAGGTGGTTGAAAGGTGCGTTGAATGGTATGTTGAAAGGTTTAAAATATTGCAAGAAACTACATCTGGTTTTCGTAGAGGCCAGTCTAGTGTGGACTGTATAGTACGATTGGTTTCACATATACAAATGGGGTTTGCTAAGAATATACCTACATTGGCATGTTTTTTGGACATTGATGGTGCATATAATAATGTTTTGGTCGAACAATTGGTTCAATAACGTTGGACAAGTCAAAGGTAAGTGCTAAAATATGTAAATATTTATATGAGTTCCTTAGAAGAAGGTATTTGAGAATTAAAGATGAGAATGACGACAACACTATTGTGAGGTGGACTGGTAGAGGTCTGGCCCAAGGAGACCCAATATCTCCTCTTCTTTTCAATATAATAACATCTGAAGTATGTCAATCATTACACGTTAAGACCTTACAATATGCTGATGACTTTGCATTTTATGTACAAAACAACAATTTTCAGGAGTGTGTAAGCGATATGCAAAATTGTATTATTGGTGTTTCATCATTACTTGCACAAATTGGGCTTGAAATCTCTCTGACAAAAACTAAAGTTTGTGTATTTAGTAGAGGCCGAGGAAGATATGTTGTGGATATACTTGTGGGTGGTCCTTCCCTTCCAATTGTAGACTGTTTTAGATACCTAGGTGTTTGGTTTGATAGTTCACTACGATGGAACAAACATATCAAAGAGACTCAGAAAAAAACATGTAAATTAATTAATATTTTGAAAGTTTTGTCTGGTGCATCTTGGCACATACGAAGAATTTACATTTCTCTTATAAGAAGTAGAATAGATTATGCTTGCTTTATGTATGACAGTGCTGCGAAAACCCATCTGCTCAGGTTGGACAAAGTCCAAAATATGGCATTACTTATTATAGGAGGGTTTATCAAAACCACTCCTATTCACGTAATGGAGTGCGAACTCAGTTTACCGCCTCTCCATCTGCGCAGGGTATACTTAGCAAGTAAGTACTGCCTCAAGGCCCAATCTTGGACAAATAATCTAACAATAGAGATAATTAAGAATTTGGTAAATTTAAAAGAGGCACCTTATTTCCGTAAAAATAAAAATTCATTACTTGTTTGTATTTACACTGATACCAATAGAGAAATTATTACCACCTGTAACCCATTGACAATGTTTACATTGGATACTTGGGTTTCAAATATAAAGTCAGACTTTATTGAAACAAAACTTGAATGTATAATGGAACCAAAAAAGAGTTATGATATAAGAATTTTGAAATATAATATATTGCACATGTTAAATAATAAATATGATGGATGTCATAGAATATGTACAGATGGATCGGTAACAAAAGATGGTAGCGGCGCGACGTTTTATGACCCCAATTTAAATGTTAAGGAGAGATATAAATTAGTAAATGACTCTAACTGTATTATGTCAGTGAAACTATTTGCCATCTCGGAGGCGCTGTCTCATGCCATTAGTATGGGACTCAGAAAGGCAATTATTCTGACAGATAGCAGAAGTGCCTTGCAGCATGTGCCTCGCTGCACCTCTGGACACAGAGGCACATCGATGGCCTACAAAATATTAAGTACAGTCCTAGTACTGATTTCTCGGGGAGTGTCTCTGAGGTTGCAATGGATACCATCTCATGTTGGCATCCATGGTAATGAGGTGGCAGATATGCTGGCCCGGGAAGCAATATCAAATGGATCTGAAGTACATATGAAACTGGAATACTCTGAGGTAATGCCTAAATATAAGAGGATGGTAAGGATAAAATGGAAAGAGTACTTTGATATTGCTTCTCGAGAGAAAGGTATCTGGTATAGAACGATCCAATGCGAGCCCCCTCATATACCGTGGTTTGCTAACACTTCACCAAGTAGGAAATATATTGTGATCGCTCATAGACTGCGCTCTGGACACATCCCGCTAAATAGCTTCAAATTCTTAATGTAGAAGGTGGATAGCCCTGATTGTGATACGTGTGGAGTGAGAGATGACCTATACCACCTTTTGGTGGAATGTGCCCGGAGTACATCTGTGAGAGAGGAACTATTTGAAGTGTACAAAGCCCACCGGCTCGATGTGGGCCTATTTCAGAGCGTGTTAGCTGAACAATCATCAGATGCAGCTAGCATGCTCTACCGGTTCACATACGAGCTGGTAAATGAAAGTGCTTAAATAATTCTAGTTGTAGTGTATTTAATAGAAAGTACTATGGAGCTGACATCGTCGTTAAACGACGCAAAGCTCCTAAAAAAAAATAGATTTAAAAAAAAAGGAGGTATACATCCTTCACCATCCCACAGGTATAACGGTAACAAGTATAATGATAAATATTAATCTATGATTTTAATACCATTCATAAAGCAAACAAGAATGTTACTTAGTACCACACTTGCATGAACAAAGTGTCTTGCCCATAACTAGAGACCATCACAAAAGTACTATTAGACACATTCTTAGTTACTAAAAAACTAGTTCAAATGAAATTAATCATTAGCCATGGCTAGATTGTAATAATATTAAAAGGGTATTATTATTATTATCAGCCCACTGTGTCCCACTGCTGGGCAAAGGCCTCCCCCCGTTCTTTCCAGACACTTCTTTCAAGCGATAAGATGGTCCAATCCGCTCGGAAATTAGTGAGCTCATCTCTCCATCTCTTCATTGATCTGCCACGACGTCTTCGGGCTGTGTCAGGGTTCCACTCGGTGGTGAGCTTAGCCCACTGATCACCCGACGTACACGGCATAAATGACTAGCCCAGTCCCACTTGAGTTTAGCGGCTTTCTTAGTTACATCTACGATTTGTGTTCGAGAGCGCAGATCGGTGTTGCGTATGCGGTCAATACGCTTGAATCCGAGAATGCTGCGTTCAATCGCACGTTGGCAAACCTTGAGTTTATACTTTTGGATGTTAGTCAAAGACCAGGTCTGCGCACCATAAGTTAGAACGGAGAGGATGCATACATCCATCAACTTTCGCTTGAGCAAAAGAGGAAGGTTACCCTTCATGAAATCTCTCATGGACCAATAGCTCCTACAGGCATTCTCGGTTCGCCGAGCGATTTCTTTAGTCTGCCTGGAGTTGAAGGAGACTATTTGGCCCAGGTAACGTACTCTTGGACGTATGCTCTCCATCCACCGTTACTCTGGTCTCAACGCTGTTAGTCATAACCTTGTTCTTTGTCCTATTCATCCCTAATCCAATCTCAAGGCTTGCGATGCTAAGGTCTTGTAGCATCGTTTGTAGCTCCAAAGCCGAAGAAGAAAAAAGTAAAATGTCATCTGTAAAGCGGAGGTTTGTTAACCTCACTCCGCCGACTTCAATCCCCTTCCCTTCCCAGCCCTCCGCTAGCTTTCTGAACACCTCCTCGAGGGTACTTGTGAACAGTTTTGGGGATAGAGGGGTCTCCTTGCTACACTCCTTTTGTTATTTTAAATGAGGGTCCTGATGAATTTACTTTTATTGCCGCTGTACTATTAAGAGGGGTAGGTATAGGTAATTATAATTGTTCACTAGGAATTAAAAAAAAACTATGTATACATCTTATAAAATTGCAAAAGTTATGAATACAAGTAGAATAAGCTAATGTCTCCATTGTACACAATCCGTCACACTTGACGCTTTTCAAGTATTGTTATCATAGATTTTTTCTTTTTTTGATGTCGTAACTTTGTCACGGCAATGTCTACCGTGAACGAAATACATCTCCATTTACTGTTAATTTGAGGTATTATGTATCAAATCCAACAATCAAACTGCTAGGGCTTCCATAATTATCCTCACGGATCAGCGAAGAGCCAAAATCTGGGTCTTTCCAAGTAGGTAATCTTCTTACCCGCGTAGTATTATCAAGATTACATACAAGACTACTGGGAAAAGTCCCTTTTGAAGTAAAATTTCTTTACGCACGCTTGACTTGGGGAGTAAGCTGGTGAATGCGTTACAAAAAGTGCGAATGGAAGTTGAGAGGGACATATAAGTTAGGTATAAGTTAGTGAAGATAGAGAGAGAGGGAGTTACGTTTTGTATATTTGTGTGAGTGCGAGTTGCGTCTGTCCAGAATTAACATAGACTAATCGACCTACAGACGTGTGGACAATTTCGTAATTGAACAATTTTATAAGTTGATATTTTGAAAAAGAAGTTTTACTTCAGTCGTGTGGCCTAAAATGCACTCGTTTTTTACTGATAACCACTGGCCGGAGTAGGTAGAGCTATTTAGGTTCTTTGACCGCAAACATTGATGTTAATATGGATATTCCATTATATTCCGACTAATCCTCCGGAATTTTCCGGATTTATCCGGGATAATTATTTTTATCAATAAGTATAAAAAATAGTTTATGTTAGCCAATAAGCGCTGAGCCACGTTGTAAATTATACATCAGCAACACGTTGCCGCTTTGTTGAAACTCGTGATATAGCCGCATACGCCGATAACGAAAACAATAGCGGGGTGTTTCTGTCGGAGCGACGCACCTGTTTTGTCTCTTTCTGCACCACTACTATTCAATGGTTTACCGACAGTAACTTGTTGTCAAATGTCTCACAGTCGATTATTTCGGTTCTTAGAGTGCGCTTGTTTGCTTCCTGTTGTGTTTTGTTGTGAGGTGAATTTCTTTTGACCCTGACTTGTTTAATAGCTTTTTGTTATTTTTCTACTTAAAAAGCAAATCCCGGGATTTTGGGAATGTCCATATTATTCTTACATATGGCAAGTACACAAAATAGCTCTACCTAGTCCGATCACTGCTGATAACGTAAGGATAACAACGCACAGCGTGTAAAAAAAAAAAAGAAAAAATTTGCCTACTTCGGAGCGGTCGGCTCTTGGTCGTGTGACCGCTCTGGTGATATTTCCGACTAAGCGATGTTATCTTACCAAACTTAATTTCTTTACAGATAAGTTTAGGTCAGCAGTATGTTTTACTCCCTATCCAATACTTCTTATATCGTATACCCAGTATAAACTCTTTATTTTCTTACCTGTGCCTAGCGTAATTAACCTCACTGTCTCCCAGCTACTGGGCCCGTGACAGACAATACAAACTCGCATTTCTAATTTCTTCTGAGCTCGCAACCAACCACCGAGAAAACTACCGCTTTTTTAGGGTTCCGTACCCAAAGGGTAAAACGGGACCCTATTACTAAGACTCCGCTGTCTGTCTGTCCGTCTGTCACCAGGCCGTATGTATCTCATGAACCGTGATAGTTAGTGTTGAAATTTTCACAGATGATATATTTCTGTGGCCACTATAACAACACATACTAAAAACAATAAAATAAATGGTTAAGGGGGCTCCCATACAACAAACGTGATTTTTTGCTGGTTGTTACTCAATATTGATAACGGCAACAGGTAGACCCTTGAAATATTCACATAATAATTAGTTATGTATTCACTTTAAAAATAAATAATTAAATTAACATAAAACAAATATTTAAGGGGGGCTCCCATACAACAAACGTGATTTTTTGCCATTTTTATAATAATTTATAGCTTTATGCTGTTTGTTTACCCTTGCCACGCCCCTACAGGGTACATCATCATCATCATATCAGCCATAGGACGTCCACTGCTGGACAAAGGCCTTCCTCATTGATCTCCAGGAACTGCGGTTGGAAGCAGCCTGCATCCAACGCCGACCTGCGGGTCTTACCAAGTCGTCTGCCCATCTTGTAGGTGGACGTCCTACGCTGCGCTTGCCGGTCCGTGGCCTCCATTCGAGAAATTTCCGGCCCCATCGGCTATCTGTTCTACGCGCTATATGGCCTGCCCATTGCCACTTCAACGTGCTAATCCGTCGGGCTATGTCGGTGACTTGAGTTCTCCTACGTATCTCCTCATTTCTGATTCGATCCCGCAGAGAAACCCCGAGCATAGCCCTCTCCATAGCTCGTTGAGCGACTCTGAGCTTATTCATAAGGCCAATAGTGAAGGACCACGTCTCGGTTCCATATATCATCACTGGTAACACACACTGATTGAAGACTTTCGTCTTAAGGCACTGAGGTATGTTGGACGAAAAAACGTTGCGAAGTTTCCCAAACGCTGCTCATCCGAGTTGGATTCGACGATTGACCTCTTTCTCGAAGTTGGACCTACCTAATTGGACTGTTTGTCCTAGGTATACATACGCGTCGACAACTCCAAGAGCCGAGTTCTCAACCATAACTGGGGCAGGCACGACATGGACATTCGACATAATGTTCGTCTTGTCCATGTTCATTTTAAGCCCTACCCGTTGGGAGACTCGATTGAGGCCTTCGATCATCGTGCTGAGCTCTTCCATCGACTTTGCCATGACCACAATATCGTCGGCAAACCGAAAGTGAGTGATGTATTCACCGTTAATATTGATGCCCAGTCCTTTCCATTCCAGAAGCTTAAAGGCATCTTCCAAAGCGGTCGTAAACAGTTTCGGAGAGATGACATCTCCCTGTCTTACGCCTCTTTTTAAGGGAATCGCCTTCGAGCTCTGTTCTTGTACTCGGACTGACATAGTGGCGTTTTTATACAAACACTTCAACACTTCGATGTACCGATAGTCAATGCGGCATCGTTGGAGAGACTCAAGCACTGCCCATGTTTCGATCGAATCGAAGGCTTTCTCATAGTCCACAAACGCGAGACATAGCGGCAAGTTATACTCTTCGGTCTTCTGTATGACTTGCCGCAGCGTATGTATGTGGTCTATGGTACTGTAGCCTTTACGGAACCCGGCTTGTTCGGGAGGCTGGAAGTCATCAAAACTGCGTTCGAGACGGTTCGCGATGACCCTTGAAAACAGCTTATAAACATGGCTCAAAAGCGAGATGGGTCTGTAATTCTTAAGCAAGGTGTTGTCACCTTTCTTGAAGAACAGAACCACTACGCCCTCGTTCCATGCTTTTGGCGTCGTACCTTCAAGCAAGGCGGAATTAAAGAGCTTCTGAAGGACTTTAAGTACCGGTGATCCACCCGCTTTCAGAAGCTCTGAAGTGATTCCGTCCTCACCCGTCGCCTTGTCGTTTTTAAGCTGCTTCAAGGCCATCCTGATCTCATACAGGCTGATGTACGGAATATCTTCGGTATAATATCGGGTCAGTTTGGCTCTTGGGTCGTTGGCCGCACTGCAAACAGGTTTAGTGACCGAATCGTAGAGCCGTCCATAGAACCTTTCGACTTCCCTTAACACTTCCGCTTTACTTAACGTTATACTGCCAACTTCCCTCTTCAGCTTCGTCATGCGGCTCTGCCCAATAGAATTATCTCTCGCGAACACTTTGGAGCCTTTATTCCGCTCTATCGTATCTTTAATATGAGATGTATTAAAGGTACGAATTTCGTGCCGCAGGGATTTCCAAATTTTTCTATTGAGCTGCCTATGTGACTGAGCATCATCGGGAGACTGCAGTCGCTCTTTGCGACTGCAGTCTCCCGATGATGCTCCCGACGTCGTTCAGCCATGAGGTTAAGGGTGTCATCAGAGAGTTTCTGAGGTCTATTGGTACGGTTTCTACGAACCTGTTATTGATCTCGTCCACTGATGCATCTACTTCTAGACAGTCGAAGCGATTTGCAAGTTCGAGTTGATAGCTCTCGAGGTTTTGGATATGTGCGCGAGTGGGTCGGAGCGTAGACTTCATCAAACGGGACCTTTCAAGTTTAACGTTCATATTCAATGTGGCTCTAACAATTCGGTGATCACTGCCGGTTTTCACCCTGTGAATAACAGAGACATTGAATATTCGTTTCTTGTTGGTCAAGATGAAATTAATCTCATTTCTCGTGGAACCGTTGGGACTCATCCAGGTCCATTTCCTGTGAGGCGGCTTCTGGAAAAAAGAATTCATCATAAAGAGTCTTTCTTTCTCCAGAAAATCGGCCAGCCTCTGTCCCCTGGGGTTCCGTTGCCCATATCCAAATTGCCCCACTCTCAACTCATCATCGCTTCTCATGCCTAGCTTTGCATTGAAGTCCCCAATAACAACAATAAAGTGAGTTATGTTCGTATGTATGGCTCTGCTGATGTCCTCATACATAGACTCTACTTCTTCATCTGGGTGTGAAGAGGTCGGCGCATATACCTGAACGACCTTCAGCGAATATCGCTTAAATATTCTGAGTGTCAGGTACGCGACCTGCTCGACACACTGTCAGTAGTACAGGTAAGTATGTACAGGGTACATACTTCTAGATTACTTTTATGAAACTTGTACCTAATGTAATAAACAAATACCTAGTCAGGTCATAAATTCTGTCACATGTTTAATATAAAATAATTGAAACAAGTTTATTCATTATGTAACCATTTATATACCAAAATGAACTTAACAAAACATAGATTCTTATGACACTAAAGTTTATTAAAAATGACCTCTGTGATTTTGAATACAGGCCTTCAATCTGCGCGGCCAGTCGTCTATCGCAGCACGAGCGAGGTCCATGTCAATATCGGCGGCTGCCTTAATCAAGGATGTCTTGAGTGACTCCAAATTGGGATGAGGCTTTGAGCACGCCTTTTCCTCCAAGTGTTGCCATATCTTGTAATCTA
This sequence comes from Philereme vetulata, assembly GCA_918857605.2. Classification (NCBI taxonomy): domain Eukaryota; kingdom Metazoa; phylum Arthropoda; class Insecta; order Lepidoptera; family Geometridae; genus Philereme; species Philereme vetulata. Next base: position 5,593,571 of record OU975452.1, on the reverse strand, counting down.
ACGGATTCAAATCTGGACTGGAGGAGGGCCAGTCTTCGTGCCGGATGAAGTCGATTTCACGCGCCGCCAGCCAGTCTTGTGTGCTCTTCGCTCTATGAGCTGGCGCCGAATCTTGTTGGAATACCCAGTGCCTGTTATTGAACATGGTATGAGAAATAGGTTCCACAAGGTTCGTCAGGACTGTATTTTGATACAAAACATTCGTTTTTATACCTTTCTCACAAAAATGTACCTCTGTTAAGCCCCAATAAGAAACTCCCAACCATACCATGAGCGAGGATGGAAAATGACCTCGTTGGACACGCGGAATACGGTTGCTCGCTTCTTCACTACTGTGTGCGTACACCTTATCATTTTGTTCGTTGTAGCTTTCTTCTACGGTAAAAATTTTTTCATCCGAAAAAAGAAGTTCCCGATATTTTTTTCCCGCGTACCGCTTCAACAAAGCGCGGCATCTCTTCAGTCTCAGGTCCATTAGACGAGCATTCAAACGATGTCCTGTTTTTCTTCGATATGCCCGAAGCCCTAAGTCTTCATTTAACACCCTTTTCACCGTGGTTCTGCTTAACCCCATCTGAAGGGCCAACAGTTTCTGCTTACGTTTGGGATTTCTTTGAATTCGCGCCTTCACAGCTTTTATCACTGCTGGAGTCCTAACAGACCGAGGGCGACCACTTCTTGACCTGTCATCTACACTAGAGTCTTCATTGTATCGTTTGATGGTGCGATAAACGAATCTTTTGGTTATATTCAAATTTATCAGTATGTCAAAAATTTGAATTGGCGCGTAACCGCAATGATGCAACGCAATAACTGCAACACGGTCTTCTTTAAGCGTCCACTCCATATATAAAAATGAGTAAAATTCTAAAAAGTATACATTTTTATTTGCATGAACAATTCGAAATTCGAATTCTATAAACTTTTTTGTGGCCAGCATTCTAAAAGAAAAGTTTTTACTGTGTGACAATACTTATGACCTGACTAGGTAAATAAATAATTTAATAAATAAATAATGTTGTGTTCGTGCGCAAGTCCGACTCGCATTTGGCTGGTTTTTTTCCTTATCATATTCCGTTCCACTGCTGGGCAAAGTCTCCCACCACGCCCCGCCAATGCATTCTTGACTGCCCGAGGACGCCATCTGTCAAGTACACAGGCCGTTTGCCCACCTAACGGAACGGGAAGCGATATTGTCGCTTGCCTGACGATCTGTAGGCCAATATTGACACCACGTGGAGCCCTGAGACAAGGTCTCGCAGTAGACTACGCTGCTGGAGATGCGAGACGAGCTAGACGCCTATGTTAGGGACTGACAAACGGTGGCACAAGATCGTAGTGAATGGCGGAGTGCTCTCCCATCAATGGGACAATATGGGAAAGCACTCGTGGTCTACAGGTCATAATGCATGCGACGGAAAGCCAGCTTTCCTACTTCAGTTAAATCGGCTATTTTGATATACTAGATGCGATAGTATAAAATATTGCAATGTAATTGATTACGTATTCAAGTGGTACCTACTTACCTACTACATTACACACTCTGTAACCAATCCACGTCATGTGTTAGAAAGTGGAAAGTGAATAACGCCCACATTAAAACGCGCTAAAGAAATTAAAACCATGCTTTTGCGGACCGATTGTTACACTTTTTATGGGGAGTAAAACACTTCATATCTTCTATCTTCGTGAATGGACTTATCGCAAATCGCACGAACGTATAAAAACTACCGTAAGTAATATTGTATTTATTGAATGACTAGCTGACCAAAAAAAAAAACATTACCCTCCTGCGCAGTTGTGTAAAAAGTAGCCTATGTCACCCGGGGATAGTGTAGCTTCCTACAGTGAAAGAATTTTTTAAATCGGCCCAGTAGTGTCGGAGCCTATTCAATACAAACAAACAAATCTTACCTCTTTATAATATTAGTATAGATTACGAAACGTTTGCGACAACACAGGTTGTGAGGGTGCCACTTTTTTAAGGGGGCGACGCTTGGTTGGTTACAAATATTGGCTACAAAGAGCAGGTGCAACTTTCTGAGCGGTCGTCACTTCGAGTTGATACTCGACTTGGACTTGAATGGATTAAATTGTAAAGGGCTATAGTTACGAATGTTACGATGGCAGTCTGCAATACCACGGGGTGATCCATCGTCTATAGGCGACGACCGTGTCAACCTTTCATCAGGTGGAACGTCAGATTGTGTGGCTATGAAAATGAACACCAGCAGAGTTGTGACAACCAGTTACAATAGCCATTGGAAATACAGAACAAACAAAGATGTCGAAATTCCCTTCCTATTCTTCCAAATTCAAAACACAGGCATTCATTCGCAGACCATAACAAATCAATGGTACACCGACTCTAAAACAAACGGTCGGTAACTGTAAACCAACTGCTAACCATCCGTGGTTAATTAACTGTTACCTACTGGTTATATAATTGGTGGTTTATGGTACGGTTTAAATTGACCTGACTTGAAGTTGTTCATAACGGCTCCAAAACGAGCAACTAGCGAGAAAGGTACCTACTAACATTTTTAGAACTATATTACAAAACTTGTTTTTATAAGCTCCTGCGCATGAAGGCTGCGTAGATGCAGGACGATAGACCTGGAAAATGATGACGTTCGGTTGAGAAACGACTATTCTGAAGCAATGCAAATGAGATCGTGAAACTTTGAATCTAAGACGCAATTCTATGTAGGTATTTAGATTTTTCACCTTTTGTAACCTTAGCTATAAATCATTATTAATTTAATTTTGCTTTCCCTCGAATTAGTCCTTCTCGCACTGCACGTATTTTCGCGTGGAGTGAAAGAGACAGTTGCACAAAGTATCGGCTCTTAATCCATGCCCATGTAAGCAATTTAATATAACCATATGGCCAAAACTGATGGGAGTAATGACATTACATTTTAGAAATGTCGCAGTTCTAGACATTTGCCATATCCAATTAGCAATCAATTACTTGGGTTGGGACACTAACTCCTATTAAATTCAAGAGATATTAATTTCCTTTTCTTAGTTTTAATAGATTATGATTGGAAAGGAATTCAACAGAAAATCTCAAGAAATTCCATTAAAATCAATTTACAAAGGTCACACAATAAAAGTTAATGGTCAATAATGGTTAATGGTTAGTGGCCGGCAACGAGTAACGCGAAATAAATGAAATGGTGAGGTCGCTGCTGGTTTCACATCGCGTGATGTTACATTAATATAACGTAACTGTTTTTGATATGGACTATCAAGTGAACATAAAACCACAAGCGGCAATTGTAAACACATCAGTTTAATCAATTTTGAATGCATAATTGACAAATTATCTGAGGAACATAGCCACAACGCTGATTAAACTGAGGGTTACGTAATGTGCTGGGCAAGTCTATTTAAAATCCTGTTCTAGGCACAAATTTTGCATCCTTGATATAGATAGTGAGGTTGCTACTAAGCGTTCTAGAAATCATCTTCAATTTATTGATAGATTAAGGTACCTCTACGAAACGCCTTCAGGAACTCATTCCATTACCTTGCGCTGCCCTTCGTGGGCAATAAGGATGGAAATAAATCATGTTGAAAAGTTTATAATCTACGACTATCTTACAGTCGAATAGTCTATTGTAACATTTCATAACAGCCACAAAACCCAGAATTTGTAGTGCTTGATGAATTAATAATGCTCCTTTAATGTCTATAGACTGCGAATAAAAGCAAAACAGAGCTTGCGACTGTCGATCAGGAAACGATCGACTTGCTTCCGTGTAAGCGATCGCAAATACTAATTTTACCTCTCACTAATACTAAAGCAATGATGTCTAGATGTATTAAAGCTTGGTTTACAAGGACCTAGTTCTGACCCGTCAGTGAAAGACACTGGTGCCTTATTATAAACTAGCTTCCGCCCGCGGCTTCGCACGCATTGTTTGTCAAGCCTATGTGTTAATTCCGGTTATAGTCTACGTACATACTAAATTTCATCGAAATCGGTTCAGCCATTATGATTGAGTAACAAACATCAAAACTTTCGCATTTACGAGTATAATATTAGCGTGATACAAATATATTTATTAGATGTCAATTATTGTGATCCAGTTCAAAATAGCTTGCTTCCTTAAATTTATAATTCCTTCAATAGTCAGTCCCATGCATTCATTAGACAAAAAAACGAGCTGGCGGGAACAAGGACTAAAAAAACAAGGACTGATAAGTTTTTAACTGCACCGCAACGTGGTCTGACCCTGTGAGAACAACAAGATTCTAGAAGTCTATTTTTTTAAAACTGTTTAACCTAAATCAGTACATAGTTCTACTGATCGGTCAGTGGCTGACTCTTTAAAAACCGACCAAGTGCGAGTCAGACTCGCGCACGAAGGGTTCCGTACCATTATCTATAAAAACGGCAAAAAAATCACGTTTGTTGTATGGGAGCCCTCCTTAAATACTTACTTACTTACTTCATTGGCGCAGGGACCCAAAGTGAGTCTTGGCCTCCGAAATGAGAACTCTCCACTTTTCTCTGTCCATTGCCATCTCTTGCCATTTGTCGGCTCCCAAGTCGTGCAGGTCAGCCTCCATCCTGTCGTTCCAGCGATACTTGGGACGACCAACCGGTCGGCGGCCAGTCGGTCGGCCCAAGTATGCTCTCTTTACGCTTCGATCTTCACCCATTCGCAGTAGATGGCCGAGCCAGCGGAGTCGGCGTGACTTCTATTCTCCTGTGATGTTAGGCTCGGCCACAAGATCTTCTATTTCGGCGTTTTTACGGACCCTAAGGCTACCATTCTCTTCTTACTGGACCCAAGATTTTACGGAGAACTTGTCTCTCTGCTACTAAAAGCTGATTCTCATCCTTCAGATTTAGCGTCCAGGCTTCAGAACCATACATAAGGATGGTCCGTATTACGGTTTTATAAATTCAGATCTTGGTTCTTCTGCTGAGAAGCCTGGATACCAGTACCTTATGTAGTGCAGCACTGCACGTAAGAAATTCTGTATGCGAATTTGAATTTCCTCCCTCCTTAAATATTTGTTTTATTTTAAATTATTTATTTATTTTTTATGTGAATATACACAAAATATTACAATAATTAAATGTATACTACCGAATGACCAAAATATCTGAATAAATGTTGGTATAAAATAGGGTCAAAATTCAGTACTTATTAAATTTCAGTCCGTTAATAATATATTAATAGCTCCAGGTTAATACACATAACATAAGTCTCTTGAAGACACAATAATAACAATTCATAGAGATCGATTCTAATAATCGATTTTCTTGACCTGATTGCAAAGCTGTTTGCATGTAAAAGTATCATTCTTAGTCACGCAACCAATCCGGAACTTACACGATTGTGAGTCAATTACTGATTCCATGAATCGTGAACGATGAATAAAAAAGTTTTTAATGGTACCCGTGCTAGGTGCATATTTTTAAATAGGTGTTATCAAGAAACCTGTTTATGGATTGGTTCAAATCAAAGGCATATTTACGAGCGTATAAAGTTAAATACTTAGTATTAAATAAATAGAATGAATGAAAATTCTTTATTATACCTTACAAGCTAGACACAACAGATAAAAAAATAACAAGAAAACAAATACCTAAGTGTAAGCGTAATGGGCGGACTTATCGCTTAACAAAGCGATCTCTTCCAGACAACCTTTGGATGGAGAGGATCATTGATTAATGGAAGATTTGCCGAGGTTTAAAAAGAATAAACTTAATAATAAGTAGAAAAAGAAAAATTACTTAACCTTATATAGTAATATACATAAATATTAAGTACATAAATAATTTTAAATAAATAAATATCATATATAAAAACTTATGCACATACATACATATATTATTATTATTAGAGATCAGATGAATGAATCACGACTCTTCATGGTGATAAAAGTTGATCGACTCTTGAACTTTCGCTTATTGTAACGCCTGACTTGATTACAACCGGTCTTAACAAAAAAAGTCCTTTGAAACCTTGACTATTCTTACATTGCATATTCGCTCTTATCTATCGTAATAGTGTACAAGGTGAATTTGTAAACTGTTGACACTTTTTTAGGAACGTCTCCCTATCTCTATAATCCGGTACACGCAAAAGTTTCTGTCCTTGTTTGTTTCAATCCAATATTGAAGTTGAAAATCCAGTGTTCCATACAAACCGTACTAGCTAAAACATGTAATTTAGTACACCTAGCCTAAAACATGACGTAACAAGGTGTTTAACTGAAAAGATGAATTTTTAAATTCATTATTGGGCGAACATTTCCATAACTGTGTGCAATTTCACCCTGCAGTTCAACTATGTCTAGTTTCCACACTAAGATTAATCCAAAAACGTTTCTCAGTTCAACCGGCCAGAAGATCAGATTAGACTTTTCAAGTTTTCACCAACAGTTTAGCAAGCCAGCTACATGTTTCGAGAAACCATAACCTTCACTCCATAGAATTTTTACCTATAATTTCTTCAGATATTGTCTAGGTAAGCCGTGTCATGAGATTTTCAATTTAGCAATTGATGGTTTAATAGTCTCGGAAATACACATACCTACCTTTGATTTCTCCCTATTCCCCTATTCATCTATTTGCCGTTATTAAAAGTAGAAAATCCGAGTATCTCTACAATAAACTGGGGTGGTTTCGTGGTGGAAGCATGGTATACACGGGCTGCATCTCAACTTCTTCTGACAACACCATCACATGGCTCGGCAGCCTTTCATGGCAGCTTCCGCTATGCCGCTACCAAGTGTTGGAACACAATACCACCACCCCTAAAAATATTATTAATGTTGATGTGTTTAGGTTAAAGTTAAAAATAAAACATGTATTTTCCTTACAACTCAACCAATCATGGTAGGCATAGTAGAGGCAAATCTCTCTTTTTGCTCACTCTACTCTTATCTTTGCGTCACTTTGCTTTTTATTGGTCAGTCATGTTTTGTGTTTTCTTTAGTGTGCATATATTGCTATTGTGGATGTTTCTAGTGTAGTTGGTTAGGGTAGTAGTATATAAAATTAATGTTTCTTTTAGTAAATAGTACCTACTGCTAATAGTCAGGTACTGTTATTAGATGATACTCAGGCCGTCAGTGAAGTCAACACTTGCCTCAGCAGAAGACCAGCGCTCCAGCATGGTAACATGCAGAAGCATATGCTGAGCTGCAGGCCTTTTCTCCGTCACACCTTGTATAATTATAATTTAATAAAACACGTGCCTTTGTTAATGTTTAATTTTAAATTTAATGTAAATATGTTTAGTTTTGTAGCCCCATTGTTGTATGAGATCTCATACAAAAAAAAATATTCATAAGGTTCTTTTGTAAAGCGAATAAATATATTTTTACTTTTCTTTTTCTTTTTTCTTTAAGTGTTCTATCTATATCAGCACTCACATCCGCCCACTGCTGGGTCCCTAAGTCATGTGCCACAATAAAGTCATTATGGTAGGTTTAATTATTGGGGCTCCAAGAAATTATTAATTTTAAATGACAAGAACATGTCCTCTCTTTTGATTTCTCTTTCTATTCGACAATCGTCTGGTGAAAACCTTCAAAGAGTAAATTATGCTACAATGGGGCTACCAAACAACCAGTATTAGAGTAGTGACCTTCGTGTCCACATGTTATTAGCAGATGGGCGGCGAGCCCACCAGCCGTGACGAGTGCTGTCCGTTACTGCAGCACTGGTACCATTGTCAAGGTTGAGAGGGTGCGAGGGTTTAGTAATAAAAGTTTATATGTCTCGTTACGTGACGAATATAAGTATCTATATAGTGGTTTTTAAAGTTTTGAACTAAAACTTCTTCACGCGCGCTTGACTTGGGGAGTAAGCTGGTGAATGCGTTACGAAAAGTGCGAACGGAAGTTGAGAGGGAGATATTTTTATCTGCCTCTATCTATAAAGAGAGAGAGTTACGTTTCGTATATTTTTAAACGTTAATGTGCGAGTGCGAGTTGCGTCTGTCCAGAATGAACATAAGACTGATCGACCTACAGACGTGTGGAAAATTTTGTAATTGAACAATTTTATAAAATGAATATTTTGAAAAAGAAGTTTCACTTCAGTCTAAAGTGTGAAAAGTGTGGTCTAAAGCAAACTCGTTTTTTTTCATTGTATGTATGTAGGTATATTAGGTTTATAAGTATGGGCCTTAGTTAAGTGATGTTGTATTGTTTATACTTTCTTGTGTTGCTTGAAATCAATCAAATGTATAGGTATATGATGAATATACAATTGATTGATTTCAAGCAACACAAGAAAGTATAAACAATACAATATCACTTAACTAAGCCCATAGGAAGTCTACTGCTGACTTAGAGAATCCAGACTTGGTGATTGCTGATCATATTTTGAATATTTCCAAGTGTACCTACAGTTGTATCGAAGTGGAATAAATTAATCTGAATCTGGATATTCCACCTTCAAAGATTTCCAGAGCGACCGATCTTGCGCGGCTTGCACCCAACAGATCCTAGCAACCTTTATAAGATCATCTTTCTGTCGTACGCTACGCTTTTCAGTGCGTGGTCCCCAGTTAAAAAACCTTTCTATACAAAGTGCACTTAAATGAGTAAAAAAATATGATACCTAAGTAACATAACTTAAGTAGAACTAAGGTTCTGGTAACTGCATTATCATATTTATCTCAGCAACTTCATCCACTGCTGGCATTGAAGTCATCCATGTAAATCATCCAAGGACTTAACATACCTTAGAGATTTTAGTTAAACACAGTTCCGCATACTAATGCCCAAAACATAATGGATAGATGAGAAAATAATAACAATGATCTTATCAATAATTGAATGTCTAGAAACGACCGCATTACAGAAGATCAGATTAACTCTACGCATGAGAAAGCAAGACGTCGATGCCTTTCTTCGCTGGTGTCTTTCTGTATCGAGTCTTGTTCTTTCTTGCAAGCATTCCGCGCCGCAATTACACAATTATCGCGTTTAGGAAGCTGTGTTTTCACGCCTTTCTCACGGGCTATGGTTGCTAGATCACCCTGCTCTCTTGTATGAGTCAGTGGCCATCTTAAGTGTCAGTTTTCAGGCCGTCCGAAGGCCTCCACACTGACATGTCCTTTCGACTGGTATAGGGGCCGTCACCTGAAAGACATAATTGAGAGATGTCGAATTTTTTATAGGTGTTTGTGATTCAAATGTTGAAACCGTTAGACTTGCAAGAAAATTAGAGGATGGCCATAGGCAAATTTTGATCACGGTGCCTGTTATCTAGTTACCTACTAGGTACTAAAACGTCATCATATCAGCGACATCTTCGTGCGGACTGCACCGAAAAGCGTCTGTCTCTACAAGCGTCCGCGTCAGTTGCAAATTTCCCACCAGGCGTTGTAATCGTCATTTTCATTATAATCATCTTTAATAGAATAGGTCTCCTCAGCTCAGCTATAAAGAGCGCTGTACTTGGTAATTCTCTGCAAGATCGAATCAGATAAGATCGAGATGATGAGATTCGTAGACAAATCAAAGTCACCAATATAGCATAGCCCAGATAATTATCAAGTTGAAGTGGCGGGGTTCATAACACTAAGAAGTCTAAGACCTGACGGCCGTTGGTGCAGAAACGAGTTGAGACCATGAACTGGAAAGTGCGGTGTAGGACGGCTCCCTACTAGATGAGAAGCCCACTTGAAAATGGTTCCTAGGAACTGCACAAGATCGGTCGATCTGGAAATCATTGGGCGAGGCTTATGTTCATCAGTTGACGTCCTATGGTTGATATGATTATGAAAAGACCGGTTAAGTTTTTCGTTATTGAAACCGTGAGTCCCCGTCGCACTCGGCTGAATGTATTATTTATAGCTTAGTGAGTCAAAGTTGTTGACTTCTATGTGTTGGGGTGAAATAGAAACGTACCATACCGCATATTAATAGTTTTATGCTCGTATTTACCACACTTTCTAGTGTACGATTCTCAATGTGAGGTTTGTTGACCTAGTGGAATATACCCCGACTTCGATCCTAAGGTTGTTGATTCGAATTCCGGATGCACCGGTAGATTTTTCTACTCGAATTGACTATGTCTTTCCTTGAGGATGATTAAATTGAGAGGATGCCCCTGATGACTAAGTCTACTCCATCTTAAATCCTGTTCCAGTGCTGCAACTTGCCATCGAACGTCATATAAATGATCTTCAACTGATAGATGTTCGATACGATGAGGAAGAAGAACTGAAAGATGTGAAGGTCTCTGTATATCTTTCCAAGTGATATACAAAAATTGACAATTAAAAAATTAAAAAATGTAAGTAATTAAACAAAATCTTTATAAAAAAGCCTACTATAAAATATCGGATTATTAAGATGATAGAGAAGCTTGCGATTGAAATTGCTCCAACTCATTCAAAAATGTTACAAATAAGACGTAATCTATTTTCTTTATTGTTAAGTATTCTAAAAGGATCATTAAAAATCAACCAGCCTTGTTTCTTGCCTTTCTTTCCTGGCTTGTAAAGTAAAATTGACGTTTCAAAGTGATCCTTGTGATTTTAATTAATAAAAGATTTTGACTTTGTATACATTTGACCATCGCCATAGGTCTATGACGTGCAAATACCAATCGATAGTGGCCTAACTTTTACCGTAAACCGCAAAATTGGTCCTATTTTATCATTTGAAAGTGAAATTGCTGGTTACGTTTATATGGTTATAAGCATGGTCATTATTGAAGTCTAGTTTAAAGTAATGATGTGGTAGTTTGAATTATTATTTTATAGAGGCCTTTGGTCATTGGACAAATTGTCATGCTTCTTAAAAGTTATAGGTACATATACTTTGATAGCATAGCCTTCAAATTATCTTGCTACAGACAAGTTTAAATGCGATGTTGACGAATGGTACCTATTATACATATATGCTGAAATAAAGAAACATTTTGAAATATAATAATACTCAGCAGGCAATCAAAATGAATGCAAGTATTATTTTATATTAATTTCATTCCACTCAAACAAAATCCACTAGAATAACCAAAATTACCATAATCAATAAATTTACGACTTATATTTATCATAAACAAACATAGCTAGGCTATGTGCATTAATATTCAAGGTTACTGAGATTATAAAAACATGTGACCTCATCTCGGGTTTTGGTTTTAAACGTATGAAGTTAGAGTCAAGTGTTTTCACTTTTTTGACCAATAGCTCATAGATTAAATATTTACTGACGGAGGGAAAATTTCACCAAATGTCCAAAAGTATCAAAGGTTTCTTCAGTGTAGGGAACGCATCGACAATACCCCGGGTGTTGCCGGTGTCAATAGGCGACGGTGACCACTTACCATCAGGTGGGCCGTAAGCCTGTTTCCCCACAAATAACATAAAAAAAAAAAAAAAAAAAAAGGGGAAATCTCGGTATTCTAGAACCAACATGCTGAGAAGAAGGTATTGTTAGGGTTAAGCTCGCTTTTGTACATGTCCTCTTTGTAATTTTTTTGTTGTGTACAATCCATACTCCATCCAGTGGAAATCCGCATGACCGCCTCTATTGGAATCTTCAAATCCAAACTCTTTAAATACTTCATCTCTCTTCAAGATACCCAACAAAATTGAGCACTTTATGCAGATATATTTGTGTATTTCGTTTATGTATGTGTACTATTATTATTTTTAATTTTTGTAAGTTTATTTCTAAGCTAAAGTTTGTATAAATTTTCATTTTCTGGCATTACCACTTTCTCCACACTACACAAAGGTTAGCTGAAGAAAATGCTTAATAGCATTAAGTTCGCCTATGTATTATTTTTTTAGTGCAATAAAGAGTTTTCTAATCTATCTAATCTAATACTATCTGTACTACTGTATCACTGTCTGTTCGACTAAACGGCTGGATAGATTTTGATAAAATTAAGATAACCTGGAGGCTACTTTTTTTTAACAAACCGTCGCGTCTGAAGCCACGGGCGGAAGCTTTGTAAAGAATAAAGATGGGTATTACTTATGCTCAGATTCTCAGAACGCATCATTTGTGCGATCTAGGATAGTTCTTGTTGTAGTTAGAGGTCGTTCCCCGTTAATATCGACGCGTTCTCCGTAGGTGTCATTTAATACGTGTTTCATACAAGGCCAAAAGTTGCACTTGACATTCGTAGGTGTAATTTAAAGATTTGAATCTTTCAAGTTCAGGTTCTGCTAGGAAAAGCAACGTTTAAGGTTAACGTAGCTATGCTGCTCTATGTTCTATTTAGCCATTTTGCACCTCATATATGACGAAAAAACAAACAAACGTCCGGAAAACGTCGTGGAAGAAAACTCTTATTAGGGTTAAGCTCGCCTTTGTACATGTCCATTTTGTACGCTATTTTTATCTGTAAATCTATTTGTGTACAATAAAGAATAAAGAAACGTCCAGCGCTGCGCTTTTTTCAAGACATCACAGCATAGCTTAGTCTCTTCTTGGATGGCTGACGGATACATAGTGGCAAGTGGTAACTTTAATTCTCCCGTGCTCGATAAAAGTTCTCAAGTCGAATGTCTTCGGTTTGTCTTAAACCGGGTAAGGCCGTTGTTTTTAACAATTATCCTGTTTTTTTACCTATACTTACCTACTTTCCCACTGCTGGGCATGTTCCTCCATATCTCACAATCACTTGCCGCGTTCCAAAGTAAAATTTAATAATAGAACCTGTAGATGATGTCACCTAAATCATCATCAAATCCACTTAAAACAATACCTACACAATAAAATGTTATAACAATGTGTGATAGACATTTTGCGTGATGCCATAAAACCTGACATTAAACTAATTTTGTTATTATTGTGTAACATTTTCGGTGAAAATAATAGACTTTCGTTTCATAATTATTTCGGAACGGGTTACACGGTTAGATTAACTCCGGTGGTCTCTTAAGTAGTAAATTGGTATGAAACTGATTACTCTAGGAATTTCATCAAAACCAACTTTGTACACTTTTACTTTTGTATTGAAAGCGAATCGCGCCGATATTGAGTAAATATCCCACTTTTGATGTTTATTTATTGTCTAATTCTTGGGTAGGTGATTAAGATCTGCACTGACGTTCGGCTTAGGGGTGTATTGTGCATTACCCCCCGTCTATTGTGTACACATCTACAACATCTCGCGAGGCAGTCAGAGTAGAGACGTGTCCACACCACACTCCACACATAGTAATTACTAGCTGACCCGTACAGGGCTTGCACGCATTTTTTATCAAAATAAAATATAGCCTGTAGCGTATTAACGGCAATCAGATGAAAATAAGTTTGAAAATCAATGTTTTCGATCGGGAAGAGACAGGCACTAGTGCTCAAAACAAGGGGCTTCTTCGTGGAACGTACTTTATAATCTATGTTTTATTGGTACCTATATCTTTAATTCCAAAATGGCTAATTTGCCCGCTATTTTCACACAGTAATTCAATCCATTGATTTTACATAATCAATTTTCTTTCATTGTTGCAGATTTTCCTTCGCAAAACCCATCGCGATCAAACGGCGAATGAAACCTTCTGTTATGACAATAGCGACCAACAATGAACGATAAACAAAGACATTCCCACATACTAGAAAATATCTAGTAAAAAAATAATTAACCCGCTAGTGGCTAATTTGCGATGTGACGCAACGCCATCTAGCGAAAAGTGCGCGAACTGATAGTGAAGGTGGTTTGAGTCTGAGTCAAGATGAAGTTGAATTTATTCAAACGTTCTATGATATTTGCGACGTTTTTCGGTTCGTGTTTGTGTATTGCGTTGATTGTGGCGTCTTTAGGGACGACTCATTGGATTGATGCCAGGGCCAGGAGGACTTCAAGGAACTCTAACCCTCTGGAGTCTGTGGGTAGGATCAGCTTTGGCCTGTTCGAAGGACACAAGGAGTTGAATTTTGGATATGGGTGGAGAAATCACAATTTTAGTGGTGAGTTGCAAATATTTAATACTAAGTCCTGATTACTAACTCCACTGGATATAAAGTTTATCATAATGTAAGACTACAGCCGCTAATCGCCTTGGCTTGATCAAGTTATATTCATAAGCCGGGTCATCTTGGTACTTACAAAGTGTTCCGCCAAAGACAAACATCGCATTTCAAAAGTTTGTAAATCATAAATTGTTCTTGTTAGATATAACAGATTAACATGCATATTCCCATGAATTATATCTATTTCAGTATCATCCGAATCTGTCCAGTCGTTAAACCTTGATGCAGTAACATGCAACATTTTCAATGTAGCCTTTCTCTAGTTAGCTGATATATTTAATACAATATCGTCTTATCTTGATTATGAAGCTGAAACTCAAATAAACGTGTTCCACAAGTTAATTCAAATCACTTATCAAACCAACATAATCGACAACCAAGACCACATTTCAAATAACGACATCTCACTTACAAAGCTCCAATCAGATAAACAAATTGGTCTAGATTGCATCATAAAATGCAAGACGGGGGACTAGACAGATATTATCTGGGTTTAATTTAACAAATGCTTTTGCAATATGTCTTGGGATAACTATTGTAGCTTAGATAGACTTAGGGCACGTTTATGGAGACGCAGTGCGTTGTGCGGCGCGAACAACGCTTCTCTACATGATCGCTCTCACACATGACCATATGTTTGAGTTTACAGCGCGACATGTGTGCCGCGTCTCCATAAACGTATTTGCGATCAAATGATTTGAGCACGAATAAATATAAAACTTTCGTGATTTATTCAATCATTACCTATTATAAATATTGGATTTATCAGTGCGAGGCGAAGTACCCACGGAGCGGATCGCAATCGCCCTGATGAAAGTTCACGAATTGAACCGAAATATTGTCGCTCGTAACACCGATATAGCGGTACGTGATAAATGCCGTATTTATAAATGAATGAATAAATGGGTCGTAAAGACTGATTGATGTGCATTGTCGTGTCCACTCGTGACTCAACAAGTGAGGTGATTTTATTTTTGGCGATTTTAAAAGTGTTTTTGGTTTAAAAGTGCTTCGTAACCGATAGAGAAAGTACAAGTGAGGTGAAGGAACCAACTTTAAGGAATAGAGGTTGGAGACAATATAATATTTGATTTTTGAGTGGCGACACGAAATACCCAGAGTGGACAGAATCCCTACTCGATGAAATGACGAAATCGTAATGGTCGCATGAAAAAGACGATGAAGGATTCGGAGGGCTATGAATTGAATTCAGCAGAGATTTTGGTTGGGCGTAGTGTGGCGTATGTAGATTCTGATGCAGATATAAACACCGTTTTTGTGCTGCAGAAGAGAGCTGTTCGTGCAATTTATAATATGGGCCCCAGAGAAACATTACGTATTAAAATTAAAGAAATAAATATTATGACATTCCCTTGTCAATACATCTATGAAAATCTGATGTATGTTCACAAAAATATTAATTTGTTTATGAAAAATAGCGATAATCATAATTTTAATACTAGAAATCAAGATAAACTCGCTGTTGCCCGTTCTAGACTCCTTAAAGTTAGTAAATCGTTTAAAGGGCACGGTGTTCGCTTTTATAACAAACTCGCAAGAGATCTACAAAAATTGACAATTAACAAATTTAATAAACGCAATTAAACAAAATCTTTATAAAAAGCCTACTATAAAATATCGGATTATTTAGATGATAGTGAAGCTTGGGATTGCAATTGCTCCAACTCGTTCAAAATGTTAGAATTTAGACGTAATTTATTTTCTATATTGTAATGTATTCTAAAAGGATCATTAAAAAAACAACCAGCCTTGTTTCTTGCCTTTCTTTCCTGGCTTGGTCGCGAAGGAACAGGCAGTAAAATTGACGTTTCAAAGTGATCCTTGTGATTTTAATGAATAAATGATTTTGACTTTGATTTTGAGTCTGGGTGCTATCACGACACTGTACACATCGTTCCTGATACCGTAGACACAGAATCATAGGACAGGATTAGAATTATAATCAAAAAAACAAGAATTGGTCTGTTTGTTTCTTTAGGGACGCCCTGTCTGAGTCTGTGTCTTCTGATAACTACAACCTAGGGGTCTTCAAGTCGCGAGTGTACAGGTTTCTCCAGGCAAGCGGGTTCCATCGTAGACTGCATCATCGCATACAATCAGGCGAGATCGTGGTCAAACGCGCGCGAGCCTATAACTTATAAAAAAAGACAGCTGGGGGTGTTCAATTAAAAAAGAAATTCTAGACACTAACCTTGTTACCGCAACAAAGTTAAACAATTGTTTAACGTGTGTTTAAAAAAAATCCGTAATGATTTTTGAATAGGGTTTTTTGAAACGCGCTAAACTGTATTTAATTTTTTTGTGGTAAGTAAGACCCATTATGTTTAAATTTCAGTAAAGGCTGGTACACATCCAGCTAGAAGATGGGCATGGTGTGGGACCACAGCGCTGCTAGGAGCTGCGTTAGTCTGCGCGGGCGGCGCGTGTGTGCTCGCGGCTTTAGGCTCCGCAGCGCGCGCGAGGTGCTCGCCCAAGCCTCTACTAGTGGGGAATACTCTAGCAGGTCAGTTTAAAGTTACAGAAGGATCGAGGCGATTTCAATAAGCAGTATCTGTTCGACTACTTCTAGTAGCTGGTAGGTAATTGTTGTAAGGATTTAACCTAATGATACTTTATTCTTTACTGTACAAAAGAAAATACATTAAAAAGTACAGAAATAGAGGACATGTACAAAGGCGAGCTTAACCCAAAGAAGAGTTTTCTTCCAGCAAACCTTTGAGGCTAGAAAGAGAGATGATTTTAAAGGTAGGTGAGTATATATTATTATACTAGCCGTTGCCCGCGACTTCGTACGTCATACACTACTAAATGTGTAAGTAACCTAAAAATAAATCTAAACTCGCTGTTGCAACTTGACTTGACACCTCATTTTTATTTCATGGGAACTGATTTTTGGGATAAAAGGTAGCCTATATGGTAATCCAGGTTATAATCTACGTATATACCAAATTTTATCGAAATCGGTTCAGCTGTTACGACGTGATTGAGTATCAAACAAATAAATAAACAAACATCCAAACTTTCACATTTATAATATTAGTGGGATTTTATTTTATAAACTTTCGCGATCACTGTACATAATTATTGATTAAAACGGGTATTCATCGCGTATGTACCTTTTTTATTTGTTATCCCGACGTTTCGGTTGTGTTGCAAAAGTCATGGTCTCGGGCTGACTGGAGTACTTGGAGCTACCGTCGGGAAGTGCGGGTAGCTGCAGCATCTACCCTCACTTGGTCTTCAGAATTAGAAATGTCCTCGTACATATTACGACACACTACACTAACCGTATCTACGCACTGAGTCGACTCAGTGCGTAGATACGGTTAGTGTAGTGTGTCGTCGCAAAACAAGGATTTTATTACTAAACGAAAAAGAGACTGCGAGCACAACAACAATAACATCTTACACTTCGGACAATGGTTGATGCCGCCCCACTAGTACGGAACACTGCCATACAACACGATCTCAATACAAAGCTCCCACAATCTCAATAGAAAGCTTGGACGACTTCATGTACCCTTGCGAGTAGAATTTTCAAACAAATTGCCGAATCCTCGTACGACCACCTCAAGTACTAGCTAGTCCCAAGTTACGAAAGGAACCCAAGGCGCAAAGTCTACCCTCGAGAAATAGCCGCCGCTTCGACCCTCACTACTTCAGACTCTGGCTCCACCTGTTATACCACAGTCTACTCAAACCCCATCAACCCAACACCTAACGCGTATCGAATACCGGACTTCCCGCTTCAATTCAATTCAATATTCAATAAAATTTATTTCAGACGTTATTATGTCCATATATGGTTAGCACTACATTTGTTTACCTATATCTATGTTATAGTTGGTCCATAGACTGCATGTGTGTAAAAAGACTGGCAGAAGGCCTTAAAGAGAGTTACCTTTACTGCTCCCGTGCACCGTGCAAATCTACGAGCCAACATGTTGCTTCGGACAGCCAACGCCCGGCGCTCCCGTGTCAGTCCAATCGCAACGATGGCGTCCAATAGCAAGATAAGATCCTAGGGCCAATCCAAGGTTGGTTTCCTTGGGGAGCGACATGATCACCGTAGGCAGAGGCCAAAAACCACAAGACGCACAACAATCTAATTGACTTTGGCCACCGTTTTATGCTTAAAACAAGTTTGGTTGTGTATTCCATATCTTTGCAGTTAAATAAATAATGCTGGACCTTTCACACAGCGCTAGCTTGTACTATGAGTATGAGATAACTGATAGAAAAACACCCAAACTCTGAGCAAATGTCTGTAGATAATGCATTCATTTGTTTTGCGGCGGGAATTAAACCCGCAACCGCCTGCGTCTCAGCCGGCTATTCACCCACTGCGCTACGGAGGTCATCAATTATTAACATTAACACCAGTTTTTTCCATATTCCAGTACTATTGACGCTTGGAGCGATTGCGGTATGGCTGACGGAATACTTTTTACGGCTGCAACATAACGTGATGTCGGACGAGGACCTCGCGAATACCTGGTCTTCCGACGGCATGGCCGACCTTGGACTATCTTTCTGGTAAGCCTACATCTCCATTTACCTAGGGCCACTTGGCAAGGACTTAGGTTGTATTGAAATATTTTTTTTACTTACCTATCCCTTCCCAATCTGGGCTAAAGTCTCCTCCAAGTCTTTCCAATATAAATATTATTTTTCTAATATACATATAAAAATCTCTTATCACGGTTTTAGTGGTCGCACTCCTCCGAAACGGATCAACCGATTTTAATGTTTTTTTAGGGTTCCGTACCGATAGGGTAAGACAATACTAAGTCTGTCTGTCCGTCTGTCACCAGGATGTAACTCATGAATCCTGATAGTTACACAGTTTAAATTTTCACAGATGATGAATTTCTGTTGCCGCTATAACAACAAATATTAAAAATAGAATAAAATAAATATTTAAGAGGGGCTCCCATACAATTTTGATTTTCAAACGTGATATTTTGCCGTTTTTATAGATAATAGTATGGAACCGCTTTGTGCGCGAGTCCGACTCGCACTTGGCCGGGTTTTTAGTATATTTGGTAGGTATGAGAATAGGTCGTAAATTATTTTTCACCCTCCTACCCCCACTCCCCATTTTGATTTATTTAGTATTTTTATATGAACAATATCCGTATAATTTAACCGTCGTTCATTGACGCGAAGTCATTTGCATGTAGTGTCGCGTCATTTTGACACGAGCGTTTTGTATAGTTTTTATTCCGAAGTTCTCACGGGAACGGGAAATTTCAAGCGTGCAAAGCCGCGGGCGGGTCAGCTAGTAAGTAAATAAAAAATTGTAATGAAATAAATTGTAAAATAATGTCATTGGTTATGTTGATATCTGGAGCAGACAGATTTTGTAAAGAAAAACTGTAGAATACGATAACTCTTTATTGTACACCAAAATAAAATACAGAACATATTTTTTACAAATAGATTTAGTACAAAGGGCAGTCTAACGCTAAAATCTTAAGCTCGTTCAATTTATTTTTTATGCTCCCTGTGCTGTTTTTCATTCTGGTAAGGTTGGCAACACTGACACAATACACATAGCAATGAAGTTCATAAAGCGAATAAATCGTTTAAAGGGCAAGGTGTACGCTTTTATATCAAATTCCCAAGTGATGTTCAATAATTGACAATTAACAAATTGTTTAATAACATATTAAACAAAATCTTTATAAAAAAGCCTACTATAACATATCGGATTATTTAGATGATAGACAAGCTTGGGATTGAAATTGCTCCAACTCGTTCAAAAATGTTACAATTTAGACGTAATTTATATTCTTTATAGTTATGTATTCTAAAAGTATCATTGAAAAGAACAACCAGCCTTGTTTCTTGTCTTTCTTCCCTGGCTCGGTCGCGAAGGAACAGGCAGTAAAATTGACGTTTCAAAGTGATCCTTGTGATTTAATGGTTTCCTTGTGAATTTTGTGTGATCCAATTAGGTACCTATAACCCAGGTGATTGATTGGAGCGATGAAACCTTCTCTAATATTTTTCAGCATAACTAATATATTTAATAAGTATGTATTACAATTTCAATTATTTGGACATTTATAAAGCACCACACAATTGCAAAATACATCCACTCACACACCTTCTTACACAAACATACGCACAGTCTCTCTCACACACACACACACACACAACCACATCAATATGTTATTTATTACGTAGGCATATGTGCCTGCATAGAGAATGATCATGTTGGTGTGGACCATAGGCCCATTTCATAGTTAAGAATATAATTCATCATTGGTTATTGTTGTTTTTAGGGATCTTTCAACTTGGCACTGTTGTTTATTGTTATTTAAAATGTGTTAAATTAAGTAATCCTATTTTTGGCCTTACTATAAGACATAAAAAAAATGTGTACTGTATTTTGTATTACGCTGTTGGATTACGGAAATAAATAAAAAAAAAAATGAATAAAAACATCTATATATATATAAAACAAAGTCGGGTTAGTAACACCACACAACTAAAGAGCGGCTGGACTGATTTTGATGATCTTTGATGTGTTGAATTTGTCTCCGCCCCGAATAGCAGAATAATATTCAAATATCGGAAAAATACACGTAAAAAGAAATTATGAAGAGTCTCATACATAGATGCAGCTAATGATGGCAGCTTGGCAATTCTACCGGCGACGTACATTGGCAGCCCGCGTCATATGCATGTCAAGGCGGTACTAAGTTCGGCGGGTGAGCTAGTTTTGAATAAAGTTCATTTTCGTTTCCAGGTTGGTGGTCGCCGCGTGTATATCCGCCTTCGTGAACGACGTTTGCGTGTTGGTCGCGGCGGCCGACGCGAGGGACTCTGACATCGCTCCGCCGCTCGAAGAGAAAGTCAATGGAGCTATCATGCTCTACTGAAACAAACTAAATGGTACTGAACCAGCTACTGTTGAGTTCAGTGAATTTGTAAGCAGTCGGTCACCGTCTTATGTACTATTCAAAATTATCAATATTTAATTTAACATACATCAGGTTCTGATATACTCTCCAACCATTGTCATTATTTTTAGGTGACGAAATTTATCTCTACAAGATTATATGTTTTTCATTTGTAAAATGGAACGTACTGCTCTTTTTTGAAGTATAAAAATTCAAAGGAAGTATTAACAAGGGTATCCAACTTTACAACATTTTCGTTTGTTTTGAATAAATCAAGCAGCCGCACGGCTCAGTACCATGCGTACTTAGTTGATATATATTCGCACACACCGTTTTGGTTCTACGTTCTTGATGCGTACAGCTAAGGTATGAAACACTTTACCGTCTTCTGTTTTTCCTAAAGAATACAATCCGGGCTTCTTTATGGTAAGAGTGAATAGGTTTCTTCTAGATCTTCGTGCTTCATCTTAGACCACATCATCGCTTACCATCAGGTGAGATTGTGGTCAAACGAAGGTCTAGAAAAAAAAGCTAGCCCAGCCGTGGTTTGACCAATGAGGGAAATAAGTTCCGTTATTTGGTCGTTAAAAAAAGTGGCACTCCGGGAGTGCTGACAGAAGTAAAAACTTAAATAAAAGCAGACTACACTACAGATACATATATACAGAGGTGTCAGTAGTCAGTGACTTGTGTCGGTAACAGTGTCGCGAGTTCCATGGTTTTTTGCCATCTCAAAAAATGTTCAACGCACAGAAATTCATAATTCATTTCTTCATGAACAATTTCTAAAATCGTGTTTCTACAGATATTTGCTAACAACTAACAACAAAATATAATAATAAAATAAATATTATTTCAACCACTTCCACAATACCAAATAGCTAATAATACAATAAATTAAAAAAAAATGTCCAAATATAAATAATGTCTAAAATGTAATAAGTAATAATTAATTAAAACTTCCATAAATGTCAAAGTGATCCTATACCCAGCCATTAAATTGTATTACTAACAAAGTCATCGATTGAGTAGAAGCATCCCTCCAGCAAAAGTTTTCTCAATTCTGATTTAAATTTATTTAAGTTATCAGTCTCTTTTAAATGTACCGGTGTGTTTTCACTTCAAAAATCAAACGAAACATAAGTTTTGCGCCTTTGAATTTATCATTTACAAGTTTGATACGGAAAACATAATTTATGGCAGTGTCCTGAAATACTGGTAATTGGTGGACAAAGCGAGTAACGCCGCCCCTGCTCACTGCAAACAAAATCCACCCTTAAGGTGGCCACAGTTTGGTTTTTGCGATGGTCAGCAACATAAGTTAGTTAACAGTTTTAGTTTTAAAAATCTAAATAAATAAGGAACAAGGTATTTGTTCAAAAAACAAAACACTCGTATTTTATTAATGTCGTATAAAAACCCCATTTTATAATAAAATTGAAATAAATATTTTCAATCTCTAATCGTCAATCAACTTGTGTCGCTGACTGTACGTGCACTAGTACCCATCAACTTAGGCATACAGGTGTAAAGCTTCATGCACCTGTATTTTCACCAGAACCCATACCCTATAAACCGAAACCGCAATGCTGCTGGACATAAGTATGGTTGGAGTACTTCCCCGGATGAGCCATTTCACAAAGAGCTCTTTCTTCTATTTCTTTAAAATTAGATACAGATTTATTGTTTCCCGAATGTTATCGACTGCGTACAAATGCACTTGAATAATAAAAATATCAAACAATAATATTATTATAAAGTATATTATTAACCTTATTTTGTATTAACTAAGGCTGAATTTAGTATGTAAGCGTTTATATAATATATATTTGTATACGTAATAATATATAAAGGGTATGTTTAAGATATAAATGAACACATTCTAAGCATAAATTATATTTAAAATAAGTTTTTTGTTGAAAAATTACTTTTTCAAAACAAGCTTTTATAAAATTCATAATCGGAGTCGCAAGCAGATTCAAATGAGCCCAAAAACTAGTAGCCTACTATAATCCACTGTAAAGTTCCGTGTATCCATCATGAGACCACCTCCATGGTACCATATTATTGCATTGTCACTGAAGCTACATATGTATTCCAAATGTCAGCTCAATCGGTTGAGGGGAACGGGTTTAAAATTCAGTTGCAAGATTCCACCCTGACAAACATACATACATTGCAAGGTAATAAAAAGCTTGTAATATCGGTTTCCACTAAAGCGGAGAATTCGTATAACCTCATCTACGTGGCGTTACTATTGGTTGATTCATCTACTACCACCGTATCGCTGTGTTCCGGTTTGAAGGGTATGGTTGCCGGTGAAATTACAGGCACTTGAGGCTTTACACCGGCATGCCTCAGGTTGAAGGACGCAGGGCATCGTAGACCACATTTCTAAGATGCGTGACCTACGAGGCAATCTCTGTTAAAGACGATGGTTACCACTTGACATCAGGTGGGACATACTCGTAAGCTTGTTCCATCTCTATAAAGTATAAAATAAAATTCTTTCCGCTCCGCTTTAATGGAAACCGGCCATTGTCAATCAACAGAAGAATTCAGTGTTTTACGTTTACAACTATTATACCTTACTCGTTATTTTCACTAAAAACGGTATATTTGCCATATAAAAACTGTATTCAGTTCTTTTTTACATAAAATGCATAGAAACATAAATAAATATGGGATTTATCATGTACCATTTTATCGGTGTTTCTATCCCGTATTTATAATAATGATTCTAAGTAAAAATATATAGCTTTGGTAATAAAACTCCGTCCAATTGTACAAATTGTGCATTTTATAAACAAATCCGCATTTTTTATGAATTAAGAGCGGATGAACAAATTGTAGTTAGATTTCAGTGTTAAAGTTTTAAGAAAAGTTTGTGAAAATAACTCATAATTTCACAAACTGTTCTGATTGAAACTATATTGATTGTGAACACTATTTTTCTTAAGAGACTGAGAATGAGGGTAGTTTGATATATCTGCCAATAACCATCCACTGGCAAAGACTTTTTTTACTGAAATATTAGATCAATAGCCGAAATAATAGGATACCCAAAAACTCACAAATCATAAGGGTCGTAACCGTATTTAGTGGTTAATTATGATTATGGTAGTTGTCAAATCATACAAGACGTGAATTAAACATGTTTAGTCGCTAAATACGTTAAGGATTGCTACGCAAGTCGCAAGTTAACACTACAATATGTACATTATAATTCTGTGTTCTTTAAGTATTATTGTGTCTAACGTTTATCTTATTGTATATTGTGTACTGACTTCCGCCAGCGGCTTCGCACGTGTGGTTTGTCAATAAAAAGTAGCCCGTCTCAATCCAGGTCATAATAGTTGCAATTTAAACTACAAATAATGACAGAGTATATTTTGGAGTCCATAAAATAATAAATAATGTTTTTTTTTAAATACGAAACACTTTCTTTTGAACTTTTGTGCCTAACATGTAGGTATTTACCGCCCTGCCATACGCGCTCTATTGACTGGTTGATTGACCAGGCCGGGCTATTGACTGGGCGGGGTCAGAGAACGAGCGGGTCGTTGAACGGCGCGTAGTAACTTTTTAGTAATCTGTGGCATCGTACAATACGCTTATTCTTTAACATTTCGTCGAGAAGCATTTTATCGAGGTTTTGATAATAAAAACAAAACATCTTTATAGATAAGAACATTAATTGTTTATTTTATGTTTAGAAACCGTCCCTTCAATATAATTAGTTTAAATTGCAACACATTATAATATACCAAGTTTCATGGAAATGGGATCATCCGTTTTGTTAATGCTTTTTGAATCTCAATACCTCTAAAAAGACAATACTTTAAATATATTCCGTCCAAAGGTTGTTATTGAGCACGTTTTTTTACTGTATTTAGTTGTGCCATTAGAATAAGCCACGTATTTTTTCTAATATTGTTTTGTAAGATTTCAAGAAATGTGTGTATTGCTTTTCTTGAATATACTAATTGATTTTATAGACGTTGTTTTATTCATGTTACTCTTATTGTGTTTCTACTCGGTGTCCTTTAAGTCATTGTTTTCCCAGAACAAACGTTGCTCAGACCATGGGCTACTAACTGATTATAGCATCAAATATGAGAATGAAAAAAACAAATCTAGACCTTCTCAAATAAGTCTAACATGTACCTACTCCTTAGGTACCTAGTAGCTACCGGTCGGCGCGCTGACTATGTTGTAGGGCGTAACGTTAAAATAGACGTTTATAGTTCGCAACTTTTTATATTTTTCAAAGACCGATTTCGTTTTTTTTAATTTGATGTTATAAACTGTTAGTAGACCATGGTCTGAGCAAAGTTTGTTCTGGGAAAACAGTGATTTAATAAAGGACACCGTGTATAAGCAACATGGAGATTGAACAAACAAATTGCCCTCCTGATGGTGAGTGGCAACCATCGCCTATAACAAAGTATATCTCCAGGTACTATTAAAAGAAACATAATTATCTGTTCACTAATTGATATAAAATGCATAGTGTCCCTTGCCCGGTCCAAACGATTTATAGTGAATTTGCCCTTTCAATTACGGTCCCAATCCTGGATTACCTGTCGATCCCTTAGCCTAAGAATACAATAGGTTCGGGGTCCTGGGTCTTAATCTCGGCTTAATCTTAAACCTACCTACCTAAACCTTTCACGACTATTACCCGTGCGCAATAAGTTGGGACCTGAGCGCAGTGACGTCATATTGGCGTGTTTGTTTGTAAAAAAGCGAACATAACAAGCAGCCGCCCGCGGCTTCGTCTTTGTTTTTTTTAACCTAATTTATTATGTTACTCAGGGAGGACGCTGCTTTTTATCTAATCTTTTTTACACTATTTGAATAAAATAAAAATATAATGTTTAAGTTTATACATTTATTTTATCTATTATTTACATTATCTCAATCTTCGTCACTACTTAGTGGACAGGTAAACAAAACTGTTTGTTCCGTTTTTCGTTTTCAAAAAACTCTAACACTTTTAGCACGAGGTTTCTTTCTCCGCTATGCAAAGGTTTACCCTTCATAATGATAACAAAAACACTTAACAAGAACTATAACAACAAAAACTACAACAACAAAACAATAACACAAACGAAAACTAAAAGAATTCCAGAGCGCGTCGTTACGTGACGTAGGCCAGTACGAGACTAAAAATCCTAGTAAAAAATAGTGATGCGAACGGTACAATACGGGCGCCATCGGGGAAGTGCAAGGGAAGCGGTCGGGGAGTCGCATTCCTAGCAGGTCCCAAGTTATCGCGCACGAGTAATAGGTATGTTAAGGCGGGGTTTTCCAAGAACTTAAGGCATTTTGCGCTACCTCAGCCCCCGCCAATCAACTCGAAGCATTGGAGCCGCGCGTAAGGTCACAGCCCGACCGCGACGGTGAAAACGATAACAGTAAATCAAGTTGTCGACCTCAGTGGTAAAGTGGGCGAATAGCCGGCTGAGACGCAGGAGGTAGCGGGTTCGATTCCCGCTGCGGAACAAATGTTTGTATGATCTACAGATATTTGTTCCTGGTCTGGATGTTTTTCTATATTTTTTAAGTATGTATTTACAAAAAAAAGTATATAAGTATTCTATCAGTTATCTGGTTCCCATAGTACAAGCTCTGCTTAGTTTGGGGCTATATAGCGTTGTGTGAAATGTCCAGCCATATTTATTTATTTATTTAATTGATTTCTTCATTTATATTTTAAGTTTTTTATCTCACTTCATAGAGGAACATGGGGGAGACCTTTGCCCAGATGTGGGAAAGTATAGGTTAAGAAAATAAAAAAAAGTTTTTATTACCTAGTGTCTAGTTAAATCTTGCATTGGTTTTAAAACATTAATAATCATAACCTGTACCTAGTTATTAATACTTAGGTTTAATAATAATTTATTCTCAAAAAGATAACATTTATCACTCACATGAGAATCAGTACACATAGAAAAGTGAATGTAATTCGTTCGAGTCATATAGGTAGGTACTCAATTAACGCATTCAGGTAGATCGTTCGTTAGTTATTCGTTAATTACTTTATTTAGTAAACATTAGTTGTAATAATGTTGAGCGAGTTTAGTTTTAAATGCGTTAAATGAGCTTACATTTTTATATCACAGGGTTCTATACAGGATGTTTGGTAATATACTGACGATATTCAAGGGACATTTTCTCAAAACATAAAAAAAGACTTCTCGGAAAAAAACTACTAGTTATATATACAAATTTTAAAGAAAATCGACTAAGTTTAGGATTCGATATAAAACTTACTGCCTAAGCTTGCAGTCGACATCCAAAAATAAAGGCCTTAATCCACAAAAGCGTAGATTTGCTACTTATGTCCTTTCTTTAAGCGCTCTCTGCTTAGAACTTCGATGCAAATGCACTGTAGAAAATAAGACATGCCGCTTGACCGTTTCCACTAAAGCTAAGCGGAGAGATGTCGGAATATCGATATGCTAGGTATTAGTTATTTTCCCATGATATTCTCATCTCTGCAAATCTACGCTTAGGTGGACATTGGCTCGGAAACGCCTAGAAATTGTGGACCCGGGATTGGTTATCTGCAAACTGCCCACTTTAGCCACGGTAAACTTATTGAAATTATTCCAATTAGGTAGGTACCTACTGTGCACGACAGCATCATAAGGACTACATGCGGCGAGAGGGGTACAAGTAGTGACCGTCGCGATCCATGACCATAGTATGAAAATTGTATTATTTTACGTCGTTTACATATTAATCAATATACTTTAAGAATAATCTTGTTTGTAAATAGATAGTAAGAATAGATATCTAAAAGATAAGAATAATATTTAAGTGTATAGAGACTGCTGATTGATGAATATTTTATAATGGAAATATTAGTTAATGTTTGTCTTAATATCTCTTAAAGAATAGTATTAATAAGTGTTAATTACATTAATTTTTGAATAATAATAAGAATAAACGTTTGGAAGTATTATAATAGGAATAATTAGATAAGAATAATATTCTTCAGTTATGATGCAAATAAAGTTACGATTATTTGTTGTTTAAAATGGGTAAATGTAGGTAGGAGGTAACACATTTCTATTTAATAAGAGTAGAAATGAGTGCGCATACACCCGCTCCGACGCTCGAATTGGAAATGACGCGCGGCCGCCACTTAGGGCGAGTTTATATAGTAGTGAAGCGGGGGACAGGGTAGTATTTAAAGCGCCGCACCAAAAACGCGCCGCCATTTCTAAACCGAGCGGCGCCGGGTGAAGACGCATGTATTATTCATAAGTAATAATCATAGTCTATAAGATAAATATAGTAATATACAACAAACAATATGTAAAATATAAAAAAGTAATAAATAAAGGCTAGAGGGGGTGAGGCAGTGAATGTTCTAGAAAATTGCGAGGAATAGTATAAAAGACGGCGCCTATTGGCCGTCAGCGTTCAGTGCTCGGGCAACATCGGAAAAGGAAGCAACAGGAAGAAAGAAGAAAAATAGGAAGAAAATCTGCCTCGCCGCCTCGCTGCCTATTTGATCAAGACTGGTGTTTTTTTATTTTCTCCTTCGCAAATACGGGACTACGTAGCCACTAACCCTCGGCAATCTATACACAACACCTACTTTGAGAGATCTTTGAGAGATAGGTATCTAGTGCATTGTCAAAATTGATGAGTCTTTTTTCAATTCTGGTTTCTGCCAAAGAAGAAGAGAAGAATAAAGTTTAATTCACCAAAATGAACATGCAAATTACATACCTACTAAATTTGAAACTAAAAACAAACAAAGGCAATAACAGCTGTGATTTAATGAGTAGGTATCATTGGGTCATAGCCCTGTTTACAAAACAAAGTACCTATTGGGGGCGGCGAGCTCAAAGGATCGAGGCGGCACCTTTGACTAACGGCTTATTCTTTCGAGTTCTTTTTGATATGCCGCACGAAGGGATGTACGGCTTAGAATACCCCGCTACACCGGTTACCGGTATTAACGTAAATGTTTGAATCGATTGTATTTGAATAAAATCTTTTTTTTTAAATCGAGTGTAGCGAGATCTCTAAATCAACTAAGGCAAATCGCCGTTGTTTGTTTGTATGTTCGTTTGTCCGAGTATAACTTTCGAAGCGTTGATCCGATCATCGTGACTATCAAAATATTGCCACAAAATAAATAACCAATTAACTTGACCTACCGTTTAACTAAAATTACAGGTAACAGGAGTTCATGTTATGTGGTTATTCGTTTTTGGTGTACAAATTGCAGTTATTCTGGGTTTCAGACTTTTGCCTTTTGTGTCACTTAAGCTACACGCATACCAAATTACAGCACTGTGGGGTCAATGGTGTACCCTTAGAATTTTGTCAAAGTTAAATTTTTATTATGGCTAATAACTCAAAAACTATAAAAACTTTACTAAAAATAAAAACTGAGTCTAAATTTACCAATGAATATTTAATTTGACGTCCCACTTGACCTAATAGTCTCATTTATCTCAACAACCCCCCAACGTTTTTAGCTCATTTAGTCACACCAAAATTGTGTAATCACTACCTATAGACCAGGGTAGAAGCCTTTAAAAATAATAAAAAGTGAAAAAAAAATAATAGTAGTATGAAACCCATTAGAAAAGGAGGGGAATATTATAAAAATGAAAGGAAAAATAATTTACGGGCGATCTGAGGTCGGGAAGGGGATGGGGGTGAGTTTTTAAGGGTAAAAAACGGTTTTTCTCGATTTCCGGCAAAACTAAAAGTCCTATCGAAAAAAATCAAATGGCAAATTTGTAGCTAATAAAAAGATCTAAAACTTTTGTATGTACACTTTTTTCACATAACCTCAAAATTTATGTGAAAAATTCAAAAAACCAAGTTTTAGGTTTTTTATTTTTCTTTTACAAAATTTTTTTTAACGAAATTTGGTAAAAACTACCTATGCATAAAATTACACGATGATCGGATAAACGCTTCGAAAGTTATCCTCAGACAAACATACATACATACAACGCCGATTTGCCCAAGTTGATTTAGAGATCTCGCTTCGCTCGATCAATAATTACACTACTTTGTTTCCACAGTTCTGAGGCGTAAGGGTAAGTCTCATATGCCTGTAATTTTACCGGTACTCTTACCCTTCAAACCAGAACACAACAATGCGAGTTTACTATTTGGCAGCAGACATAGGTATGGTGGTAGTATTTTCCCGGACAAACTCTTTCACAGAGAGCTCTACTAATACTAACAGATGTTACAAGTTGTACAAGTTGACCTACGCGTACTTTGTAAAACTAGTTCGGTTTTATCTATGATGTTTTCATTAAACTTTTTGTGGGTCAACCTGTTTAGCTAAGTAGCTAATCCAATTCCGGAATTTCGGATATTGTATGCCCTATGCAGTTCGGCACGTGTCGGCGTCAGCAGTGCAATTATTATTTTGAATCAGTAGCTGATTTAATTTCTAATTGTGCGGACGGAATTACAACATTTGCGATGCCTAACTACAGGTACTCAAATCAGGAGTACCTGAACATGACATTATACTACTCGGAAAGTAGTGAGGTCTTGTCAAGAGCGCAGGACCTTTATCAGGTGCGACATGGAACCCGGCCCAGCTCGCGCACCATACTGGGTTCTGTTCAGCGGCATAGGGAGAGCGGTGAGTTCCAGCCCCATGTTGAGGCGGGCAGGCCACCTCGCTATTCAGCGCACTTCGAGGAGGAGGTGTTAAATTTTTTTGAAGTGGATCCGCTGGCGAGCACCCGCGACGCGGCCCGCGTATACGGGGTTGGCGCTACATATGGATGGAGTCTTCTTCAGCAAGAAGGCCAGCACCCGTATAGCTTTACACCAGTGCAGGAGCTCGGGACTCCTGACTACGAAGCCAGAATGCGGTTTTGTTGGTGGCTGCTGCAGTAGGACCCCCCAACATCCTGTGGACAGATGAGTCCACGTTCACGAGGGTTGGGGTGTTCAACCAGCACAACGCGCACTACTGGGCACAGGCTAATCCGCACGCAGTGCGTCTCTTACATTTTCAGCGCCGGTTTAGTGTTAATGTGTGGGCAGGAGTGTTGGGAGAAAATTTGCTTGGCCCTATCTTCCTTGGGCGGCTGAATGGAGCAAGTTACTTGGAGTTCTTGCGGAACGATTTAAGTGACATGCTCCAGGAAGTGCCCTTGGAAGATCGACAAGGGATGTTTTACCAGCACGACGAATTAATGTAGGTAGGTCCTACCTAGGTTTGGACAAAAATACCTGTCTGCCGACCTATCTTATTTCGAGTCAGTGACACCGATTGCTTGTAGGTACTACTGGACCAAAAAAAATCTAGCGAATGTAGATGTATCTAGTAGGGATATTTTTTACTACCTACCTATTTAAAACTCAAAAACTGTAAGGTAGGTTAGTAACTATTAGCGATGATCTAGGCAGGCATGTGTTTTTGATATCTCTTTTGGAAATGGCTGCGGGTTTTGGGTTAGAAAGGGACAACAAGAGATATCTCGAGACGTCATCATTACAGTAAGTATCTGTGGTTAGATGGCAAGCATTATGCAATAGCACAACATAAGTTTAATAAAGTGTTTGTTTTTACATGCCAAAATAAATTGCACATTTCTATGGTAAATATTTCACATGTTTATTTATTATGCTCATCTAATTAGCCCCTTTCATTTTTTTGCATATATTACCAAACTCCCTATATATATGTATATATATAAAAGAAAGTCGTGTTAGTTACACTATTTATAACTCAAGAACGGATGAAAATTGATTTGACTGAAAATTGGTGGGGAGGTAGCTTAAAATCCAGGAGAAGGACATAGGATACTTTTTACTCGACTGCGCAGAAGGATGGTTATGTTTTCATGGACAAACCAAGCGTGCAAAACCACAATAGACCACCACCAACCAACAATAGAGTGATTCAAGAGGAAGGTTTATAAAACATACATACGAAATTAACTGTTTGTTTGTTAGTTTTTTTTTCATAACTAAAGGGCTGAACGGATCGTCATGAAATTTGGCAAGGATATTATATCCTGTAAAGAACATAGGCTACTTTCTATCCGAGTGCACAAAAGGAGAGTAATGTTTTTATTAAAATACCACGCATGCGAAGCCGCGGGCGGGTCAACTAGTTTATTATAAGGCTGTGTGCCTGCGTGAACCATTGTTTTTTGCCATAGTTCATACGACATTTAGGTAAGACAAGAAAGCTAGCGCGACGCGTACTTCGCTTTGTCAATTCCTTTGCTTTAGTGAACGTTATATTAGTGTGGATCGATTTATTGAGGATTTTTCGGACGAGAATGCATGTAATATATGTAAATAACTGTTTTAATAAATAAACCCTGCCTTAATCGCTATTATGGACACCTCGGAATCTTTCAACAAGGAGTTAAAACACCTGCCTAACTACTTAGGTAAGGTACCTAGGTAATGACTTGATAACAAAAAATATTACTGAGGCCCAATTCTACTAAACCAATCGCTACACTGACTTTTTTTTCTGACCGCCGTTGCTATGACAACACCATTGAAATTTGGCAGCGGTAAGTACAATAACTAAGAACGAAATCATCATCATCATCATTGTCAGCCTCAGGACGTCCACTGGCTGTACTGCTTTCCCCATGAATTATCGAGCCAAAGATGTGCGGTCTGCACTCAAAGGCTGCTCCCAGCAACCTTTATCAGGTAATTGACGACCTCCGTGGCGCAGTGGGCGAATAGCCAGCTGAGACGCAGGAGGTAGCGGGTTCGATTCCCGTCGCGGAACAAATGTGTGCATGATCTACAGATATTTGTTCCGGGTCTGGATGTTTTTTTTATGTATTATAAGTATGTATGTACAAAAAAATAACGCATACAAGTATTCTATCAGTTATCTGGTTCTCATAGTACAAGCTCTGCTTAGTTTGGGGCTAGATAGCGCTGTGTGAAATGTCCAGCAATACTTATTATTATTTAGTTATTCTTCCAGAACAGTCCATCTCCACCATCAACCAAGCACATAAATTAACCCACAGTGGCGTTCAACCAATCCAATTACATGCATTTAATTATGTAAACGGTTAAAAAATATTACAATTACAGAAACACTTATAAAAATATATAAATAGATAGATAGATAGATAATTTCTTTATTGCACACCATTAAAAATAAAACAAACAAAAGAGAATACAAAATTAAATCAAAAGTACAATGGGCGGCCTTATCGCTAAAAGCGATCTCTTCCAGGCAACCTTTGGATGGACAGGATCTGTGTGAACAAATGAGAACGGCGGCGTTAATCAAATAATTACTAACAGAATTAGTACATAAATGACTAAAATAAAATATACATATAAATAAATATAAATAATGTTATAATATTAAATAACCTACTTCAAAAATACATAGGTAATTAGAAAAAACAATAAAAAATTATATACAAAATTTAAGTTGCAAAGTCTTAGTGAGCGATGGACGACAGATAATGATTATTAACCATGTTTTTAAAAACAGGAAGGGATTTGGCGTTACGAATAAATATTGATAACATTTTTAAAATCATGGCATTACTTAAACTGAACTACTTAGGTTTCTAGTATCTACCTCAGGAAATATCTACTACCTAGGTAACAACCACTTAAAAATAATGACGTAGATGAGTTTCGACCTCCGAAAACATGTTCTAAGCTCCACAAAAGCTTTCCCGGAAAATGGGTATAAAACACGCTTGGATTACGTGCTTCTAAAATTTTACGAGAGGTCTGAAATAGATTGTATTTCAGACGGCAGACTTTAACATCTTATTATTGACATTGCTTCTTATTTGGTCACCTTTATATCATTCTAGTAATTGTTATTTTAATTAAGTTTTGATCGCATTACGATTTAAACATGCTTCCGAATATGAATAATCAACAGATATCAACGTCCTCACTCATACAATGTTTGTTTTACTATTTTGCAGAAGATGTGAATTGAAATAATTAGCAGAAATTTTCACTGTGATTGCGTTGGAGGTGGTAGCAACTGGGAATAACTAATCGTATTAATTGGTTTATTTTTTATTCGTGCTAGTCAAGCGATTGACCACGCTTACCTAGAACGAACCTGTTCACTCTGGATTTGAAGACTCCGAGATTATACTGGTCCGGAAAACCGCCGGAAGTGAGTTCCACTCACTCGTGCTAACAAGGCGAGCTTTGTTCAGCCAAGCTTCACGGTAAGTAGAGTTTGTTTATCTCAGCCTAATCCTTACACAATAGGTCATCGCATCGACATTCCGGTCACGATTGGAACCAGAACCTTTGGATTGTACCTTTGTGTCTATCACCTGTTTTCACTTACCCGCCTTGTCCTACGAGAATAGGGAATACCCTCGGTCCCCTTTGAGAATAGGGCATGATTGTTTCGTGATTGTATTACCTCTATTTCTATTTATATTTCAAAAGCTTTGGAGTTTTATTGAGGCTGGAAAAAACGGCAAAGTAACATTTTTTTATTCAGAAAACTATTTCTGGGACTAGGTTTATTTAGGAAAAGCCTCAGACCCCGGATTCAGACCTCGCACGCATGTTTTGTCAATAAAAAGTAGCCGGTGTCTTAATATAGGTCTTAATCTATGTACCTATTACATTTCATTAAAATCGGTCGGTTTAGTCGTAATAGAGAGACACTTTCGAATTTATATTAGAATTCATTCCCATTATCTGTTCTATAAAATATCCAATAATATAATAAAAATTTAGCCATTTAATATAGGCTAATAAGTAATTTGATTATGAGCTAGTCTTTTAGTATAAATTGTAATCTAAGTATGTGTCCAATAGCATTTTTCTTACATATTGTTACGCCGAGGCTGTTACAGAATAAGTAATAGTAAAAGTGGCTTCACAAAATTATACCTACTGTGTCACAGAATAGGCAATACTTGGTATGGAATATACCTACATACCACGTTTTTACTTACAGTTGCACAGAATAAGGAATAGTAATCCGTCGAAATACCTACACTTTTCGAAACGTCGAGAAGGTTCTGGAAATAATGCGCGGTATAAATAGGGTAAAATGCCGGTCAGTGTCATACAACTAGGTTCAATTAATGACAGAGTAAAACTACGCATGCTGCCATCTAGTATACACGCCAGTGAACTAATTTACGAAGCGTGGCCATTGCTCATCACTTGCTATGTGTGTGAGAGCTGCGAATCTGTTGTGTCGCATTTTGTTCTAAAAATTGTGAATTTTAAACTAAAGGTAAGTAAGTGATGTTATAAACTACTAGATATATTTCAATGCGCATTTATTAATGTGTTAGTGAATGGGTTAGCCGGGATGGATTTCACAAAGTTTGGTTAAAATTTTTTGACAACCGGCTAACCAAAAGTTAGGTTAGATTTGGGTTGTGTCGGTCATTCTTAGTGGGAAATGCCAGTCGCAGACCGGCATTGTCCTGTATGAAAGTATAATGTAATTTTTATTATAAATTCCAAACATTCCTTTGCTAAATAATGCCATTTAATGGTTTTTATGTTTGTCGCAGATGCCTCGAGACAAACCAAGAACCACAGCAAAAGCTAATTGAACTCAAACAAGCTTAAAAAATGCGAAGATTTGTAAACTTTTGTTTGTTTTCTTTAAATAACAACTAGATTGATAAAACTTTTGTTTTATTTTATAATTAGTTTATTTTGGTAGGAAAACCCTATATTTTAGGTATACCGGCATTACCTTCACAGGTGACCTTCAGTAGCCGCAAGGGTGGGGAATGGCGGTCAAAAGAGTGTTTTTTTAAAACGTAAAAAAATCTACCGAACGGAAAAGTTAGGCAATTTTCGACCACTAGATGTTATAGTCAGATAAATCAGCTATGTAATAGTTTAGTTTCTTTTGATTTAAGTTTTGTATTATGGAATTATTTTGATAACCGCTTAACCGACCGCCATTCCCCCATCTTACCCTAGTGCGTAGAAACGTCCGCAGCGTCGGTCTTGATTTGGCGATACATGCAAACATTTATGTGACTTTTAGTGGTTTATTGTGTAACAGTGGTGTTATTTAGTGTGTTGTGAATCTTTGTGATTAAGATCGTGTATTTATCATTTTAATGTTGAATAAAAGTGTTATTTTGGTTAGATTGATTTTCATTATTTTATCCGCTCGTAACAATATGTTTATGTGTTCTCTATAGGTATCACTTTAACTACTTCACAATACAGATAGAATACAATCCTTAAATTTTCCTAAAGAATACAATCCGGGCCTCTAAGTTAAGAGTAAATAAATAAATATTGCTTGACGTTTCACACAGTGCTATCTAGCCCCAAACTAAGCAGAGCTTGTACTATAGGAACCAGATAACTGATAGAATACTTATATACTTTTTTTTTGTAAATACATACTTATAATATATAGAAAAACATCCAGACCCGGAACAAATATCTGTAGATCATGCAAACATTTGTTCCGCGGTGGGACTCGAACCCGCTACCTCCTGCGTCTCAGTCGGCTATTCACCCACTGCGCCACGGAGGTCGTCAAAAGTAAATAGGTTTCTTCTAGACCTTCGTGCTTCATCTTATACCATATCATCGCTTACCATCAGGTGAGATTGTGGTCAAACGAAGAGCAATAAAGTTTAAAAAAAAAGATTTACCAACGAATTTTTGCAAACCACCTTTATTTTTATAATTTAGCCATGCGTGAGCTCTCATCAGATAGATATCCATCAAATTGGAGAAAAAATCGCGTGACACTTGACAGTCGTAATGATTCGGAGGCGTTTGACGTCGCGCCACCGAACCTTCACAGAACACAAATATTCCAACGGCCTCTTTCCCTTGAATTCAAGTGGAACTGTCGGCCCGTCGATCTACCTTGCGGAGATTTATTATTCTAATATACTTAGAGGCATACAATCTACGCAATGTATATAGAATACCGGTCGTATACATAAACCCTCATAACAATATTATGAAGGCAAGGTCGTAAGGATCATCCACAATAACTGACGTAAATGGAATGGTGTAAGTCTGATTTAAACATTTTTAGCACTATT
Organism: Philereme vetulata; assembly: GCA_918857605.2. Taxonomy (NCBI): domain Eukaryota; kingdom Metazoa; phylum Arthropoda; class Insecta; order Lepidoptera; family Geometridae; genus Philereme; species Philereme vetulata. Next base: position 5,556,619 of record OU975452.1, on the reverse strand, counting down.
ATTTACGAATACAACAACTCGCTCATCACCTATTAGCATGCTGTCTACATCTATAATTGTAATGTCACTTAGTTTTTACTCTATTATGTATAACTAGCTGTTGCCCGCGACTTCGTATGCGTTACACTACTAAATGTGTAGGTAATCTAGAAAGAAAGCTAAACTCACTGTTGCAACTTGACACGCCAGTTTTATACTATGGGACCTGATTTATGGGATAAAAGTAGCCTCTGTAGTAATCCAGCTTATAATCTACGTACGTACTAAATTTCATCGAAATCCGTTCCGCCGTTACGACGTGATTGAGTAACAAACAAACATCCAAACTTTCGCATTTATAATATTATTAGTGGGATTTATATTCAATCTGGTGTTCAATATGTTGGGGCACAATAAATAAAATAAAGAACCGGTGGGACAAAGGATTTATTGGCTAAATAGTGTCGGGCACCTCCCGGCTAGGTGGAGCGGATCACTTAAGAAAGTAGTTGAAAGAAAGGCGGGCAGAAAGTAGATAAGAAGAGTCGACGACCAGGTTCAGGGGCGCGTTTAAAGAGAGTCCTATGTCCTGCAGTGGACCGATGTGGGCTGATGATCTATCAGTATAAGCTGACCTTGCATTATGTAGGCTTTACGTAGAATGAGAGGTCATCTTATATTGGAAATGTATAGCTTGATGTGTAGCCGTGTGTACTAATAAAATCGCATCATAAAAGAGACAAAAAGGTAGTTGTTGTTTGTAACGGCACATTAGGGTAACAAAGCGAGATTTAAATTTTAATTAACAGCTAAGTCCTATAGTATGGCAACGTATCCATATAGAGATTAAGATAACATAATAGCTTGTTTTGAATTCTATGTGGATATCCATGGGCTGCAGTAGCCACTTAACATCTGGTGGACTGCATGCTCGTTTGCCATATAAGTTGTATAAAAAAATGAGAAAATACAAGATAGCGAATTTTGATACACATACGGAGACTAAGATAAGATAAGATAACGTTTATTTGCTAGACCATAGTAAATCATCAGTAGGTCTTTAAGTTAAGGACATGTATGTTCTACCCTAGTAAGGCATGCAAATATTTAAATTAAATAAGAGCAATTGAATACATATTTTTTTTATCTAGCATATGTCCCACTGCTGGGCAAAGGTCTCCCCCTCATCTCTCCATTTTTCTCATCTTATACCAAATCCCGCCAAGCCCTATAAAAAGCGTCCAAATCATCGCGGCACCGCTTTTTAGGCCTTCCACGGTGTCGCTTTCCATCCACAGGGATCCATCCAGTTACGACCTTATCCCACCTATTTGGTTGCATGCGGGAGACATGACCCGCCCAATCCCACTTCAACTTGAATACAATTTTTTTTATTTTTTTTTGTGGGGAAACAGGCTTACGGCTTACGGCCAACCTGATGGTAAGCGGTCACCGTCGCCTATTGACACCGGCAACAACCGGGGTATTGTCGATGCGTTCCCTACACTGTAGAAACCTCTTTATATTTCTCTTGAAGCGTGCCATGTCGTAGCCTAATGGGAAAACCTCAGATGGTAGCTCATTCCACATCTTGCAAGTATGGGGTAGAAAAGATGAATCGTGTGATGCGCGATACCCAATTGTCGATGATAAGTGGATGAGCTTTATTACGTTGTCGAGACGTGCGGTGGTAAAATCTCGACAACGGGATGAGCAAATAGCTCCTCAGAACACATTCCCCATTATACAGGCGGTAGAATACACTGAGCGATCCGATGTCACGGCGTTGACTCAGTGTTTCCAGCCTGTCGGCGATAAGTTTTGTTAAGATAAGTTTTGGTAGATATAAATTTTAATATCTAGCGTAAGATTGCTAGTGCACTTTGTTCGTAAAGAGATTAGGCTCATGAGAATCTTTAATAACATGTTTTTACCCCTGACTTAATTAGTTACAACAGTATTTTTGAAACCTTTTTGATAACTCACTCGATAGGTTTCGACAAAAACATTGTTTTATGACCCATCCGATGATAACCATCGCCTATAAAGCATTACCTTTTTAAAGCATACTGTAAATCGCTGTACTCCGCGAGTCTGCGGTTTCAGTATACGCAAAGGGTTTGGCTCTGCGAGTCCAATTTAATAATGTGTTCAGGGCGCTGTTGCAGCTCCCGCACTTCTGTAGTGCCTCAGTGTTCGCCAAAGCACGCGCAGACACTTGATGCATTCTGCCGCTAAAACAGCCTCACTCCTGCGAGCGGTACGCGAGATCAACAACACCATCCTTAACGACATCGCCAACAAACTCAAATTATCCGAAACTCACGCAGAGGACTAAATCGTAATTAGTAATGAATTACTAACTCCCATACATTTAAGCTTTTTACTAACAAAATGGATTATTAAATAAAAAAAAAAAATATTATCGAGTAAATAAAATTGTTAACTAAAATTGCAATATTCTATTGAGTTACAGTCGTTTGCCATAGAGAGCCACAATAGCCTTCCGTTCATGGAAGGCTAATGCGCCCGCCACTTAGTATGGACATGAAGGCTCGAGGCGGTTCGGGAAACTAATATCTTCGGTTAAACCATATTGACTTCAGGAGTCAATAATGCATGTGTTAGGTACTTAGGAATAAAACTCATATTATAAATGTGAAAGTTTGTATATTTATTGTTTGTTACTCAATAATGTCGTAACGGCTGAACCGATTTCGATGAAATTTGGCATGCACGTCGTAGATTATAACCAGAATTAACACATAGGCTATGTTTATTTGACAAACAACGTGAGCGAAGTCGCTGGCGGAAGCTAACGCTAGTGCTAAATAAATCATTTAGTTTACATCACATCGTTCAATTATACTGAAGACCTCCGTGGCGCAGTAGGCGAATAGCCGTCTGAGACGCAGGAGGATGCGGGTTCGATTTTCACCGCGAAACAAATAGTTGCATGATCAACAGATATTTGTACCGGATCTAGTTGTTTCTCTTTGTATTTACAAAAAAGGTGTATAAGAAGTATTATATCAGTTAATGTGGTTCCCATAATACAAGCTTTGCTTTGTTTGGAGTTAGATGGAGCTGTGTACAATATCCAGCATTATTATTAGCTATGGCTCTGAGTTGAAGACTTTAATTTTATTTAAGAAGATTGGAGAAAGTCTTAAGATCGTGGAACCCAAACCATCCAGAGAACACTCACGTTTGACTCACATTATTTTAAAACATTTTATGATACACGAGACTTAATAGAAGTTCTATTATGTCAGGAATCCAGGCATACCTACCTAGCCAAGGGAAATGTTTTACCACAAGGTATATTAAATTATCAAGAAGTGTATAAATTTTATATATATATATATTAACGGTACTTTAGATGTTTTGTTAGAATACAATATTGTTTACATAGATAATTTTCAAAGTACAATATTTGGAATTGAATCTAACAATTTCAATGGTGTGTCAATGGTCAATGACAGATTTTTCGTATTACTTCGGTCCAGTCGTGCCATTATAGTGCATTATAATGAATTTAATATGTATTGTATAAAGTTTATGTCTAATGTAAGCTTGTCTAGCGTATCAGCTTTATTTTGTAGGCAAATTATAATCTCATGAAATGCATTGCAGTTACAAGAAAAAAGTTCGGGACAGCGTAGGTGTGCTACGGCGTAGGTGTGCTACGGCGTAGGCGTGCTACGGCGTAGGCGTGCTACGGCGAAACACTTCTCACAAATTCATCATCATCGTCATCATATCAGCCACAGGACGTCCACAGCTGAATATAAGCCTCCCCCATAGAGTTCCAAAGCTACCGATCTGTGCGGCTTGCACCCAACGGCTCCCAGTAACCTTTATCAGGTCCTCTTTCCATCTAGTGGAGGGTCGTCTTACTTTCCAGTGCGCAGTTTCCTCTCTAGAACCTTTCGTCCCCAATGGCTGTCAGTTCATCGTGCCGCCGACTGCCACATCAGCTTGCAGTCCTCCTTGCCATAGTTATAGTCATTTTGCTCATTACACATTTTACATGCACTTAGATATGTCAGACAGTTTCTTGATCATGAAATATATTTAATTAATTCTTATATACTAACACAGATTAAAATTACTAAAGTTAAAGTTAAAATCAAATTAATATTATAAATTGTATTATTATTAAATAAAAAAAAATTGTATTGTATTGTATTTATTTTTATTACTTATTGATACTTTAAATGTACACTAGGAAACGTCACAGCAGAATACATTATAAATAAACTTTAACAGTATCACCATCAGTACCTAAAACATAGGTAGGTACAATCAAAAAAAATATATATATATATATTATTCACACGTACTAAAGTATGTGCTAAAGTCATCAGCTAGTGCTTCGTCAATATCATAATATGATTTATACAATAATAACTTTCTAATTTTATAATTATACTCCTTAAAATCTAAATTTCTTATAACTAAAGGTAACTTATTAAATAATTTTATGCTTAGGCATAAAAAGCTTTTATTTATTTTGTCAAGCCTGTGTGATGGAACAATAATATTGTTTTTATTACGTGTATTGTAACTATGTATATCTTTGTTTGCTTTGAAATCGTCAATATGTAATTTAGCATAAATTAAATTTTGAAAAATATATTCACCAGTAAATGTCAAAATATCTAATTCCCTAAATCGTAGTCTACAAGAGTCTAATTTATCAATTGAATCATATATATAAAAAATTGTATAAGGAATTACTACTTAGTATCAACTACAAAACTATAGTCATTCAACACAAAAAATGTATTTATCGGACAAAGCCTCGTCAATACTATAATAACTTTTATGCAATAAATGTTTTTTTTATACTATTAAAAAATTCAACGTCTGATTTATTTCTAATATCAATGGGAATTTTATTAAACAATTTTATAGATACATACATAAAGCTATTTAATTTTTTGGCCAGTCTACAACGAGGAGCGACAACATTTTCCTTATTTCTTGTATTATAGCCATGGTATTCGAATTTGGATGTCATATGCTTCAGATTTTCACGTATGTATACCATATTCTGATATATATGCTCTCCAATCATAGTCATGTTGTTCAGCTCTCTGAACCTATCTCTACAGGAGTCTCTATATTTAAGACCTAAAATATACCTAACCGAGCGTTTTTGCAAGATAAAAACCCTTTTTGATTCTGCTGCAGTACCCCAAAACATTACGCCGTAACTCATTATTGAATGAAAGTATGCAAAATAAACATGTCTATGAGCATGGTTTATCTACGGATCTCCTCGTTCCTAATTTGATCGCGTAGAGAAACACCAAGCAAAGCCCTCTCCATAGCACTCCTATTATCTGTAGACAAAGGGAAATTTGGCTATTTGGTTCTAATTATATCTGAGTACCTACTGAGTGTCATCATATCAGCCGTAGGACGTCCACTGCTGGACAAAGGCCTCCCTCATTGATCTCCAGGAACTGCGGTTGGAAGCGGCCTGCATCCAACGCCGACCTGCGGTTCTTACCAAGTCGTCTGCCCATCTTATATATACTGAGTGTAAATATCTAAAATTATTGAATGTTAATAAATTAATTTTAGATGTATAAACATAATCAACTTAATAATTATAGAGAACCCAGACCCGGAACAATCTGTAGATAATGTTAACACAACAACACCAAGCGCAAACCTGCGGCTCACCGCTAGTCGACCACTACGCCACGGAGGTTTCCATCTTCCTTATTTTACATGTTTCTCAACTCCACAGTGCTACATTTCATCATAATTCTCAGCCCGCGTCGACCCACTACTGGCATTCTTCCCCATCCTGTGCCAGTCTCAACCACGTACAACCCACGGTCTTATTGATGTCGCCGACCCATCTCGCTTGTGGACGTCTCCTATTTCGATGCCCAGTTCTCAGCCTCCACTATACTATGTTAGTGCATTAGTTTACCTGTCGTCACTACGTCTGGCCAAGTGTCCCGTCCAACTCCACTTGAGCCCCAATATTTGTTTGCTAACGTCTTGTACTTTAGTCTGCTTGCGAATTTCGGTATTGGGGACTCGATTTAAGAGTGTGAGGCAGAGCATGGCGCGCTCCATAGCTCTCTGTGCTACACTTATTTTGTGCGCAGCCTCTTTCAAGAGCCTCCATGTCTCGGCACCATAAGTCATAGTTGGCAGGATACATTGGTTATAGAGACGTGTTATCTAGTTTGCCGCAAGCTACCCATCCCAGTTGAACACGCCTGGTGACGTCCTTCATCTGATACTCCTTGCCAAAAGATAAAAAATGGCCAAGAATGAATATTATAATAAAAATAAATAAATCAAATATTACTTAACTTAACTGTGTGAAATAGACAGCGTTTTCTAGCCACAAACTAAGCAGAGCTTGTACCATGGGAACCAGATAATTGATAGAATACGTATATACTCTTTTATGTAAATACATACTTATAATATACAGAAAAACATACAGACCCGGAATACATACCGGAATAATAATGTAAACATTTTTTCCGCAGCGGAAGTCGAACCTGCTACCCACTGCGCCACTTAGGGCGTTATATACAAAGCCAGACATCTAAACAGAGCTTTAAAGTGTTCACTCGGCAATATCTAAACCAATGTGATTAGATTTGTAATCCGTTTCTATCGTCGTCTGGGGAACTCTAACAATGGACCATGAGATGAGGTTGAGACGTATACAAAGATTTCATTGTCATCCGTTTATTGGCACAGACATGCAATTATGTTTTGTGGTGATTGAATAAAATAAAAATAAACATTTACAGTTATTGCAATGGATACTATTTGGTTAATGTTTAAGTTTAAGCACAGAGTAAACAAGTTTTTTCTACCTAAGCAAACTCGGTAAAAATAAAAACAAAACGAGTCTGCGATAGACCACACTATAGACTGAAGTAAAACTTCTTTTTCAAAATATTAATTTATAGAATTGTTCAAAAACGAAATGAAATAACGAAAAATAATCAAGAAATCACCGTTCGCTTACGATAACAAACTCATAAACGAACAACTGTATATATGTATATATTTCATGCACTGTCTATGAGAGGATGAGATAAAGAAAATGTGCGCGCGGACTGCTCTCTCTTGCCCCTACAGTATATTACATGAAATATATATATCTCAGTCAGTAGTTTGTTTGTGAGTTTGCTATCGTTACGCGAACGGTGATTTCTTGAATATTTTTCGTAGTTTCATTTCGTTTTTGAACTATTTTATAAATGAATACGAAACGTTACTCTCTCTTTTTCTATCTTCTCTAAAATATATCTCCCATACAACTTTCGTTCACCTCGCCCGATCACACTTTTCGTAACGCTCTCGTCACGCAATCACCAGCTTACTCCCCAAGTCAAGCATGCGTAAAGAAGTTTTACTTCAATAACAATCCAGATAAAATTTCCTGGGAGCCGTTGGTTCAGGTCGCATGAGATGGCGTCTTGTGACTGATATGATGATGATCCACCTCAAGCCACACCTTCACTAAGGTCATAAGCCAGAATAAAAATAAAAAATGTTTCGTAGAAGTACTCCAAAGTCAATGATATAGCCCAGAGGATTAGCAAGCTGCCGTGGCAGTTGGCGGGGCATATAGTTTGAAGGACTGCCGGCCGTTAGGGCAGATAATTTCTTTGAGAGAAAAGCGCAGCGTAGGATGGCCTTATTAGATGGAAAGATGACCTGATAAAAGTTGCTGGGAGCTGTTCGGTGGTATCTATGTAGGAGGGTAAAGAAATAAATATTATGACATTCCCTTCTCAATACATCTATGAAAATCTGATGTATTTTCATAAAAATATTAATTTGTTTAAGAAAAATAGCGATAATCATAATTTTAATACTAGAAATAAAGATATACTCGCTGTTGCCACTTGCAGACTCCATAAAGTTAGTAAATCGTGTAAAGGGCAAGGTGTTTGCTTTTATAACAAACTCCTAAGTGACGTACAAAAATTGACAATTAACAAATTTAAAAACGCAATTAAGCAAAATCTTTATAAAAAGGCCTACTATAAAATATCGGATTATTTAGATGATAGAGAAGCTTGGGGTTGAAGTTGCTTCAACTCGTTCAAAATGTTACAATTTAGACGTAATTTAATTCCTGTATTGTTATGTATTCTAATAGGATCATTAAAAAAGCAACCAGCCTTGTTTCTTGCCTTTCTTTCCTGGCTTGGTCGCGAAGGAACAGGCAGTAAATTTGACGTTTCAAAGTGATCCTTGTGATTTTAATGAATAAAAGATTTTGACTTTGTTCTACGTTCAGCATTAGACTTTCTATTACTGATATGTTAATGATAATAATAATTAATTCAGTGAAAAACTTTTTACGCCCCAGAGTAGAACTATTGGAAGACCACATATTATCTCCAACAAACTCCAATCACAATCCTGGCGGCAAACAGAAAACTTCTATTCAGTTATCTTACTACCTAATTGAATTAACAAAGATACTCTAGGCAATTAATTTGGGTGTTTTTCTTGTCTCAGTTTGTGTGGAGAGTCCTCTTAGGATAAATATGTGTTAGTAACTTACCTTTGCAAAAGAAAAGAAGGCTTTTACGCCTGAGCGGCAGGGAATCGGTACTACGTCAAACCGTGTCTCAGAGTAAGCAATGGTCAGCATAAACAGTTAGCCGTGGGCGCGCCGGCGCCGCGAGCTCTCACAAGTAAACCCCATTCGGATTTACTTCGAGAAATTTGTAGGTATAACAAGCGCATGTTTAAAAAGAGCACAACGGAACCCAAATCAACAGTCGTCACTAAGTACTTAGTTAGTGTGATATATTCAAGAGTATGTTTAGAGGCTTGTTAGTGCATTATACCGATATTCAAGAGTCTTTTAGTGGTTGTAAGTGTCTTATTGTAAACTATTGTGAGAATAGTGTGTTTTATGAATTTTTATTGTGATTATAGTGTTTAATAAATACGTATGTTAAATTGGTATTAATTATTTTATCCCGACCATCCACTTTCTGACATTTTTAACTCTAAGTGGCCATCTCTTGTGTCGGAATGTATAGGCCACCCAAACCTGCGTGCCGTTTGAAACACTCAGTTGTTAGTGACTAACGGACACCCCTCCAAGAGTTAACAGTGTTGAACATTGCTATACTTAACGGTCTGGCAAGGTTGATAGATAGTACTTATGTCATATTTATTGCACACCATTAAAAATAAACAAACAACTCAAAATATATGTACTTGTGCCAAATCACAAATACATTGGGAGATCTTATCACTAAAAGCGATCTCTTCCATTGACTGAATCTGTGAGAACAAATGTCATTTAATTTATTATCATTATCTGCAAATTATCATATATTCAGTATTTACGAGAGCTTTTTACAAAATTGCAATATTCAGGTAAAAGCAAGCGTCGGGTTTATGACGCGTATCAATATATAATTTTATGAAACTGTTACTGTTATTATCATATTCCAGCTTTGTAGGTAGTTAATGGATCGTAAATACTCACTTATATGTGTTACTCGTATATAGTGTGGTAAGTTGCACACACGTCTACTACTTGAACAGTTACAGATATAAGAAAACGATCTTACAAAACAGTCCCTGTCTTTTACAGAAATTTATCTATGCCATTACAGATTTAGAAAAAAAGAATCATCGAAAAGTTGCAATCCTATCGGTTTTTTTATCGAATAAATTTCGGAAAGTCTAAATAATTCAATAAATAAATAATACTGGGCATTTCACACAGCGCTATCTAGCCCAAATAAGCAAAGCCTGTACTATGGGAACCAGACAACCGGTTATAATACTAAAACACTTTTTTTCGTAAATACATACTTATGCTTGTACTGTGCGGCGAAAGTGTTCAATTTGATCCCACCATTCCTATCGGAGAACCAGACGCTCCGCGATACGCCACCATTACATGGTAGACCTCCCATAAGCACAAAGCAATACTCTTCTATCTTTATCATGCGCACCGCCAACGATTGAAACGCCTTGCCTGAGTCTGTGTTTCCTTACCGACAGAAGAGACACTAATTTTTTTATGTCGTTTGTTATAACACCACGCTGCGTTAAAGACCGGCATTGCTGACGCAGGGAATAAGGCTGCCAGGCTTAAATAGGATTGGGTGGGCCATGTCAGTGGAATGCACCTGGACAGATGGGCAACGATCGTCACCCAGTGGGTGCCTGAAGACGGGCGACGGCGCCGAGGAAGGCCTAGTACACGCTGGCGTGATGATTTCGATGTCTTCGAGATAGATTGTTGGGATTTGGCACGCGAGCGAAAGTCCTGTAAGACAGTGGAAACCTTTGCAACGCAGTGGGATGATACAGGTTGAAAATAAAATGTCGTTTGTGGGGAAACATGCTTACGGCCTAAGTGGCATTCGTCGCCTATTGACATCGGCAACACCCGAGGTATTGTCGATGCGTTCCCTACACTGTAGAAACTTCTTTACATTTCTGTTGAAGCGTGCCATGTCGCAGCCTAATGGGAAAACCTCAGAGTTAAATACAAGTCTATTATTATCTTATATAATCAAAAAGGCAGGTTTGATCAACTAAAATGAACTAACCTACCTGACTGCAGGCTGCTAGAAGACGCAACCACTCCCCTACACAACCAAAACCACTGGAGGCCGCTAATGGAGCTACTATTGAGTAATAGCTGTTAGGGCTTGTCTACAATGTGGAAACGAATACTCAACACGTAGAAATCACTATTCGACGACCTCCTTGGCGCAGTTCGCCAAAGCTGCTGAGACGCAGGAGGTGGCGGGTTGGATTCCCGCCGTGGAACAAATGTTTGCATGATATACAGATTTTTGTTTCCGGATTTTTGTTGTGTATTTACAAAAATGAATGTATATAAGTATTCTATAAGTTACCTGGTTCCCATAGTACAAGCTCTGCTTAGTTTGGGGCTAGATAGCGCTGTTTGAAATGTCCAGCAACATTTTTTTCTTGTTAGTACTGTCCCACTGTTGGAAAAAGGCCTCCCTCTCTTCCTTCCACTTATCACGGTCCAGAGCCAGATCCTGCCAGTCCATTGTGCTTGTGACCTTGGTCCACCTATCGAGTTGCATAAGGGAGACATGACCCGGTCAGTCCCATTTCAGTTTTGCAGCCTTGACGCCCACCTTAGCGATGCCGGTCTTCGAGCGCAGCCAGGAGTTTGGAATCCGGTCGATCCGCTTTGCACCCGAAATGCTGCGCTCCATCGCTCTTTCGCAAACTCCTAGTTTGAATTTCTGAGACTCGGTCAGTGACCAAGACTGAGCATCGTAGGTTAGGACAGGCAGAATACACATCATGAAAGAATGCAAAACGTACCCACATCCTCGACCAAAGCTGTTCAGAAGGAACCCCGTGAGGTTTTAGTCAGTAGGAGTCTGACATAACCTTCCGCCCCAAGGCGGAAGGTATCCATGACGGATTTCCTCACGTAATAAAAGGCAGAATACACAATGTCAATGAGTTGGCGTTTTAGCGATAAGAAAAATTCATTATTTATTTATATTTATTTATTACTTGTTGACCCGCTGAACTTCGTACCGCCTTGACATGCATATAACGCGGGTTGTCAATATACGTCACCCTGGTAGAATTGTCAATTATTGTCCCCGGCCATCATTACTAACCCGATTTTTTTATATATACATCCATACTTAACCATAGACAAAATTACGTTTAGCTGTCATTTGCGCTTTGTTATTCCATGTCAGATACGTTTTTGTTATACCACGTTTTATAGTGACTTGTATTCTCTTTGACGTTTTATGTCACGTCACACGGGAACTCGGACGAATGGGATAAAAAAGTATCTGATGTCCGTTTGCTGGTTCTACGCTACCTCCCCACCAGTTTTCAGCCAAATCGGATAAGCCATTCTTGAGTTATAAATAGTGTAACTAACACGACTTTCTTTATTAAATATAGATTTATTACATGCGATAGTTTTGTGCATTTTAGACGTATTATATTGTAATTGCTTCTTCCAGCAGCTTCTCAGGCGTGTTTTGTCAAAAGGCTAACCTATTTCGCCTATCCTGTCTGTCTATTTATGTAGCAAACTTTATCGAAATCTGTTTAGCCGTTAAGACCAACGTGAAAGCATAACACACAAACAAATTTCACTTCCTTATTTTTATAGTATTCGTAGCTTTGTTTTTAATTAGCATGGCCGTTGGGGCTGATGCCATAATAAAGGTTGCTGGGAGCCGTTGGATGCAGGCCGCATGAGATCGGTTGCTCTGGATATCAATGGAGTAGGCCAAGGATCAGTAGTGGATGTCATATGGCTGATGTGATCCATGTTGCTATCATCATATCAGTGGCTTTGGTTGAAACTCCTCATCGCCCTAATGTCATAGAATGGACTATCGTTATGTGAACACAGCCTACTTTCTTACTTTGAGCGTAACGTGTTCTCGACAATTAAAGGCGATTTATCGCTCAAGGAGATAGTCACGTCACGTCCACAACTTTGTTGCCGAAATGGCCCGTCTGCCTAATTGGACTTAGTAATATTACTAGCTTCTGCTCACGAGTTCGTTGGCATTATACCCGGTTAAGAGTTGTGGATGATTTGATTCTGAGGGTTTTTTAGGGTTCCGTAGCCGAATTGCAAAAAACAGAACCCTTATGGATTCGTCATGTCTGTATGTATGTTCGCCCGTATGTCACAGCCACTTTTTTCCGAAACTATAAGAAATATACTGTTGAAACTTGGTAAGTAGATGTATTCTTTGAACTGCATTAAGATATTCACATAAAAATAGAAAAAAAAACAATAAATTTTGGGGGTTACCCATACTTAGAACTATAACACAATTTTTTTTTCATCAAACCCAGACGTGTTGGTTATCTGTGGATAGGTCTTCAAAAATGATATTGAGGTTTCTTATTTAATTTTTTTCTAAACCGAATAGTTTGCGCGAGAGATACTTCCAAAGTGGTAGAATGTGTGTCCCCCCAGTAAGACCCCCTCTCAAATAACACAATGATAAAACTAATAAAAATATATGATGTACATATTACCATGCAAACTTCTATCGAAAGTTGGTTTGAACGAGATCTAGTAAGTAGTTTTTTTTAATACGTCGTAAATCGCGAACCGCAATTTACCTTTCATTCAATCAACTCAAATATAACAAAAGTTACAACGAACTACAAGAACTTTTATAATAACTTACTTGCTGCTACGGAATCCTTCTTGGGGAAGTCCGGCTCGCACTTGACCGCTTTTTGTATACGATTTGGGGATGGAACTGGCGTATGACCCGCCTCAGTGGTTTTAGATTAAGTGCTTTATTGTTATACTAGCTTCCGCCAGCGGCTTCGCACGCGTTGTTTGTCGATTTAAATTAGCCTATGTTTGAAACTACCTATCAACATACAAAATTTCATCAATATCGGTTTAGCCGTTACGACGCGATTGAGTAACAAACAAATAAACATCCAAACTTTTATATATATATTGTGATGTGCTTTATTCTGTGTGACTAACTTCCGCCCGCACCGTTTTATGCGTGGTTTGTCATAAATATCTTTATCCAAGTCTTCTATCAACCAAGTCTTATTGAAATCGATCCAGGTGTTTGGTCGTGAAAACGTAACAAATGAACATGAAATGATATCATTTATCCACAAGAACACATGCGATTTAGGCATAAAAGTCGGACAGATAGAGAGACAGAATGTCTTTCAAATTTATAAAATTAGTAAGTATCTATTTTGTGTCCTATTCAAAACTAAACAAATAACGGATTTTGCATATCTTATTCACAGTAGAAACATTTGAAATTATTCGTTATATACGAACGACGACGAATAATATGGCGACTTTTTTAACGAAACGTCAGATAAATAACTTTCTACAATAATGATTTAACTAACCAATAAAGTTAAAACCTTATAATCGAACAACTTCGATTCCACTATAACTAACTAGTTTAATATAATATTACTACACCCTTACATACAGGATACATATGAAGTGCTGGACTCTTGACTAGTCAATAAGATCTGACATGTAACTTTGTAATATTTTAATCCACTTTGTATGAACGCAATAAAATACTGAATACTGTAATACCCAGACTTACGCTACCCCGCTTTACTCGAATTTGGAGATACGCGGTTTTTCTTTTTGATGAGCGCGCGCTTCAGCTTTTTTTTATTTATTTAATAAGGCACACATTACAAGCAATAAAAATAAAACTTAACTACCATAAGAATTTTATCTGCGCACAGAAAAACAGAAATATACTCGTCGAGGAAACTAAAGGAAAAGCATGTTCAAGGACATAACTACTACTAAATAATTAAAATGAATAGACACATAACTGAGAAGCAGAAGAAAAAAAATAATAAACAACGAACACGTAATATATGTATACAAAACTACTATCAACGGACTTGGTAGCCCACGACGCTACTATGAGCGTATGCATCCCCATTAAAAGCTCTCCCACTCCGCCCTAGTTAGTCCGCCCTGTTAGTGTCCCGTTTACGACAGGTTCGAACGTGTTCCGCGTGGAATTGTTTTACGTACACAGTGCGTTTTATTGATAACTTCTAAATATGTCCATATAAGCGCATAAGACACACACAACTTTTTCATGTGCCTTTTCATCGCAACTCTCGGCCAATAGCATCACTAGCAGACTTCCTCGGACTTATAATAAAATGTTCGACTACATAGATCCATTTAATACCACTAAAAACGCATTCAAAGCAAGGTTATCCCGTCAACTGTCTCAACAGACACCGCTGGACAAACCAAGGGACAGCTAGGATATAGGATGGATGAATAGATAACTCTTTATTGTTATAGATACTAAATTAAATATACTAAGCCTAGAAAACTTAACTTTTTATAAACATGAACTTTTCTTTTCTTCTTAAAAAACTGCCGCCATGTAACCCTTGCGTGTAAACTCACTTTATAAACAGTTTGTAGATAATATTGTTTTTGGAGCGGGTTCATCTGCACTTTAGTCAACTACCTTCTTTTTTTATTGTCATTCCCAAATGATCTGATAATTAACACTTTATAAAATACAACTATACTTACTGTATAATAAACATCCCACACCACACACACTAGGTACACTATATACAAACAAACACGTACACACACACACACACACACTCCAAATGCGATCAAGCAAACATTGCAACTCAAGGAGCAATTATTCTTCATTATTTTAATTAATTATTATCTTCATTAATTTAAATATTCTAAAAATTTGTAATACTCACTTTTTTTTGTTGCAAACTATTTCTTGTAATTTTTTTTTTGTTATTGTAAAAATTTTGTTAAAATAATTATGAGTTAACTGGCGGGTACTTTGCCGCGTCAAATTTATAAAAGTTTAGTATTACATAACGTAGATTCAATTTGGTTTAAGTTCAGTACTATGTTAATAAATGTATGATATACGGTAATGTAACTGTGAATCTAAGTATTATTAAACAAATAAATTAATAAATGTCATCCAAAAGGTCAACAATTTTAACCTCGAATTACGTGAATTCGATTAATACGGTTATCGCTGGGTCCCAACTATCGCGTAAGTCCGGGGTATTACTGTACTAATAATCTGAATACCAAAAACCTAAAATATATTTGAACAGCGAGCGAAAATTTTCCTTTTTCAAATCCAAAGAATAACTTTCCTATTTTCCATCTCCCTTGCACACCGGATATCGGGTTCGCGGCTCACCTTCAGAGAACAAAGGAAATATTCTCCCCCTAGCGGCGGGAACAGGAAACTGAGAAAGTTTCAGGGTGTATTACTAAATTACGTTTTCAACAAGCAACGCTTTTTTTGCTTGGATTTACAAATGTTTGGATATATACTGAAAACTATTATTTATCCTAATAAAAGCCTATATAGCAGTCACGGATAGTGTAGCTTTAAACAATGAAATCTTCTTATTCTTTCGTGTCAACTTACTTACTATCCTGGCGCATCAACCTGAAGCAGGTCTTGGCCTCCGACACTAAAAGACACCACTTCTTGCCAGTCTGACACTTGGAGAGCGCGAAGGTCTTTCTCCACCTCATCCTTCCAGCGAAATCTGAGTCGGCCGACTGGTCATCCCCCATTCGCTCAATGTAACTGAGCGAGCGTAATCAATGAGATTTTATTTCGCCTATGATGTTGGGCTCGGCCACCAGTTCCGCTACCTCCCGATTCTTCTTCACTCGCAGAGTGCCATCTTTTCATCGCACCAGGTCTAGGATCTTTCTTAGCAATGACTGTTTCAATTCTAAATTTTATGAGCCCCATAGAGAACAACTTCCACACCCCTCTCTGTTGCCTGGTAAATCTTCTCATGTGCAGGTGGAAACAATAAATAATTTCAAAAATTGGTAATTCGATTCTGAGAGTACCGGGTAATAGCTAGCAAGCTGATGTAGCAGTTGCCGGGGCACGTAGATCAGAGAACTATCGGCCGTTGGGGCGGAAAGGTTCTTGAGTGAGACCACACGCTGGAAAACTCAGCGTAAGACGGCCCCCCACTAGATGGAAAGTAGACCTAATAAAACTTTACTCTAGAAATCTATGGGGAGGCCTAAAGTCAGCGGTGGACGTCCTATGGCTAGAGTTTTTGTGATAAATCAGTCAAAAACCTAATTAAATGTTAAATGTAACAGTATTAAAGAATAGCCCCCGTCCCATAATATCGAGTGCTCTCGAGTGTCGAACACCTGCTTTGTATTTGACACATATGGAGACAGAATATGTATATTCTAGCTTTTTTAACTCACTCACTTTTCCTTCAGCTTCACTTGACTTGTGTGGTACTGATAAATCAGATTCATAAATAATCATAAAAATTACAAACTAGACGATTTTTGAACAGAAACGCGATACTAATTTCGTATATTATTTATCCAGGACCGACTTTTAAAACAATTGAGTTATGAAGTCTTTGATTTTAATTCATATGTACTTCTTCGTGATATAATTGAGTATTTCTTTATCCTAGTATTGAGTTTCAATCCAGATTATTAACTATCTATGCAACAATTTTCATCGAATATGAACCGAAATCGGTTCAGCCTTTACGACGTGTTTGAGTAACCGACAAACATCAAAACTTTCGCATTTATAATAGTAGTGGTTATGTGCGAAAAGACCTTCTTGCGTTCCCTTGGTCTTAGGAGTTCGAAATTGGTGTCTACGAGTTTGTCTCGTGAAGGCAGAGAGGACGGCGTAGTCTGATTGGTATAGGTAGGTATAAATTTTCGAAAAAAAATCTAAAAATTAAATCCGTCCATATATAACGCAAACTTCCCTCCTTTTGAAAATGTTTTCGCAACATCTTGTGTAGAATGAAGTCCTTAGTGTGCCTCTCAAATTTTATTAAAATATGTCGATAAATAACGCTACAGAAACTTTCCCCCCTTAATTGCGATTGATTAAAAAATGTAAATAAATCAAGGACCTTTTGTGCCAATTTTTGTCAAATACGATTGAAAAATGCAACCTGTAGGCGAGAACAGACAGACGGGCAGATCACACGGTATTCCTACAAACGTCGTAATAAAATTGAAGAAGAATATTTATTTATTACTAATTATTTTTACCTGTGTTGTCCCACAGCAGAGCAAAGGCCTGCTTCCCCTCTTTCCAGTTGTTCTGTCCGCTGCTGTAGTGTGCCAGTCTGGTAAATGCACATCCAAGTCGTCACGCCTTATAAAAAAGAATAAAAACTTAATATTGTACACTACATAAAAACAAACATAGTATATTGTATTTTATTCATTTTATTTCAGATAATTATAATCCATAATCACAATAATTAAAATAAACTCTCCATTTCGAGATTGGCCAAAAAATGCATTTTTTGGCCAATCTCGAAATGGAGACGCTTCGCTCGCTCTATCAATTATTCAAAAAATAAACATTAATTATTATTACTTTATTTTAATTTATTTATTTTAGTTTATTTTCATTATTGTGATTATGGATTATAATTATCTGAAATAAAATGAATACAATACAATATACTATGTTTGTTTTTATGTAGTGTACAATATTAAGTTTTTATTCTTTTTTATAAGGCGTGACGACTTGGATGTGCATTTACCAGACTGGCACACTACAGCAGCGGACAGAACAACTGGAAAGAAGGGAGGCAGGCCTTTGCTCTGCTGTGGGACAACACAGGTAAAAATAATTAGTAATAAATATTCTTCTTCAATTTTATTACGACGTTTGTAGGAATACCGTGTGATCTGCTCACAAAGATCAAAAATTCGCTCGCTTCGCTTGCTCGGTGAATTAGTGTTATAGAGTGATATGTTTGTTTTTATGTGGATACCATATTAAGTTTTATATTCTTCTCCAATTTTTTACTAATAATATAGGACGACCATGAGGTCTTCTCACAAAGATGCTGATGAAACATAATATGACAATTCACCTAGATTCATTCATATTAGTTTCATTTATTCATCTTTTCATATGGTAACATGCACTTAGACAAGTCGAGGATTTCCAACATAATAGTGGCCACTTAAGGGGACACCGGAGGGACAATCACCCATACAACACGTACTACCAAGATCATTTCTAATTGGAGCATATTTCTACCTTAATAAGGTATTATTATAATTTGAATAGTATTTATCTAGGTTCCCAACCATATATTAGATTAAAATACTTACCTTAAATGAAATAGAAGCGTATCGCATTCTGCATGTTTTTACGTCATAAAAGACCTGTTTTCAACCTAATTGTTTCGTATTAAAAACAACAACATCTTACGTATCCTAGTCATGGGAACATAGATTATATCGTCTAGTTACAGAATAACAACACCATGAGAAAAATACAACAAGTTTTCTGTCATCATTTTTGGTATTACGGAACACGGTCAAAATCTAATCAAGTTTTGAATCGTTCTATTGCTATCACTGTCGCTTTGCGTGGCCAAACTTCGTCACTAAACAGGGATAGCGATATTCAGGCCGAAGTTTTTGACGCGGCCGAATTGAAGTTGCGCTCAGGGTTCGCCGGCGCGTTAAGGTTTAAAGGTCGTCCCGGCCTCTCAAATTGCGTCTTCCGCGACGCCACCTTCCACAAACAACCATGAGAAAAAAATATCAGGTTACCTTTTGTTACTTTTCTTGGAAAGTTCTTACAAAAACCGCTTCAGCCTATAAAAGTTGGACATTGTCCTAGTTTCAGCTCTCAACTCGCCTAGATAACTGCCTACTTATTGAACACAGTTTATAAAAAACAGCTGACTCTCTTCATGTTAGTAATGTTCTAAAAAAGGTGGCACACCGGAAGTGCCGACAGAAGTCAAAACTTGAACAATTACATGTGTATTTTTTGAATCGTCAGGAACGTTGGCGGTAACGGTAACAGTTAAAGTGTTACGAGTTCAATGGTTTTTTCCCCATCTGAAAAAATGCCCAACAAGCCTATAGAAGTTTTCACTTGAAAAAAATTTTTGATGTTGCAAAATGATCATGATGGATGTCGCATAAACATGAAAATTTACTAAGAAAGTTGTCTTATGCCTCTCCAAAAACTTAAAAAAATATGGATATTTTTTATTTTTTTATACAGAGGTGTCGGTAACAGTGTCAAGAGTTCAATGGTTTTTATATTTCTAAATTTTTTAAATAGTTTGCCGTCAGTGTTAGGTTATCATCACTATAAAAATAAAATTATTTAATAAAACGGAGGTTATGAAAAATCCTGTGTATCCTTTACCATGCGTCATTCTGAACTGAGCAGGCTGTTTCTCCCTCCCCTCCCCCTCTGTGTCACACAGAATCAGCATATTTTTTAGCGCGTCGACAATGCGGCATAATTACCCACTTCGGAACCGGAATAGTGAAAACCTAGTTTTTATGCTGACGACAGTTTTTCCTGATGCTAGCTTGTTTGTTTCTCATCTCACTGGGGTTTGCTCGGTCAATGACTTAGAAAGGAGTTCTTATTACGCGTAAATGGACATAGGGTCGGGATGTTTTGTCAAACTGTTTTCCCAGTGATTTTCTGCTGTTGATATAATATTAGAAGAGTGTGTCGTTTAAACACAACTGTTTTTTTAATCGTTTTGTACAGAGTATTTTTTCATGAATACTAATGCTAGTCGCGATTTACATTTGAAAGGATGCTCGGTAAAACATTCGCCGTTTTAAGTACACAAATCAACTATAATACTATTGCGAAAAAAGCGAACAAGTGCATGGGATTTATTTTAAGATCAAGCTCTCAATTTAAAAGCATCAAGCTCATTAAGACTCTTTACTGCTCATATGTGCGTAGTATACTCGAATATTGCTCACAAATTTGGAATCCGCTTTACGATGTTTATATTAATAGGCTAGAATCTATACAACGTAGATTTATGAAACACTTACAATTTAAATGCAAAAAATATGACCGTGATTATGAATCAAAATGCAGGAGACATCATATACTACCACTTTACATAAGACGCAACATATCTGACGCATCTGTATTCATTAAATTAATTCAAAATAAAATCGACTCTCCCCATCTCCTTTCTCAGATAAGTCTGAGAGTACCTACAAGGTCTGTCAGGCAGCAGACTTACTTGCACATTCCCTCTTGTTCAACTAACTTTAGGCAGAACTCGTTTTTTATTAGATCAGCAAATTTCATAAACAAACTGGATGACTCACCCGAAATTGACTTATTTAATTCATCTCCAAATACATTTAAAAACATAATCTCAAAGAACTGGTTTGATGTGACTTCTTAACTGTTCGTTACTCACTTTTGTATGTCTGGTCTAAATTACATGTAATATCTTTTCTTTAACATTCAAGCTAGCAAATAGACTCAATATGCGAAAACGTCTAAATGGTGATTAGCTCTAAGTATAAACTAATTATTAAGTATTTTATCACTGTATGTTTTCCGAAGAAAATAAATAATGGTTTTACAATAAGTTCAAAAGAAATCTTTTTAAAATTTGTATCAAGCTAAGATTTGAACCCACAGCGTACGGATGGGAAGTCAACGTATATTCCATTAGGCTAATACGGATTTAAAACACAGAGTAAAATTGTTCTTATTAATTTTTGTTTTTTTACATTCTACCCGTACCGTGTGACTTAGAGTAAGAACTTACAGAGCGATTTACAACTGACGACATACATTAGAATGTGATAATGTAGGTGCAAGACAGTAGTCGTCTTCACTATGCTATTTATATATACCTGACGATGTCATCTTCCTAGCGTTATTTATGTACTATTTATGTATTTTTTCTGTTAGTATAGTTTGGTATATGCATATAGCTGTATATTAGTCTATTTTATAAGTATTTTATGTATTAAGATTAAAACTTTATCGTATTTTTTTGTATACCTAAGAATATATCTGTACCTAAATGTATCCTCCAAAATACACCGCACTCCGTTTCTTCGTAAATTTCGCTCCATCCAAAGTTTGCCTGGAAGAGATGGCTTTCAGCGATAAAGCCGCCCATTGTATTACCTTATTTATTCAAGCCTAGTACTTATTTTTGTTTTATTTATTGTTGTGTGGTAATTCAATAAAGAGTTATTATCTTATCTTATCTATATCTGCGGCGCGTGCCGGTGCTGCCGTCGGCAATCCGGTTGCTTCTGAGCGGTGCGGGGCAGTCTTTAATCGCAACGCGTCGCACCGTACCGTGTTTGGTGTGTGGATCTCCTTTGAGTTCATTAAATTAGGAGTTTTTTTGGATTCTGTAGACGACATTTAAAACTACAGAAATAGAGGTAATGTAGAATAACAAGCTTAACCCTTATGGTGGTTTTGCCATATCCGTCCGTCTGTCTGTCCGAACAGTTACAGCACTTTTATACGTGACGACCTCCGTGGTGCAGTGGGCGAATAGCCGGCTGAGACGCAGGAGGTAGCGGGTTCGATTACCGCCGCGGAACAAATGTTTGCATGATCTACAGATATTTGTTCCGGGTCTGGTTGTTTCTCTATGTATTATAAGTATGTATTTACGAAAAAAACATGTATATAAGTGTTGTATCAGTTATCTGGTTCCCATAGTACAAGCTCTGCTTAGTTTGGGGCTAGATAGCGCTGTGTGAAATGGCCAGCAATATTTATTTATTTATTTACGGGACGCAGATGCGACGCGTCTATGCATTTGTATGGAAAAGGTACCAAGTCTTCGCCCCGTCCTCGTCATATGTCTCTTCTGTGTGGATTGTGCCTAAGTCCTGACTGGCCACTCAAGTGTCACGTGCTGGCATGGCAGGGCGAAGCATGCGGCATATCCTGAAGCGTCCTCATGTCACACGCCCGCCATGCTGCACCCCACACAGGAGGCACCTTCGCTCTGGTTTCACTTACACTTGGGTGTCAATATTATTAGAGAAAATTTACCGTTAACACTGCAAACAATAGCACGAATCCCAATGTCCAGCATTATTTGTTCAATATTTATGTTATGTTCCATATTTTCCAGCCTTTAATTCATATTTTCCAAGAAAATCGAACCAAATAATTCAAATACGAACTCTTATTAAGTATTTTATTATATTATTTGTATTCTATGTACGCTGTTAATACAGAGTTTATCAAACTTGCGTGGTCCCCTAAGTTTACCGATATATTTATCCTCATAGCCCTTAGGCTCAGACGATAAGTGAATCAAAACATCCATAGACTGGATCTAATAAGGCGGCATAAGAGAGTTTTATCGTTAGACTTAGAAATTGTGTGGAACTAGGTTTGTTAAACTTATGAAGAAAACCAACAGCAACAAAGAAATACTAACTACAGATTTACTGGTTCTAGACGCGTCCGCGGCTTCGCACGCGTTTTTGTCAATAAAAACATTACCCTCCTTCTGCGCAGTCGGGTAAAAAGTAGCCTATGTCTCAATCTCGGTAATAATCTATCCTTGTACCAAATTTGATTGAAATCGGTCAAGCCGTGTCGTAAAAGCATAACCAACAGAGAGACAGAAAGAGAGTTACTTTTGAATTTATTGACCGAGCGATCGAAGCGGCTCAGTTTCGAGATTGGCCAAAAACTCATTGTTATAAATACGGGATTTATCACGTACCGTCTTATCGGTGTTTCGATTTTGAGGATGGGTTCTACCGCCAGCCTGGAGGCCATGTCTTCATGATGCAAGTGACAGAAGAGTGAGTGAACCTGGTAGAGACATAGTTAGTGTTGTGTGTTTGCCTGTACCAAGAACTACAGAAGAAAGCAGCAGTGATGATAATGATGATGACACAGCGGGTCAACGCACTGTGCTTTCGTTGACCAAATCCCAACCCCCCCTCCCGTCCACTCGCGCGCAAAGAGCAGCGGCGCGCAGTGCGAGGCGAGACGTTATTCGGAGCGGATCGCACTCACCCTGATGAAGGTTCACGAATTGAACCGAAACATTGTCGGTCGAAACACCGATAAGACGGTACGTGATAAATCCCGTATTTATAATAATGATTGAAATCAATCACGAAAGTTTTCTAAGTAAAAATGGCCAAAAAATGCTTTTTTCCGTCAGTCTGATGTCGCCGTCTGTTCTGTTATCTGGCCTGCGTCAGTTATTGCAATGTTATAAGGGCTCGCGAGGCCTACTGTTCTCACAGACCCACTATACTATAATGTTAGGTTATTATCTGCACCTAGTTATTTTTTTTCGTTTTTTGTACGTATGTTACTTGTAAGGTATTATAAATAACTATTCATTCATTCATTCATAGACCCTCAGTAGGTACTGCCGCAGATCCATAAGAAAAAGGCCGCGTAAGAAGCTCGAACTTGATGTATAGATGATCCAATTAATATGATTTAATTAATTTTTTTAATTTATCAACACGGTAAGTCAAATCATACAAATACGTTAAGTTTAAACATGTTTAGTAGCGTAGCTAAATACGTTTCAAGATCGTTGTGCGTTGACGGCCTTGATCTTTGACTAATAAAATAGTGCCACGAAAAGCATATCCAAATTACTTGACCCACAATTTCATTCAAATTACAGGTAACGGGAGTTCATGTAAATGTGGATCCTCTTTTTTGGCGTACAAATTGCAGTTTTTTTGGATTTCAAACTTTTGTCTATATTTGTGTTACTAAAGCCTGAGTGCCTAAGCGCGCGCGAGGCCAGCCAGCGCGTTGCGCTACTGTGCTGTGACCTCTCGCGCGCGTTCGACACCGCCGACCACGTTCTCATTGGGCGCAAACTGGGTCACTATGGGATCCGGGGCCCAGTGTTGTCTCATATCACATCATTTATGTCCAAAAGGACACAAGCTGTGATGGGCGATCGAGGACGCGTGGTTTCATCCGAACTAGAGAACCTGATGGGAGTACCTCAAGGGTCCTGCCTCTCTAACACCCTATTCAGCTTGCTGCTGAACGACCTACCCAGCTACGTTGAAGACGCTGAGATACATATGTACGCGGACGATGTGGAGGCGGTGGTCTCCGCGCCTACTGACACACAGCTTGAAAACAGATTGAACAACGTGGTGCGGCGCCTTGAGACGTGGTTCCGGTCAAACGGACTCGCACTGAATTGGGACAAGACCTGCTTAATGTCTTTCAAGCTGAATGGGACCGTACCACCGCCGTTGAAAGTCACCACCACCGGAGAAACGGCGCTGAAACAAGTCCAACCCCTTAAATTACTCGGCTTTCAACTGGACAGTTTTTTAGGATGGGATACCCACATATAAGATTTATGTGCGAAACTCGGGCGTGCGTGTTTTGCATTGTGTAGGCTGGCCGGCACTGCGTCGCGTGACGTGGTGCGCTCCTGCTACTTCGCTACCGTCCACAACGCCCTCACCTATGGCGTGGAGCTGTGGTCGCGTGCTGCCGACACCCAGCGTGCCTTCGTTATGCAAAAGCGAGCCGTGCGCGCCATCGTAGGCATTATAAATGATGTTTCATGCAAAGATCGGTTTAAGCAACTAAAAATCCTGCCACTCCCGTGCGAACTTATTTACCAGGTGGCTCTTTTTACGCATACAAACTTGAACTTGTTCCAGCGTCGTGGCGTGAACGCAACCCGTGCGTTGCGTAGTAGTAAGCACCACTAGCGCCTGGTCACACCACCCCACAAACTGAACAAGACTGAGAGGTCTGTGTTCATAATGGGCCCGTCTGTTTATAATACCTAGTCAGGTCATAAGTATTGTCACACAGTAAAAACTTTTCTTTTAGAATGCTGGCCACAAAAAAGTTTATAGAATTCGAATTTTGAATTGTTCATGAAAATAATCATATATACTTTTTAGAATTTTACTCATTTTTAAATATGGAGTGGACGCTTAAAGAAGACCGTGTTGCAGTTATTGCGTTGCATCGTTGCGGTTACGCGCCAATTCTAATTTTTGACATACTGAAAAATTTGAATATAACCAAAAGATTCGTTTATCGCACCATCAAACGATACAATGAAGACTCTAGTGTAGATGACAGGTCAAGAAGTGGTCGCCCTCGGTCTGTTAGGACTCCAGCAGTGATAAAAGCTGTGAAGGCGCGAATTCAAAGAAATCCCAAACGTAAGCAGAAACTGTTGGCCCTTCAAATGGGGTTAAGCAGAAACACGGTGAAAAGGGTGTTAAATGAAGACTTAGGGCTTCGGGCATATCGAAGAAAAACAGGACATCGTTTGAATGCTCGTCTAATGGACCTGAGACTGAAGAGATGCCGCGCTTTGTTGAAGCGGTACGCGGGAAAAAAATATCGGGAATTTCTTTTTTCGGATGAAAAATTTTTTACCGTAGAAGAGAGCTACAACAAACAAAATGATAAGGTGTACGCACACAGTAGTGAAGAAGCGAGCAACCGTATTCCGCGTGTCCAACGAGGTCATTTTCCATCCTCGCTCATGGTATGGTTGGGAGTTTCTTATTGGGGCTTAACAGAGGTACATTTTTGTGAGAAAGATGTAAAAACGAATGCAGTTGTGTATCAAAATACAGTCCTGACGAACCTTGTGGAACCTGTTTCTCATACCATGTTCAATAACAGGCACTGGGTATCCCAACAAGATTCGGCGCCAGCTCATAGAGCGAAGAGCACACAAGACTGGCTGGCGGCGCGTGAAATCGACTTTATCCGGCACGAAGACTGGCCCTACTCCAGTCCAGATTTGAATCCGTTAGATTACAAGATATGGAAACACTTGGAGAAAAAGGCGTGCTCAAAGCCTCATTCCAATTTGGAGTCACTCAAGACATCCTTGATT
The DNA here is from genome assembly GCA_918857605.2 of Philereme vetulata. Taxonomy (NCBI): domain Eukaryota; kingdom Metazoa; phylum Arthropoda; class Insecta; order Lepidoptera; family Geometridae; genus Philereme; species Philereme vetulata. The sequence goes on along the minus strand of OU975452.1, from coordinate 5,530,396 downwards.
AAGGCAGCCGCCGATATTGCCATGGACCTCGTTCGTGCTGCGATAGACGACTGGCCGCGCAGATTGAAGGACTGTATTCAAAATCACGGAGGTCATTTTGAATAAACTTTAGTGTCATAAGAATCTATGTTTTGTTAAGTTCATTTTGGTATATAAATGGTTACATAATGAATAAACTTGTTTCAATTATTTTGTATTAAACATGTGACAGAATTTATGACCTGACTACGTAGAATGCCGGAGGACAATAGGGTGCTGCTTCCACAGCGATATTAAAAAATAAATTCAAAAAGTGGTTACTGGAGAGGATTTTTTACAGTGTAGATGAGTTCTACGACCTACCAGTAATTTAAAATTTAGTATACCATTAATACTTTTGACTTCTAATTTGGATTTATGAATAAATTATTGTATTGTAAAGCTGCACACATACCAAATTTTAGTACTGTGGTGTCACTGGTGTACCTTGTGAATTTTGTCAAAATTAAGTTTTTATCATGGCAAATAACTCAAACTATAAAGAGTTTACGAAAAATAAAAACGGAGTCTAAATGTACTAATGAATATCTTTCATTTGACGGCAAATTTGACCTGATAGCCTCATTTTCATTTTTTTTACCCCACTTGAACCCCAATATCTCAACAAACCCAAAAAATTTTTAGCTCATTTATTCACACCAAAATTATGCCGTCACTACCTACCTATGTATTAAATTTCACGATGATCGGATCAATGTTACGAAAGTTATCCTCGGACAAACATACATACATACATACATACTACGCCGATTTGCCCAAGTTGATTTAGAGATCTCGCTTCGCTCTATCATTTAAACAAGTCATATAAATACAGTGAAGTACAAAAAGAGCACAAGGAACAGCTTACACCAGGGCACGACCTGCCGTGGCCAGTATGAAAGTCCATAACCTATTTAAAACACAGGTTGATCGCTGCAGAGTCAATATGTGCAAATAGGGGTTCAGGGATCCCAGACAAACGCAATGCGACTATGGTGACCCTGCACAGTCGATGAAACACCTGTTAATGTGCCCTTTGTGCCTAAACACCTGCACAATGGAAGACTTAAAAATGACTTCTCCTGACGCCATCAATGTAGCCAAGTACCTATCTAACACAATACACGTAGAGCTATTGACACGTTACGTTAGAAGTACAAAATAATAATTTAAAAAAAGATTATGTTCAGTAGTGAACGTCTTGTGGCTAAGATGATGGACAAAACCATTGTTATCCAATTCCTTTTTAACCCCTAGAGAGATATGAGGAAGTTCATTCGACCTAATACTCTGAAAGTGAAACGAAACGAATTGAGCTCAAGCTACCCCAAAACACGACCCCGTCAGAAAACAAGGATAATTCGGATCTTGTTATTCAAGCCTGGCCTTCTTATAAAAGCCTTTTTTGTTTATTTAATTCGAGAAAAGAAAATATTGAGAATTTCATATATGTACATACCATATCATTTGTCAACTCTATTCAACATATTCAACTCAAATAACTTGTTTATTTTAATAATTGAGTAGGTGTACACACGGCTACACATAAAGCTATACATCTCCAGTATAAGATGACCTCTCATTCTACGAAAAGCCTACACAATGCAAGATCAGCTTATACTGGAAATTTATAGCTTGATGTGTAGCCGTGTGTACGTTCGAAATGTATTTAAATAAAATACTAAATTTATTCAATCGGATTATAAGACTTAAAAAAATATGTTCGATATTTTGAACATTGTGTAAAATTGTAATTGTACAATCAAATATTTAAAATCAAAGTCCTGACTGACTGATACACAACGCACAGCCTAAACCACTGGTCCTACAGACTTGAAATTTGGAGGGCCAAGGTCCTAATACCGATATACCTAATATAATTATTAAAGTATTATTGATAGAGCGAAGCGAGATCTCTATTATAATTACGGGTTCCTTTATCCGTCGGTAACCAGCTACGACTTGTTTCTCCTTGAAAACCTGTCAAAAGTTTGACACTAGTTTGACACTTTTTCAAAGAGTTACGAGGCGCATTAATCAACTTGTGCAATTCGGCGTTGTATGTATAAATTTCGAAGCGTTGATCCGATCATTGTGAAATTTGATGCATAGGTAGATGTAGTGACACAATTTTGGTGTGACTAAATGAGCTAAAAATGTTGGGGGTTGTTGAGGTGTTGGGGTTCAAAAAATGAAAATGAGACTATTAGGTTAAATGGGACATCAAATGAAAGGTCTTTTTTAGTACATTTCAATGTCTTTTATATTTTTAGTTTAATCTTTGTAGTTTTTGAGTTATTACCCACAATAAAAATAAAACTTAGACATAATTCTCAGGGTACACCAGTGACCCCACAATCTTGAATGAAATTTGGTATTCGTGTAGGTTTAATAACACAAATATAATATAGAAAAGTCTGAATCCAGAATAACTGCAATTTCTACCCTTAAAAAGGAACCAATTTACATGAACTCCCGTTACATCTAATTTGAATGAAACTGTAGGTCAAGTCAAGTTAAGTAAGATGGTTTTCATTTCATGACACTAATTTATTAGTCAACTAGCTGACCAATCCGCAGCGTTGCACGGGTAGTTTTCAATAAAAATATTACCCTCCTTCTGCGCAGTTGGGTAAAAAGTAGCCTATGTCACTCGGCGATAGTGTAGCTTCCCAACGGTGAAAGATTTTTTTAAATCGTTCCAGTAGTTTCGGAGTCTATTCAATACAAACAAACAAATCTTTCCTCTTTATAATATTAGTATAGATGTATAGAGGATTAAGGCCTGCTGCACAAAGATCACTAAAATTATTTAGCGACTAAATATGTTTAAATTTGACGTATATGTGTTATTTGATAACTCTTTAAATCATATTTAGCCACTAAATTTGTTTAGATATCGTGTGGAAGTAGCACTAAGAATACATTTATTTTGTTTTTTGGGAGATTCGTGAGACCTCAGTTCGGGGCGAACCACTAGTTATTTATTAACATTTATTATTCCCTGGTGAAAGTTCGAGAACCAGTTTACTCAGAGGCCACCGAAAGGACATGATCGATATTCGACTTCTGTTAATCGTTATTGAAGATTATTTACTTCATTAGTTCGAATACTTTGAATGCTAGGGGCTATTGAGGCTTCGAAGGAAATCGAGGGAGTTGAGTTATCTCTTTGTTTAGTTCGAGAAAGTTATGGCAAGGTCTTTTTTGTCGAAAGTTTTATTTTTCTTGGTGTTTGCTTGGTTTTATGAGTTAATACAAGGTCCTTGGTATTAAAAATTGGTATGTTCATCTGAATTGGGTGACATTTTCCTCAGTTTTGAGCACAAAGACTTCGACTTTTCACAGATAAACAGATAAAATTTAAAGACCGATTGGATATAGTTCAACTCTCTGTAAAAAGATATATTGAAATAGCCTTAGTAGAGTTGGATCAGTTCATAGTTATAAGCGTTTACAGACCACCATCACATTTGATATTTTAGAATAAATTTGGAAAGAAATTTTGATTAAATTTATCAAAATCTAATAAATACATTATTGCATGCGGACACTTCAACATAAATTTGCTAGAACATAACTCTTTAAATTACTAGAATAACTAGTTTATTTCAATCATTTGATCTGAAGCCTCAATTTATGGAGCCTACTCGAATAACCGACACTTCAGCCACATGTATAGACAATATTTTTTACCAATGCTAATATTTTAAATAAATGTTTAATAAGTAATATTAAATCGAATTATCTTGGTCAAATAATTAAAATAGAATTTCAAACAAAAAATCTTGTAACAAGTAAAACTACTTGTGTACCTATGACCATAGATCGATTGGACAAACTTAAATTGAACTTTAGTTCTGTACATAATAATAATCCAAATCATTTATACAGCACGTTTTTTAAGAAATTTAGTGATGTGTTTAATTCATTTTTTACACCTAAATCGATCATGGCCTCTGCTGGTCAAAAGTTATGTAACAGTGGGAATAATTATAATCAGAAAAACATTGTATGACCTTTATGCTGAAAAACATTTAAATTTTTATGAGAAGTTGAAAAAAAATGTCAAAAAATATATAAAGTTTTTAAAAATGTTTGTCGTGGAGCAAAAGTGCGTCATTTGAGTTCTAAAATCAAAAATAGTCAAAACAAAGAAAAAGCCACTTGGAAAATAATCAACAGCGAGACTGGAAGAGTCACAACTAAGAACAATATGTTTAATTTGAAAATTGGCAATGCCACGATCAATCAGGATACACAGCTAACGCATTAGCTGTATTAGATTGAATATAGGAATAGTACCTATATCCCCTATTTTGGATTTAATGTGACGTTGTATTAGTTTTCGTGTTCTCCTCAGCAAGCCCTTTCATTTGTTACCCATACTGTGGTAGTACAGAATAACTAGTCCGCCATATTGGATGATCCGCCATATTGGAATTAGAATGACAACACATAACCAAGCACGCATTGTCATCCAAAAATAAGCGTGTATACCAAATTTCAGCTCAATCTGAACAAGCTGACAAATCCGCAGCCTCGCACGCGTAGTTTTTCAATAAAAACATTACCCTCCTTCTACGCAGTTGGGTAAAAAGTAGCCTATGTTACCCGGGGATAGTGTAGCTTCCAAACAGTGATTTTTTTTTTAAATCGGTCTAGTAGTTTCGGAGTCTATTCAATACACACACACCGTTCTTCTTTATAATATTAGTATAGACTAATTATACTACTAATCCAGTCCATCCAAATGTTCTCTGGAAAAAATAGCATTTAGCGATAAAACTTGTATTTCCGCGTTTCTTGTTATTTGTTTATATTGTTTGTTAATTTAAGTGTGTTTACTTGTTGTCCCGCCCTGGCTTCGCACAGATTTAAAAATAAAATATAGGTCTTGAGTTCCTACAAAAATCCCATAGAAAAACGCACTTTAAATTTTTCCAGAATTTTCAAATTTCCCAGGCATCTTTTTAAAATTTTCTCCCATACAAACCTTCTCCTAAAAATTACAAACATAAAAAAAACGAGTTTTTGCCAGACTAACGCACGGCAATTGTGTTTTATATATTTAGATAGATATCTTTGGAGGATATTCAGGTACAAATAAAACCCCAAAATAGTGACGGGATTAAGGGCCGATAATTACATCCTCAGTTATGTCGTCGAATTGCTATCTAGCCTGTAAAATTATCTGTTTGTTTATCAGGCGAATAAATATTTTTAATCGTATAATATCTAGAGATTAACTATCAGTGGTTTAAGCTAATCAACTTCCCACTACCTGTGTGCAAGCGAGGTGAACAGATACTATATTCAACGTGTTAGAGAAGAATAGCAACAAAACTGTTTTTGACATTTGACGTTGATTGTAATACAAAACTTATCCTGTTGTCGTTTGTTTACTTAAAGTTCATACCGTGTTAATTATCGATTTATTTTGGATTTAAAAACTAAAATGGATCAAAAAATGGAACAAACTAAGAAACGTGAACGTGCCACAAACAGTAATTCAGAAGTACGGTTACTGACAGAACTAGTGAACAAATATTTATCAGTAATTGAAAATAAGAAAACCGACGCCGATCCTAAGTCATCATAACAAATCTACGTACGTAGTAATACACAAAACAAGACCAACGAAACTGTCAAACATAACCTAAAACGTCATACTTATCAAGGAGATAAAACCCTATCCAGCCCTTCAAGTAGAATGTAACTCGGTTAGGGGCCTTATTCGACCGTTAACTGCTATCTGACCATTAAAAAACGAAGAATATATTATATATATATATTCGTCGAATAAATGCTATCTGGTTGTTTATATGAGGATTGAAAAATTAGCCCTAAATATAATAAAAATTCGATATGTGCTTCTAGTCAAATGGTTTGATGACAAGTGAGTGAACGAATGGTAAAACTAGATTGATGAGTGATTGAATGAATCCTTGAATGAGTTAGTTACAAAGCGCCATATAGAATGATGACATAAATTGTTGATCGGGTATTTTTGAGGGCGTTAGCCTGAACAGATTTAAAGTAAAAACACCAATGTTTCCACCATAAGTTGATTTATTGTTTCTTGATTATTCGATACAGCAACACTCGGTAAATTAAGACTAGGTGAGAATTACTGGATTAGGAATCTTAGACAAGGACAAGGCGGAGCCTACGGTTCCATAGAAAACCTTTCGCAGCTCTGGATCGAAGTCAAATGCCACGAAACTGTGCAACGCCACAAAAACACATGCCACGAGTCCCATCTGTCTTTCCACGGAAACGTACGAGCTGTTATTGCATTTTTTTTAAACTCCCAATAACTACCGGAAATCACAAGTCATTACGACAACACATCAATAGATTTAAATTCTAACTAGCTGACCCGGCCACGCGTTGCTGTGGCTAAAGTTTTTGTTATATTACATTATAGTAAACAATCTAAGAGGAACAATAAGAGAACATCAGTCACGGAGTCCACTATGCTTTTTCACACAGATGGTATTTGTAAAAAAATATGGTGATCTCCTTATTTGACTTTCTACTACTATAACCCTTTAGTACAATGAAATTATTTACGAACAAAGACGAAAATGTTGATGTTGGTATACAAATTCACTGGATTGAGATTTGAAGGGGAAGTACGTTGAACACAATTAATTAAAATGTTCTTACACTTGATATTAAGCATAAATCAATAGATACAAAATAAAAATTTATCAGATTTATTATTTCCATTTAATTTTATAACAAATATAAGTATATTACAGTATAATACAGTAAATAACATGTGACGCTTAAACTCATGAATGAGGTAGGCTAGGCAGACAGTCTTAAACTTTTAAACATTAATATCTATTTTTTTGAATTATAAATACTTTCAATTTCAATTTAATTTAACACCAATCGGTGCACAATGTTTTTGGTTAACCTGTCTTTAGCTAACACAAATAGATTCGACGGTTTCCCAACACGTGAACACGCAACATATAGTTGCCCATGAGAAAAACATGGATTTTCCAAATCTAAACCACAAATGGACATTGTTTGACCTTGAGATTTATTTATAGACATGGCGAAAGCTAAACGAATTGGAAACTGTAGCCTTTTGAAGGGTATGGTAGAATCTGATGGTATCATCGGAATACGTGGCAGCAGGACCACTTTTCCTTTAAACTTCCCAGCCAAAATGGTTGCTTCAAGAATTTTTCCGGTGATCTTTTTGATGACCAAACGCGTACCGTTACATAATTGAGGTGGATTCAAATTACGGAGGAGAATAATAGGGGAACCAATCTTTAATCGAAGATTATGTGGTGGCATTCCAGGGATATCTAATGAATTTAAAAATTCAATCGGAAAATTTACACTTTCATTTTCATCAACATCAGTATCGATTGATTTAAAAGACATCAGATCGCCTGGTAACAACTGTTGTATCTGGAAGTTAATTTCGTCAACATCAACGTTTTTGGCTGCCAAAATCGCCCGTTGACTAAGCCATTCATGATTCAAATAATTATTCTGTATATCCGGGAAAATACTCTGAATCAATTCATTTTTATCCTGAACAACAGTGCAAAAATTGTCTGGTAGTTTAATGCATTGCGTATTTGGTTGCAGTTCTATTTTACCGTTCCCAATATCTAGTAGTTGTTCAGAAAATATTTGAGCTGATGGATCATTTTGCAATTGTACTCGCATATTTATGGTCAATCGAAGTGTTTCAACACTTCGCCATAAGAATGATTGTTTCAAACATGCATTAATCTCATCCGCGAAAGTAGAGCGAGGTATAACCGGTAAGGTCTGCCGGAAGTCACCAGACAAAAGTAAGATAGCACCACCGAAAAGTTTATTATTGCTGTTTAAATCTTGCATAGTTCTGTTTAATGCTTCAAGTGAATATTTGTGTGCCATTGTGCACTCATCCCAAATTATTATAGAACTTTTCCGCAACACTGCAGCTATTCCACTATTCTTTTTGATGTTACACATTGCATCTGGTTTATTATGAACGTCCAATGGCAGCTTGAATGTTGAATGTGCTGTTCGCCCACCATCCAGTAAAGTAGCCGCAATGCCTGACGATGCTACTGCTAATGCGATTTTTTGTTGCGACCGTATTTTGGCAAGAATCAACGATATTAAAAATGTCTTACCGGTTCCACCGGGTGCATCCAAGAAAAAAAAACCGCCTTGTTCAGCAGCAACAGCCAGCATAATCCGATCATAAATAATTTTTTGTTCTGCTCTCAGTAATGGTTCACTGTTCATGATAATTGTTGCTAAACTTCCATGGTCATATTGATTTTCTCGTTGTAAATCGGTATTGACTAAGTCGGTGGCTGGACGATTAGGTGATGGCATACCATAATGATTAAGTGGTAAATTTGAAATAAGAACACATAAATCCTCGATCAAGACCAATGCTTCATTGTACATCTCTGGTGTATAATCTATGTTTTGGCATTGATTTGTTTGTCTAATTCGGTGCAAGATGTCTTCTGTCATACAATTTTTATATTTTTCCCACAAAGTTTGTGCTTGCGAGGGATAACATGTCGTCAAAATAATTGCAAACAACTGACGAATGTTATTCGGTGTTGATGTCAACGCAGCATCAGCAAGCGTTAAGTCCCAATGGTTATCGTCTTCTAGCAATTGCAGTTCACGACATGCATCCTGGTATGTATTGAATACTCGACCATTAACTGTTCGTAAAAATTCAAAAGACGTTGGTCCGGGAACATTCACCAATAACAAACGTAAATAGAAGCACTCACGTTGCTTTGGATGTACCGTGTAAAGTCTCCCCAATGTCTTAGCTTTGAATATGCCTGTAATGGAAGGATGTGGTTTTCCTTGTTTCCGTGGCTCCCATTTTTTACTGGATTTGTTCCATGTGAAATAACGTGGAACATCACCATACACCAATGTCTTCGCGAATTGGCCAAAAACATCAGGTTTTTGACACAATGTAAAAAATTCAGTTAGAGTCGTTTTCGGAGCTTCGAACGCTCTTTGGAGAACATTTTCTTCAGTGAAGTATACACGTTGACCATTTTCAAGATGTATTGCCAGATGTTGGACAGCAGGATCTCTTTCGTGGATGGGAAAGCTGAGAATATGCCAAATAGCTTCATTGCTGCTAATGTATCTGCCCATTTGGTATCGTGCTATTTCGTCATTTTTATTTATGTTTTGTACTTCAAATATGGCCAAATCACTGCCTTTATTTACATATTTACAAATATACTTAATTGATTTAACAGAACTGCAAAGCTCAACATTGATATGAGCTTTGTAAGTTTTTGAAAGTAGTGGTGAGTATGGTACCACCCACTGATTATCAAACTCAACTTGATTTGGAAAGTTCGGCAGTCGCATTGTAAATGTGTGGCCACCATTCTCAGTACTTCTGCGGCGATACATTGGATAACCATCAATATCCGTGATCGTGTCATTCGTATGCGGCTTTGGGAAGTTTTTTTTACATTTTCCATTTTCCATGCACGGTGACGTCATGTTGAAAGCACCGCATGGCCCATGGATCATGTGTTTGGTGACAATATCAAATAATTCTTGATCAATTAATGGGTCTGGAATTTCGGCTGAAATTATTTGATCGATTTCTTCAGGACGGATTCTATCTTTAAGCCAAACCAAAATGTGGGCATGAGGCAAACCTCGCTTTTGCCACTCTATCGTATACAGCCAACAACGTGTGATACCAAAAATTGAATATTTAACAATAAAATCAATTAAGGATTTCAATTTTTGTTTAAACACACGTGCAGTTAAATCATGACGATGAATGGCTTGTTGTCCTGGCAATAGTAAAGTTTGTATCTCTTCCCAATTCGGATTACATGTGAATGTAATAAATAAATCCGGTCGGCCGTAATGACGTACGTAAGTCATCGCATCTTGTATGTATTCCTGCATGTTCCGTGGACTGCCGATGTAGCTTGAAGGTAAAATGAAAGCATTACCGATGTCATTGGGATTTAAATTTCCATCGATGTTTCCAGCAACAGCATCTCGTAAGTGAATATATTCTTCCGATCGTAGTTTTGCCTGGTTGAATCGAAGGAATCGCAAGCGTTCGCTTTCGACCTTAGCATACATATCAACAATGTATTGATGGAACAGCTGACGATATCGAAGGATATAATTGTCTTGATGTTGTCTAACCATTATTCGGTGTGCGTAGTAGTTCATTGAGCTAACTTTATTATTTCTGTAATCACCTAAAAAAATAAAAAATAAAATGCAATACGAAATTAAAATCTATACATACAGTAAGAAAGTAAATAGATAATTGTCAAATTTACCGGTATTTGGATCATACTGTTTGATATTAAGGTGATATTCATCTTGTCCGTGCCAAAATATCAATGGATATTGTAGTGCGTCATATGAACGGTGTAGATCCGAAATCGTACTGACAGTGTTGTCTCGCCGTGTAATTTTTATAGATCTTTTGTCAACTGGATCACCAACCATTATAACAGCAACCTCATCAACAGTTGGAGCGTTGAATCTACCAGCATGTTCACCTAATGGTACTTTGTCGGCTTTTATGACGATTTGATAATTGTCATTTTGCAGTCGTGGCGAAACTCTTTTGATCAATTGAATTAGTTGATTGTGATCTTCTAAAAAATTTTCCAATAATATCACAATTGCTCTTTCCTCTGCTTGTTCAATAAAATTATACAGGCAGCGAGTCGTCACGCGCTCTTCACAATCGCCCATAAAATAAATTTGAAGAAATTTCGGATTGTTATCAGGCATTGGCATCAGTGATCCGATTTTATGGTACACCTGGCCTTGAATTTTGAATGTAGTTTCAAAATTACGTCCATCGGATGCACGATCGCAAATTTTAGTTGCCCCAAATGACGTCATTTGGAAGCAAGAATTAAATTTGCGTATCTTACGCAAAAATAATTTGGAATCATCTGAATTGCCAGTAAGAAGGGATAATAAAGGCTCCGGCGGAGCGGGTAGAGGTAACAGCACAACTTTTCCTGATGCGCAGCACATGCCGGCTGCTTCATTCCGAAATTTCAATGCCTGACAATATTGACATACTTTATCCATTCCACCGATAGCAATTTTTGAATGCGCTGAGTAGTTAATATCTGGTGCATATTCAAAGGCAAGCCGAACGAATGATGCACGTGTTAATGAGCGGCTGATCCGTTGCCTTTGTCGATCTAGTACTCGTACTGTAGCTATGTTTCGTTCTCGTGCCGCTCTTGTTCTCGTAATATTCTGTTGCAGACGTTCGTCATGCTGTTCTTGAGATTCTTGTGCACGACTTTCTGCAGTCCTGATTCTTTGAGCTGCATTTCTTGTTTCGATTTGTTCTGGTAATTGCTGAGCTCTTTCAACACGTTTGCGTCGTGACCCTTTGCTGCTCGCGTTGTTGAGGTTAGATTTTTTCGGTGGCATTTGACTGAAAATAATAATTTAATCGTTTAAATATTAGAAAGAGGAACTGAAAAACATGTTATCATAGCACATTGAAATAATAAGTGCAAAATAATTTTCAATGGAGGTTAAATAAAAATAATATAAAAAATTTTGTACAATTATTAAAAAAGTGTGGGGAGCTTTGTGCCATTTTCTCATTGATATATTAATTAACTTTTATAAAACTATGTGATATTACTTACATGTATAAATTGAAATTATTGTTCCTGTGCTCCTACTGTGGCTATGTCTCGTTCTCCTGCTGCTCTTGTTCTTATGATATTCTCTTGAAGACGTTCGTTACACTGTTCTTGAGATTCTTGTGCATGACCTTCTGCTGTCCTGATTCTTTGAGCTGGATTTCTTGATTCAATTTGTTCTGCCAACTGATGGGCTCTTTTAATACGTTTGCGTCGTGCCTCTCTGGTGCTCGCGTTGTTGAGGTTAGATTTTTTCACAACTATTGAAAAAGTGTAGGAAATTGTGTATCATTTTTGCATTGACATTTTAATTAAATTTTATAATTATGAGATAATACTTACATACATATATTCAAATTAAATTGTAAAGTTTTGATCAATGAAGCACAAATAAGTAAAAAACAGGATTAATTTCACTGTATTATCTTCATTATAATATGAATTCAATTTACACTTCAGTCTAAGTAACACGTGGCTGGCTATGCTAACACCAAAAATTTAAAAAATGGAAATAATTGAATTATACGGTATTTCATTCACTAAAAAATAAATTTAATTAATTTTATAGCGTCAACAACACGTGGTAATTATGCTGTTAAAATGTAGCTTATATGACACGTTCGTAGATTTCCCGTAGCAGCGCCATCTATTGATTACTTACTCGACCCAGTCGAAAGGTATCGACATCTCTTAGAATCATTTGGAGTTAACAGATAATTGTGACTGTCAAATAATAACAGACAAATAATTAGCAATAAATTAAAATTACGACTATAATTTGAGATTTAAACTATCCTATCTCTCAAGTTAGATCGAACTGCACATGATGTGCGAATTTTAATATAATCGGTTAAGTGGTTTAGGAGTCCATTGAGGACAAACATTGTGACACGAGATTTATATTTTGGAATCATCTGAATTGCCAGTAAGAAGGGATAATAAAGGCTCCGGCGGAGCGGGTAGAGGTGACAGCACAACTTTTCCTGATGCGCAGCACATGCCGGCTGCTTCATTCCGAAATTTCAATGCCTGACAATATTGACATACTTTATCCATTCCACCGATAGCAATTTTTGAATGCGCTGAGTAGTTAATATCTGGTGCATATTCAAAGGCAAGCCGAACGAATGATGCACGTGTTAATGAGCGGCTGATCCGTTGCCTTTGTCGATCTAGTACTCGTACTGTAGCTATGTTTCGTTCTCGTGCCGCTCTTGTTCTCGTAATATTCTGTTGCAGACGTTCGTCATGCTGTTCTTGAGATTCTTGTGCACGACTTTCTGCAGTCCTGATTCTTTGAGCTGCATTTCTTGTTTCGATTTGTTCTGGTAATTGCTGAGCTCTTTCAACACGTTTGCGTCGTGACCCTTTGCTGCTCGCGTTGTTGAGGTTAGATTTTTTCGGTGGCATTTGACTGAAAATAATAATTTAATCGTTTAAATATTAGAAAGAGGAACTGAAAAACATGTTATCATAGCACATTGAAATAATAAGTGCAAAATAATTTTCAATGGAGGTTAAATAAAAATAATATAAAAAATTTTGTACAATTATTAAAAAAGTGTGGGGAGCTTTGTGCCATTTTCTCATTGATATATTAATTAACTTTTATAAAACTATGTGATATTACTTACATGTATAAATTGAAATTATTGTTCCTGTGCTCCTACTGTGGCTATGTCTCGTTCTCCTGCTGCTCTTGTTCTTATGATATTCTCTTGAAGACGTTCGTTACACTGTTCTTGAGATTCTTGTGCATGACCTTCTGCTGTCCTGATTCTTTGAGCTGGATTTCTTGATTCAATTTGTTCTGCCAACTGATGGGCTCTTTTAATACGTTTGCGTCGTGCCTCTCTGGTGCTCGCGTTGTTGAGGTTAGATTTTTTCACAACTATTGAAAAAGTGTAGGAAATTGTGTATCATTTTTGCATTGACATTTTAATTAAATTTTATAATTATGAGATAATACTTACATACATATATTCAAATTAAATTGTAAAGTTTTGATCAATGAAGCACAAATAAGTAAAAAACAGGATTAATTTCACTGTATTATCTTCATTATAATATGAATTCAATTTACACTTCAGTCTAAGTAACACGTGGCTGGCTATGCTAACACCAAAAATTTAAAAAGTGGAAATAATTGAATTATACGGTATTTCATTCACTACAAAATAAATTTAATTAATTTTATAGCGTCAACAACACGTGGTAATTATGCTGTTAAAATGTAGCTTATATGACACGTTCGTAGATTTCCCGTAGCAGCGCCATCTATTGATTACTTACTCGACCCAGTCGAAAGGTATCGACATCTCTTAGAATCATTTGGAGTTAACAGATAATTGTGACTGTCAAAATTATAAAGTTTTGATCAATGAAGCACAAATAAGTAAAAAACAGGATTAATTTCACTGTATTATCTTCATTATAATATGAATTCAATTTACACTTCAGTCTAAGTAACACGTGGCTGGCTATGCTAACACCAAAAATTTAAAAAATGGAAATAATTGAATTATACGGTATTTCATTCACTAAAAAATAAATTTAATTAATTTTATAGCGTCAACAACACGTGGTAATTATGCTGTTAAAATGTAGCTTATATGACACGTTCGTAGATTTCCCGTAGCAGCGCCATCTATTGATTACTTACTCGACCCAGTCGAAAGGTATCGACATCTCTTAGAATCATTTGGAGTTAACAGATAATTGTGACTGTCAAATAATAACAGACAAATAATTAGCAATAAATTAAAATTACGACTATAATTTGAGATTTAAACTATCCTATCTCTCAAGTTAGATCGAACTGCACATGATGTGCGAATTTTAATATAATCGGTTAAGTGGTTTAGGAGTCCATTGAGGACAAACATTGTGACACGAGATTTATATATATTAAAGAAGAAGAAAGATGTATTTTACTGTCATAACAAAAAATTACGTAATACAACATTTCACACAGCGCTTTCAGCGTGTCATTGTGACACGAGATTTATATATATTAAGATTACAAAAATAGGAGTACAAAATATATTCATTTTACATTTAATTAATTATTTATATAACATTTCAAAGAATTTATATGCAAAAATCATTATAATTTAAATAAAGCTAACAGATGGTAATACTAATATTAAAATCGATAAAACCACATCGAGGCTTTAACTTCAGACCTTATCCGCTCACTTAGGATTAGATACCAACTTTGCAAACTTTAAGAAACTCAAAGAATTATATCTGTTCTTAGTCATATATAGCGCGTTCCATAAAATATTCAGAAACTCATACAACACACACTACAATCCCACCCTCACCCCCTCAAGTATACACATTTACACAGCATCCCTCCCTCTCTTTCGTTTTTCAAATGCGTACCTACTAAATTCCTTGAAAATTTAATTATTATACTATGTTTTTTTAATCATTTTCTCTAGGTGACTAATTTCTTAAAAGTTAAGTCTATAAATTGAGAATCTGTTATTGGCATTAAGCATTAGTTATAAGGATTGTTTACATTGTTAACAAGTGCTGTTGATTCTGTAATGAATAATAAAAATAAAAAAAGAAACCACAGCTTCCAAGAACCTTTAACCTATTTATTTTTACTGCGATAAGTAAATACAAGTTTAAAGTAAAAAAAAAAACATTTTTTATACCACTTAGCGGTAAATAAGCCTACAGCCAACGCGGGCCCCAATTCCAAACCAATAGCTTCACTATGACAATGATATAATCGCAAATTGGCCACTTATATACCTTTGGTATTCTACTAGCACAACCTTTTGTCAATGACCGCCATTGCTATAACAACACCATTGAAAATATAGCAGCTTAACGCGCCGGCGAACACTGAGCGCAACTTCAATTCGGCCACGTCAAAAACTTCGGCCTGAATATCGCTATCCCTGTTTAGTGACGAAGTTTAGCCACGCAGAGCGACAGAGATAGCAATAGAATGATTCTAAATTTGACTAGATTTTGACCGTGTTCAGTAATACCAAAAATGATGACTGAAAACTTGTTGTATTTTTCTCATTGTGTTGTTATTCTGTAACTAGACGATATAATCTATGTTCCCATGACTAGGATACGTAAGATGTTGTTGTTTTTAATACGAAACAATTAGGTTGAAAACAGGTCTTCTATGACGTAAAAACATGCAGAATGCGATACGCTTCTAATTCATTTTAGGTAAGTATTTTGATCTAATATATGGTTGGGAACCTAAATAAATACTATTAAAATTAAAATAATACCTTATTAAGGTAGAAATATGCTCGAATTAGAAATGATCTTGGTAGTACGTGTTGTATGGGCGATTGTCCCTCCGGTGCCCCCTTAAGACAGGAACAACAGTCGTTATCGTTAAATAATGTATAACTCATTATTCGTGTATAATAATTATTGATTAAAACTGGTATTTATCGCGTGTACACCTTTCTTATTTGTCATCCCGACGTTTCGACTGTAATGCAACAGCCGTGGTCACGGGTTGCCTGGAGTACTTGGAGCTACCGTCGTGAAGTCATGGCAGCCGTAGCAACTACCCTCATTTGCTCTTCAGAATTAGAAATATCCTCGTTCATATTACGACACACTACAATAACCGTGTCTACGCACTGAGATGACCAATCACGACGCGCACACCTAGCAATCACCGGGTTTCAGGACGCTGAGAGTCTATAGCCATCTTCCCGATTGAAATTTGGAAATTTCTTGATTTTAATCGCTTCACGAACCATTCTCTTGTAATAATGGCGCTCACTAGTGAGAACCTTAGGGTCATGAAGTTCAATCTAATCGAGTCTACCAGATGCTCTGCTATCGCTGACTTGTTTACCTGGCGATGTTTGACAGCTGCGATATGCTCTTTGACACGCTCGGCTATGGCACGTTTGCTTTGCCCGATGTAAGAGGTGATACAGTTACAGTCTATTTTATAAACACCAGTCATCTGCAGAGATATAACGTCCTTTGGAGTCCGTAAATGCTTGGCCATCTTTGAGAGAGGAGTGAAGGCAGACTTAATTGAAAACCTCTTCAAGACAATTCCAACTTTATCCCTCACCCCCTTCAAGTAAGACAAAAACGTTGACGTTCTACAGGTCTCCGTTGGTTTTTCTCTGTTCGTGCGTTCTGACTGCCGTCTACTTACATATCCGTTAGATTTTAGAATCTCCTGAACATGGGCCAGCTCACTCCTTATTCGTGTTTCTTAAAAATAAGCATAATTGGGCCCCTGATGGTAAGCGGTTACTATAGCTTATAGTAGTCAGTAATACCAAATGTATCACTCACGCGATGCCACCCTGAGTCACATAATGAAAAGGGTACCTGAAATTTTACTGGCACCTACACCCTCAAACCGAAACATGCAATAACTACTGCCTGATTGTCGGTAAAAATACTTCCCAAATGAACTCTTTCATAAGGAGCTCTACTACGACAAAATTATGTATTAGTTGATACTTTTGAATAATAAAAACATAGTCGGCGCGACTGCCAAAAATTAATTTCAAAAATAGTGACCCCTGATTTGTTTTAGTGTTTTTGGCTAGACTATCACACTAGATGTTTGTTTGTTTCTCAATCACGTCGTAACGGTTTATCAGATTTTAATGAAATTTGGTATACAGATAGACTATAGTCTGTATTAAAACATAGGTTACATAGTATTGACACTACACGCGTTCGAAGCCGCTGGCGGAAGCTATTGATTAGATAATTTAAAAATATGTGGCCATCACGGGACGTCCGGCACATCTGAAACATTTAAATTGATAGTTGTTAAATATATATATAGTTAAAGAAAACTGTTTATTGTGACGTAAGCAATTATTAACCTGTACTTTTGATTTTTGAAGTGAAAACTTCGTTAGGCGCGTTGGGCATATTTTGAGATGGAAAAAAAAACCATTGAACTCGCGATACTGTTACCGTTACCGACACCTTTTTATGATAATAATAAATAAATATAATAATAATAATAAATATTGCTTGACATTTCACACAGCGCTATCTAGCCCCAAACTAAGCAGAGCTTGTACTATGGGAACCAGATAACTGATAGAATACTTATATACATTTTTTTGTAAATGCATACTTATAATAAAGAGAAACAACCAGACCTGGAACAAATATCTGTACACCATGCAAACATTTGTTCCGTGGCGGGAATCGAACCCGCTACCTCCTGCGTCTCAGCCGGCTATTCGCCCACTGCACCAAGGAGGACGTCATATGAGTCGGAGGTTTTATATGAGTATCTCGTAATTATTCAAGTTTTCACTTCTTTTTTTTATACTACTTATATGGCAAACGAGCATGCAGTCCACCAGATGTTAAGTGGCTACTGCAGCCCATGGATATCCACATAGAATTCAAAATAAGCTATTATGTTGTCTTGATCTCTACGTGGACATGTTGCTATACTATAGGACTTAGCTGATAAGCTTATATGCCAGTAATAACAGGAACATCATTACCATCTAACCGGAACACAGCAGCACAAGTAGGTACTGCTATTTGGCGGCAGATAAAGATAAGGCGGTGGTGCCCACTTCCTCGAGCCCGTTCACAAAAGCTCTACCACCAGTCATCTGTCGCACTCCGGGAGTACCACTTTTTTGTCAATTAATGATACACAACATCTTACCCCGTATCTATTGGCGCTTGAATTGAACGTATGCTGTCATGGCGTGATGGCATTCGAGTCGGTCTTGCCCAAGGAACTTGTACTAAAGCACTTACTAAAGAACTTGTACTTGTGGTATAGTACATCTTCCTTAGTTTTGCCCACAAGACTAATAGATGTTTCACATCAAAAGAGCTTTATAACCGAAGTTTGAACTATTTTGATATATATAAGATTTTTTTGTAATACCTTAAGTTTGCTGGATGTAAAGTGGACGAGGCACCTGCTGGTAAAGACCTAAGAAGTTTAGTGTCTATGTTGCAGTTAAATAAGCAATATAGGCGATTTAACACGTACCTGCAAGAAAGGAAATACCCTTCCCCTGAAGGATTCCCGGTGGGCTTCAACATGAACGCCTCCAAAAGTAAATACGGCATTAAGTCTTAGACAACGCGACTGCAGTACCACGAGTTCTGCAGGAGTTTATGGGTAACTGTGACCAGTTAACATTAGGAGGCCCGTCAGCTTATGTGTTAATGTTTCAGAAGCGTTTTGTTTCAAGCTTGTAGTAACATTACTTCGATTTGAGCCACAAAACTTTTAAACATTGGGTACTGTTATAATCCTAATAATGTTATTTATTTAGTGATTTTTAGTGATTACACCACGTTTGGTATAAAACATTGTTAATAAACACGATTTACGTACTTATTGGGATAATTTTACGCATTAATGAGAAACTCTTTGAGTGAACGATCAATGGTGACGTCACCAAAACTGCTTCGCCTTTAAAGAATAAAGTAAGCTTACTTACTGAGTTTGAGGGTTATGGTACGAAATGTCAGTGTAATATTATTTTAATATTGTTCTAAGAGATTGAGGTTGGCCCCCAGCACTGCAGCAGCCATCATTTGACGACTTCCGTGGCGCAGTGGGGGGAATAGCCGGCTGAGACAGAGGAGGTAGCGGGGTCAATTCCCACCGCGGATTAAATTTTTGCATAATCTACAGATATTTGTTGCAGGTCTGGATGTTATTCTAAATATTATAATTATGTATTTACAAAAAAAAGTATTTAAGTATTCTATCAGATATCTGGTTCCCATAGTACAAGCTCTGCTTAGTTTGGGGCTAGATAGCGCTGTGTGAAGTATCCAGTAATATTTATTTATTTACCATGCTTCTTCAAAAAAT
Organism: Philereme vetulata; assembly: GCA_918857605.2. NCBI lineage: Eukaryota > Metazoa > Arthropoda > Insecta > Lepidoptera > Geometridae > Philereme > Philereme vetulata. The sequence goes on along the minus strand of OU975452.1, from coordinate 5,510,857 downwards.
ACTGAGTGAGATTTATCATCACATAATTTCTATGTTTTCATATGTCTTTTAATTATGTGGCATTCACAAATTTCATTATTTATCAAACTCATTTATATCGAATAATATTTGGAAAGAAGAGCGAAAACATTATGCATTTTTTTTTTAAAGTTTGGTCATAATCTGTTATAAGAATTTTAAGCTATCTTCAAAGTGCCTAAATGCGAACTTTCTCTGCAGCATACCAAATTATTCATACAGAACTCGCCGGGGAGTAGTAAGTTCCAAGTTTGCGCATAAAACTGCTACTGTTGCGATGATTTACGCGTTCACTTCGTAGTTATTGCTGTCTAGACTAGACGTTTTGGAATTTAACTGAATTCACTAATTAAATGCTGCATAGTGAAAGTACGTTGTTAGTTTTCGCTTGTGTGATAAACTTGCATCAGTGGTTTATATCTGGGTTTTTACATGGTCAATGAAACTGCAAGAATCGTGACACAAAGCAGACTGATTTATTTTACAATGCGGTACTTACATAACATCTTATAACTAACTACCCACATTAGTGAAGTAGGAAACACCACAATCCTCCACCGTTAATTTTAACTCATCTAATCTCTAATCAATGTAGGTACACAATATTAGGTACACTTAAATTTACAAAATGAGAGCGATCCTTATTAAATTTAACTTAGATTAAACCATTAACAATATTACACACATATTATATATATGTATACAGCAATATTATTTTACAAACAACTATTTTTCTAACCCGAACCTAAAGGCTTACGTATTCGTTTTACCGGTTTAACTTCGATAATGGAAGGAATGGGTGGCGTCTGTTTCGTACAATCCCTTTCTCCTGGTTCAGGCGTACCAAGCTGTGGACAGGAGTCGTGTTCCACAGCCTCTACAAAAACTGGCGGCGGCTCGAGTGACGTAGACGGCACAGGCTTGGTTCCGTCACCAGCATTGATTACTGAGTCGCTGGGAAACACACATGAGCTCCTTCGTTTCAACTGGTCGACATGCCTATGCGCTGCCAAACCGTCGCGCTATTTGACGGAGTAATTATTTGTTCCTAATCTCTCGATGACTTGCCCATCTGACCACTTATTATTATTAGAACTAAAATTTCTATACCATACTGATTCACCTGGGCTCAATCGGCGGGACTCTTTTGCACTTTCGATCGCTTTAATTTCTTTATTCTGTAATTTACGTCCGTGATCAGGTTTAATAACATCTAAGCGAGTCCTCAACCGCCTGCCCTGCAAAAGTCGAGCGGGACTCTCGTCCGTCGAACAATGCGGAGTGTTATGATACACCAACAAGTACCTCTGGAGCGCTAGCTCAGGGTCGATTCCCTCACGGCGGGCTTTTTTAATAACCTTTTTAACAATCTTTACGGCGTTCTCTGCTGCCCCGTTTGAAGCAGGGTGATAGGGTGCCGAGAACATTTGGTATATTCCATTGTTCTTCAAAAAATCTCTAAACTGTTTACTTGTAAATGGAGGTCCATTATCTGAAACTACCTGTTTCGGTATACCCCAACGAGACCAGGATTCACGTAGCTTAGCGATCGTTACGTCGGCGGTAGTTCGATTCATCTTGAACGCTTCAATCCATTTCGATCTCGCATCGATCCATACAAGGTACGTTTGACCGTCAATTGGTCCAAGAAAATCTAGATGCACCCTCTCATACGGCGAGTGGGGCCATCGCCAAGGCGCGGGCGGCGCAGCCCGCAGCGCCGGCATCTCCGCCGCGCACGTGACACACGCGCGGCACGTCGACTCCACAGCCTCATCCAGCCCGGGCCACCACACGTAGCTACGGGCCTTTGTCTTCACGATGCCCATATGGGGCTCGTGCAGCTCACGCAGGACCGGCTGCCTACACGTGTCGGGGACAACAAGCCTGTGCCCCCACATTATACACCCCATTTCTAGGTATAACTCGTCCTTTCTAGCTAAATATGGCTCGAGCTGCTTAATATCTACTTTACTAGGCCATCCGTTTTCTATATACCCGCAGACACGACTTAACATCGGGTCTCGCATTGTTTCACGCCTTATCAATTCGCTATCGAGAAGCATCGCGTTGGTAGCGAAATGTAAGTACGTCTGTTCCGGCGGCTCCTCCGCGCACTTCACGACAACCGGCAAGCGAGACAGAATATCTGCACCGTTACTATATGTACCTACGTACTCTATATCAAACGTATAAGCAGATAGTATTAGCGCCCAACGCTGCATACGACTCGCGGCCATAGTATGCCTTTGTTAGGTCCGAAAATGCTAACAAGCGGCTTATGATCCGTTTTCAATCTGAATTGTCTACCTAATAGATACTGATGGAATTTCTTAACGCAATACACGATAGCCAGCGCTTCACGATGTATCTGCGCGTAGGGTAGGGTGGTCTAAGACTGCGCGGTTGATAAGACTGCGCAGACGTCATTACTGAGAAGCAGAGTGAAGTTCGTAGACAACTTCAGTGTTGTTTTGAAGTGGCACGGCACCTACTACCGCTCCCGGAACTTAATTGGTTTACCGTGAAAATACGATGCTGCAGGTGAGTTTGAAGTTTTTAACATTCTTTGATCTTATTTGGCTTCAATTTGAACGTGTTGTCAATCACTACATTGAAGTAAATCTAAAGTTATGTTGATAGATTTTGCAAGCAAACACAATCACGAGACAGTTTTGGTGAAGTTAGTTCAGATCTTTCTGCATAGATGGTAGTACCAGGATGACGAATTGAAAATGGACGATCGTGTAAGACTGCGCAACGCACGGTCGTCTAAGATTGCGCGCGCAGACTTACACATCTTATTTTATTTTTTCGTTTTTCTTATTTTATAACTTAAAATCATTCTATCATTACGGTATTTTGTATTTACAGGATAACGTCGAGAAGAAAATGGACATCCGAACGATCACTTTGCTCTCAAGAAGTTATCGAAACAGCACGTAAACGGGTTGCAAAAGGCGAGAGTAAAAGGTCTTTAGCTAAAGAATTAGGCATGGCTGAGTTCACTTTACGGCTACGATTAAACAGATTTCATTCAGCAACCAATCTTGGAAGATACGAAACTACCTTTTCGAAAGAAGTGGAGGTCGAATTTTGTAAGTATCTTAGAGCTTGAGGCAACTGCAAGTACTAGTCGCAAAAATGTTGAAAAATCTAAACTAAAGACGGGCAAATTAAAAAAATAACATTGATACAACAAAAACAAAACCCGGTTCTAAGAAAACTTGGATAAGTCCAGGCTGTGAAGAAATTTATAAGGAACCAATACCTACTTGAAGACTGGAATTTATGTATAGCTTGTAATGAGTGGTGGCATGAAGAATGCACGGCACATGTACTGCATACATGTACTACATGTAGGTACTGCAGATTTTATGTGTGATTTGTGTCAATAATATGATTAATTATTAACTGCGCACTCTTACACTACCCGCGCAGTCTTACCGAACCTTCTGCGCAATCTTACACGACCGGTAGTGTAAGAGTGCGCATTTCCCATTTAGTGATTTTGCTCAAATAGCTTTATAACTATTGATCTCATGTCAAAGTGTCTTTAAAATAATGTTAATTGATTACCAAAGAATAGATATAAATAATGTTGACTTTTATAATGCTGTTCATTTTGATTCTATATCCTCTGATAAGTTAAGTGCGCAGTCTTAAACCACCCTACCCTAGCCTTGTTCCGCCTTAGTTAGTTTCCTAGAAACGTACGCGACCGCGCGCTCCTCTCGTCCCCCACGGTTGCGCTGCGACAGCACTCCGCCGATGCCTACCGCGCTGGCGTCGCACGTCAGCACCAGCTCGCATGCTGGATCATAGTGCGCCAGCACGCGACTGCTCATCAGCAGCTGCTTCACTCGCTCGAAAACCCGCTGGTGCTGACTTCCCCACTGCCACTTCGAGCCTTTACGTAGTAACTCGTGCAGAGGGTGCAATATACCGCTTAGATTTTCAACGAATCTCTCGTAAAAATTTACCATCCCTAAAAATGATCTAAGCTCATAAATTCCTTCCGGGCTCGGCATATCCCTAATAGCTCGGAGTTTCTCCGGGTCGGGTCTAATTCCGTTCCTATCTACTATGTAACCTAAATACTTTACTTCCTTAGCCAAAAACGAGCATTTTTTAAGTTTAATCTTGAGACCTACTGAGCTTAATTTATTTAAAAGCGTTTCTAGTGATTTCAAGTGCGAAGATCTATTAGGAGCGGTTATGATCAGGTCATCTGCAAAGCACTGAACATTAGGAATGATATCTACAATATTACTAACAATCCGTTGGAATATTCCACTGCTAGACGATAACCCGTATACAAGCCGATTGTATTTAAATAAACCTCTATGAGTATTTATTACGCAGTACCTTTTAGAGTCATCTGAGAGTGCAATTTGGTTGTAGGCTTGAGACAAATCAATTTTAGTAAATTCCTCCCCCCCAGCTAAATTAGCGAGCAAGTCGTCTATTTTCGGCAGCGGATATCTATCGACCATAAGAACGGGATTGAGCGTTACCTTGAAATCGGCACATATGCGAAGTCCACCGTCACTCTTGTTAACCAATACCAATGGCGTTGCCCAGTCCGAGTAGTCCACGGGCTCGATGATTTCATTCCGCAGCATCGCGTCTAACTCTGCGTCGACGCGCTCGCGCAGTGCGTAGGGCACCGGCCGCGTGCGATAGAACACCGGCGCCGCGCCCTCGCGCACCCTCAAAGTCGCGCACCCTCCCGTGTACCGCCCCAGACCGCCGCTCCATACCTCCTTATATCTGTCAAGCATTTTATCAAGAGATTGTTTATCAGGCTGCTTACGTTTGGGATTTCTTTGAATTCGCGCCTTCACAGCTTTTATCACTGCTGGAGTCCTAACAGACCGAGTGCGACCACTTCTTGACCTGTCATTTACACTAGAGTCTTCATTGTATCGTTTGATGGTGCGATAAACAAATCTTTTGGTTATATTCAAATTTTTCAGTATGTCAAAAATTTGAATTGGCGCGTAACCGCAACGATGCAACGCAATAACTGCAACACGGTCTTCTTTAAGCGTCCACTCCATATTTAAAAATGAGTAAAATTCTAAAAAGTATACATTTTTATTTGCATGAACAATTCGAAATTCGAATTCTATAAACTTTTTTGTGGCCAACATTCTAAAAGAAAAGTTTTTACTGTGTGACAATACTTATGACCTGACTAGGTATATATAATTTAAGGTAGGTAATTTAGGTAATTTTAGGTTTATTTAGGTCGTCCCAATCTCTTTCTATTCTCAAAGTCAAGGTATACAACCATTTCCTTTCGTTGTCTCGTAACTGCTAGTTAGTGTTTATGTTATTTATCCTCTTTATGTAGTGTAGTTTATTTATATATTATTTGTATGTATTTAAGTTTATGTTTATTAGTATAATCAATAGGTATATTTTATTTTTTGGGTTCTGTTTATGTCTGTAGGTACTCTTACACCGCCATTTTTTGATTTTGTTTATACTGTCCACCCAAAGGTTGTCTGGAAGAGATTGCCTTTAGCGATAAGACCGCCCATTGTACCTTTATTTATTGTTTATTTCCATTATTACTGTTTTTTTGTTTGGTGTGCAATATAGAGTATTTCTTTATAATTTTAATTTATAATTTGTATACGCTTGCCCAATCAAAAGTAGACAATCGATTTGGCAAAATGACCCGATGTTTGTCAGGCTATTTTCAATCAAATGTAAAAGCAATTTTTACCAATTCAGTACACACTGATAAAACGAAGCTGAACAGCGCAGCTTTTTGTTGATTTCACCAGCTTATATGCACTTGAGAGCACAATAATAGGACAGCTGACTGGCGCAATATCCAACACAGCAAGATTTCAAAATAGAAAAGGCAATCTAATTTCGTTGGTCGGACATTTCTAAAGTGGCGAGTGATTTTAAATAAAATAAAAATCGTTTATTGCAGGTACAAAACTTACGACCCATATCACACAAACAAAAAATGAAATATAACCAAATTGAGAACCTCCTTCTTTAGATGTTGGTTAAAAATACAGATTAAGAATATGACCGAGTAAATGCTCCAGTATCTTTATATGCAGTATATTTTTATAAATTTTATAAGTATGCTTCCATTAAGTCTACTTTTTGCGTATTTAACAATGCCATGATAGGACACAAAAGATGATGCAATGACTGATATAAAAGTCCGACAGATGCAAGAACTATGTTTGAAAATCAAAATTGTTCTGAAATACGAAATGTTTTTGAATTGCTCATGAGAGCATGGAGTTCCTAAACTTCTTAATCGCTACTGTATTAATACTTCTTTAATGTGTAGATATAATCTAATAAAATGTTTGTAGAAGGAATTTTGTTTGTCCTGTTGTATGAGAATACTTTTTATCAAATTTGACTAACTTCCGCTGTTCAGATTTTTTTCATGCGATACAATAAAATGATCCTTACATAGGATTGCATCGATCGGCATTAAAAAAAATTACCAACTTGATTCATTTTAAAGCGCTACTCACGCTTGACCAAAAAAATTTTAATGCCAAAACGTTTTTCTTTAAAAACGAGCTGATGTTTTAAAAGAAAATGCACCTGTATCTCCTCTGGTTGTGGGTGCTGCCGTACTGTCCCAGTTAAAAAAAATAAACACTAACTAAATGTATACTATATTTTTATATCTGATAAGAGACATGACTGCTGTCTCAGACCTGGTAACGGCTAGCTGTCGGGTAACGTTAGAGAAAATTCGCATTCAGGCAATTTGAAGATAGCTTAAAATTCTTATAACAGGTTCTGACCAAACTGTTCAATTTCTATAAAAAAATGCATAATGTTTTCGCTCTTCTTTCAGTATATTATTCGATATAAATGACTTTGATAAATAATAAAATTTGTTCATGCCACGTAATTAAAAGACATATGGTAACATAAATTATGTGACGATAAATCTCACTCAGAATGTTTTGAAGAAGCATGCTATATAAATAAATATTGCTGGACACTTCAAACAGAGCTATCTACCCCAAACTAAGCAGAGATTGTACTATGGGGAACCAGATGACTAATAAAATACTTATATACTCCTTTTTTACCAGATAAATAAATATAGTACGCTATTGTTGGAGCGACTTAGCCTACTCCAAAAAGATGCCACGCGAGTTCGGATAATTGCGAAAAAGTCTGAAACACCCGCCTCGGAGAACATACTTGACGCACTGCTTTTAGTTAGATTTAAACTGATCCCTGATGATATGAGACTGGTTAGGGTTCTAAAGACCATCCAAATAAGAACCCATCAGTCTGTCTGTTCATCTTAGTCTGTCACAGTGTCAAGGTAAGCACTAGATTAAATAAAAGAATGAAAATTCTGAAACTTTTTATATCCTCATTATTATAAATACGGGATTTATCACGTACCGTCTTATTGGTGTTTCGACCGACAATGTTTCGGTTCAATTCGTGAACCTTCATCAGGGTGAGTGCGATCCACTCCGAATAACGTCTCGCCTCGCATTTATATCCTTTTTGGCTCATAATATTGCACAAGTAACTTTTTAACAAAAATATAATCAACTTAACCAAACTATAGAAATTATTTTAATGACACCAATATGAAAGTATATACTTTCAAATAAAAAAAGAATTTTCCAAATAAGTTGTTAAATGAGGGAGTTCTGAGGTAAACCATAAAACAAGTATGCATCCCTATAAAATATTTAAAACCCTGCCCTCTGAACTAGATTGAGACTGTATCTCGTCGGGCATGTTCTAACAAAGAATTGGGATAAATACATTTCTTTCAGAACCCATACCCGCAACAAATATCAGTAGATCGTGCAACATTTGTTCCGCGGCGGGAATCGAACCCAACCTGCGTTTCAGCAGTTACGCACCGACTTGCGTTCACGTCTACATTTAAAAGGCGGGAGTGAAAATAAGTACTTACGTATATCTAAGAAGTCTTTTATTTTCAGTATTGTAAAGTTTGCAAGTCTGGACCCTAGCAAAGGAAGTCCTGTAAGTTTTACTTCTTAGTATTTCCTCCGTAATCCTGTCTATTTAAGTTTGAAAACAGGAAACTACGTCGGAAAGAAAAATTGCAAAGTTGTGGTTACAGAAATAAAATGTCAAGTAATTTTCGAATGTATTTTAAGCGACTTCAAAAAAAGTGGTTCTCAATTCGTCGGAATCTTTTTGAAGTAAAACTTCTTTACGCACGCTTGACTTGGAAAGTAAGCTCTGGTGAACGCTTTACGAAAAGTGCGAACGGAAGTCGTTAGGGAGATATAAATTAGTGAAGACGGAAGAAATATTTTTAAACGGTAATGTGCGAGTGCGAGTTGCGTCTGTCCAGAATGAACATAGACTGAGCGACCTACAGACGTGTGGACAATTTTGTAATTGAACAATTTTTAAATACATTATTTTTAAAAAGTAGTTTTACTTCAGTCTAAAGCACACTTTTTCTTTATATATGTTCCCCGATTACTCGAAGACGCCTTGACAGATTCGAGAAATTCTTTTTTTTATTTAAAAGTGTATACTTCCCAGGAAGTCCCATTGGCACCAAGTCAGGTTCTTATGATGGGATCCGAAAAAAATTAAGGGCAACTCTCAACTTCTATAGGACCGCATATTGTGTTATCTATACTAATATAACAAAGAGGAAAGATTGGTTTCTTTGTTTGTTTATATTGAATAGGGTCCAGAAACTGTTGGGAAGCTACACTATCACTGGGTGACATAGGCTACTTTTTGCCCAACTGCGCAGAAAGAGGGTAATGTTTTTATTGAAAATCTACGCGTGCGAAGCTGTGGATTGGTCAGCTAGTATATCTATAAAGATATAGTATATCTATAGCTAGTATATCATATTATAAAGAGGAAAGATATGTATTTTTGTATGTTTGTAACGAATAAACTCCAAAACTACGGGTCCGATATCAAAAGTTATTTCACCATTAGAATGCTACATTATCCTGCGTAACATAGGCTACTTTTTACCAAACTGCGCAGAAGGGGGGTAATGTTTTTATTGAAAAACTACGCGTGCGAAGCTGCGGATTGGTCAGCTAGTTTTCTTTAAATAAACTATTTTAAAGTCAGCTATATTTTTGTTAAAAAGTTACTGGTCTGTAGAAATATATTTTTGCGTCAGAAAATCCGACTAATTTAAAAAATATTATTGTACTCGTACTTACACTTTATAAAACTATCCCTTCAAGAAATACTCTGAAGAAATCAGCTGTTTTTAACAGACTTCAAAAAAGGAGGTGGTTCTCAATTAATTTGTCTTTTTTTTATGTTACCTCAGAACTCCGTCATTTATCAACCGATTTGGAAAATCCTTTTTTTATTTGAAAAAATATTTTCAGATTGGTCCCATAGAAATCAGTTCAGTAGTTTGGTTTTTTCTGTTGTCCGTAGTCGGTTATATTTTTGTTAAAGTTACTTGTTTTTTAAACTTTCGCGATAACTGTACATAATTATTGATTAAAACGGGTATTTATCACGTATGTACCTTTTTTATTTGTTATCGCGACGATTTGACTGTGTTGCAACAACCGTGGTCGCAGGAAGATTCGGGATGACAAATAAAAAACGCAAATATGTGATAAATACCCGTTTAAAGCAGAAATGTTGCTTGTTTATGAGTCAACCTTTTTATATCAGCCGTGGGTTTATTTAACTTTGTTACTATCAGTGTCAGTAGTCAGTGACAGAAACCCGATCAATTCACAAATTATATATTAATGTAGGAACCGTCCTTAAATGTGCTAACCTATTTTAATCAACCACATTATCTATATTACTTACCGGTTTAAAATTAAAAAAACACAGCTGTGAAAACCTATGGTTATGGGCGACTTGCGTTCGACTTGGCGATCGTTTTGCAAGCTGGCATTAATATCTTATAGTCATAAGATTAAAGAAATAACCAGTCTAAAAGCAAGCAACCAGTCTCAAAGTAAGCAACCAGTCTAAAAATAGGGAACTAAAAACACATAAATCAGGAGCAAACGTTGGAAACTGCTAAAACTATTTAAAACAGCTAGTTAGGCTAGTTTTTCTGTGTGATCGCATCTCTAAGTTAAACAAAGTTGGTAAGTTTAAAACCTTTCATTAGAGTCTGCAGGAAATATCAACGGGAGACCGATAGAAACTTACTTAGTTACTAAAAGTAAAAGAAATGTCCAACCAGTCTAAGCCTGCATAACGGTAGGAGGAAACATGGAAGAATGGTATGTATAAAGATATATTTATGAAAACGATTTAAATACACCTTACAAAAAAGCTATGAAGCAGCTAAGTTGAAGTGGAACTGGGCTGGATACGTAAGCCGAATGCGTGATGCATTGTGAGCGAATTAACTTCAAAATGGGTCCCATAAGGCGCAAGATCGCGTGGCCGGCCCAGGCGGAGATGGCGGGATGAACTTCCTACAATTTTTTCTATCTACCATTCCTAAAAAACTCTTACGAGGTTTCAAAATAAATAGACACCACACACGCAAATACTCCCCTTCCCGCATACACACACATACTCACCACCTCTCATCCACACTACCACTCACACCTTTATATACGACATGAGGTACGACTAACTATAACTTCTCTCACATTTTATTATTTCCGTTATTTTGTTTTTTTTTATTTTATTTATAAAATGCTTGCACATTTACAGCAGTGCCAAGGCGTGTGGCGAGACAACTAACAATATACACATTACAGAACTAAACAATACATGAATAAAAGTCAACTGTTACTGCTACTTAATACAAAATGTCAAATTAAATTATATTATAAATTGGAAATTATCTTAATCAAAATAAAATTAGGTTAATTATTTAGGTAGCTAAGTACAATTAACATTAAAAATTAGTAATACTTTATATTGTCACTTGTTTACCTAAAGCTACACTTTCAATATACTCTTTTTTTCCCAACGACGACCTGAAAGGCGCAAGTCCGTCTCAAGAACCTAGACGCTTAACGCCAATCCAAAAAAACCAAACCATGATTTTTAAAATTATCTCAAAAATTTCAAGCCTAGACGGGACTTGAACCCGCGACCTTCCTCTTGATACGAGAAGTCAAGTCCCGTCTAGGCTTGAAATTTATGAGATGATTTTAAAAATCTTGGAATTTTCCGCATGTGTTCGGATAACACTATAAATAAAAATACTATTTGAAACCAAACCAAGGCCCATATATAACTAAATCAACAACTCTTCTGGTCAACTGCATTTGTAGTAGCAGCAGTAGTATTGTACATTGTATGTAGTTGGGGTAGTGGGTTCGATTCCCGTAGCGGAACAAATGTTTGCATGATCTACAGATATTTTTTCCAGGTCTGATTGTTTTTCTATATATATTATAAGTATGTATTTACAAAAAAAAAGTATATAAGTATTCTATCAGTTATCTGGTTCCCATAGTACAAGCTCTGCTTAGTTTGGGGCTAGATAGCGCTGTGTGAAATGTCCAGCAATATTTATTAATTTATTATTGTTATTATATCGTGTGACAGAGTATTTTTTTTTATTATTTCTGTTTGTGTGGTAATTCAATAAAGAGTTATCTATCTATCTATCTATCTTATGACTAAATTTGGGTTTGCCAGTCATATTCGCGCCCATGACAGAGCATAGGTAATAGGGAAAGGTTCGCCATCGACGGACATGTCGCGGAGAACTATACTTTACACTGGAACTCAAACTCACCTTGTTCTGGAGGAGGGCGTTGCTATCTGCGACATAGTATACTTATGCAGGTATCATCGTTCCATTTTTGTAATTGATCTACTGTTTACTGTTCCTAATAAAGATTTACTTCACTATACGACTTTTATGGAGGCCTTGTGGGATGTGATGGTCATATAAGGGGTGTCGACAATCATGCTCTTGTTTGTGCTTTTCAATAGAGCAATCCAAATCTCGTCGCACTCCAGGGGGTGATATGGCTGCCAAAAGGTATACCAGGTTAAGAGGGGTTAGCTTCAGACATCCTGTTATTATCCATGTATCATTTAACGCGGCATCGACGACCTTTGCATGTGCGGACCGGTTCCAGACTGGGCAAGCATATTCGCCGGCTGAAAAGCACAGTGCCAGGCCTGTAGTGCGGAGAACGTCTGGAGCTGCACCCCATTTGGTAGTAATGAGTCGACGGGGAAAGTTGTTTCGGGTACCGACTTTCATCTTATTTTTATAGCACTGTGCTTTATAGTTCAGTGACCTATCCAGAGTTACCCCCAGAGTATTTTGGAAGGTTTTCGTGTTGGGTAGAAACTTTACTCATCATCATCATCATATCAGCCGTAGGACGTCCACTGCTGGACAAAGGCCTCCCTCATTGATCTCTAGGAACTGCGGTTGGAAGCGGCCTGCATCCAACGCCGACCTGCGGTTCTTACCAAGTTGTCTGCCCATCTTGTGGGTGGACGTCCTACGCTGCGCTTGCCGGTCCGTGGCCTCCACTCGAGAACCTTTCGGCCCCATCGGCCATCTGTTCTGCGCGCTATATGGCCTGCCCATTGCCACTTCAACGTGCTAATCCGTCGGGCTATGTCGGTGACTTGAGTTCTACTACGTATCTCCTCATTTCTGATTCGATCCCGTAGAGAAACCCCGAGCATAGCCCTCTCCATAGCTCGTTGAGCGACTCTGAGCTTATTCATAAGGCCAATAGTGAAGGACCACGTCTCGGTTCCATATGTCATCACTGGTAACACACACTGATTGTAGACTTTCGTCTTAAGGCACTGAGGTATGTTGGACGAAATGACGTTGCGAAGTTTCCCAAACGCTGCCCATCCGAGTTGGATTCGACGATTGACCTCTTTCTCGAAGTTGGACCTACCTAATTGGACTGTTTGTCCTAGGTATACATACGCGTCGACAACTTCAAGAGCCGAGTTCTCAACCATAACTGGGGCAGGGACGACATGGACATTCGACATGATTTTCGTCTTGTCCATGTTCATTTTAAGTCCTACCCGTTGGGAGACTCGATTGAGGCCTTCGAGCATCGTGCTGAGCTCTTCCATCGACTTTGCCATGACCACAATATCGTCGGCAAACCGAAGGTGAGTGATGTATTCGCCGTTAATATGCGGTCGTAAACAGTTTCGGAGAAATGACATCTCCCTGTCTTACGCCTCTTTTTAAGGGAATCGCCTATGAGCTCTGTTCATGTACTCGGACTGACATAGTGGCGTTTTTATACAAACACTTCAACACTTCGATGTACCGATAGTCAATACGGCATCGTTGGAGAGACTCAAGCACTGCCCATGTTTCGATCGAATCGAAGGCTTTCTCATAGTCCACAAACGAGACATAGCGGCAAGTTATACTCTTCGGTCTTCTGTATGACTTGCCGCAGCGTATGTATGTGGTCTATGGTACTGTAGCCTTTACGGAACCCGGCTTGTTCGGGAGGCTGGAAGTCATCAAACCTGCGTTCGAGACGGTTCGCGATGACCCTCGAAAACAGCTTATAAACATGGCTCAAAAGCGAGATGGGTCTGTAATTCTTAAGCAAGGTGTTGTCACCTTTCTTGAAGAACAGAACCACCACGCCCCCATTCCATGCTTTTGGCGTCGTACCTTCAAGCAAGGCGGAATTAAAAAGCTTCTGAAGGACTTTAAGTACCGGTGATCCACCCGCTTTCAGAAGCTCTGAAGTGATTCCGTCCTCACCCGGCGCCTTGTCGTTCTTAAGCTGCTTTAAGGCCATCCTGATCTCATACAGGCTGATTTCCGGAATATCTTCGGTATAATGTCGGGTCAGTTTGGCTCTTGGGTCGTTGGCCGCACTGCAAACAGGTTTAGTGACCGAATCGTAGAGCCGTCCATAGAACCTTTCGACTTCCCTTAACACTTCCGCTTTACTTGACGTTATGCTGCCATCTTCCCTCTTCAGCTTCGTCATGCGGCTCTGCCCAATAGAATTATCTCTCGCGAACACTTTGGAGCCTTTATTCCGCTCTATCGTATCTTTAATACGAGATGTATTAAAGGTACGAATATCGTGCCGCAAGGATTTCCAAATCTTTCTATTGAGCTGCCTATGTGACTGAGCATCATCGGGAGACTGCAGTTGCAAAGAACGTCGTTCAGCCATGAGGTTAAGGGTGTCATCAGAGAGTTTCTGAGGTCTATTGGTACGGGGGGTCTTAAAGAACTGGGACCCCACCGTATGGACGGTTTCTACGAACCTGTTATTGATCTCGTCCACTGATGCATCTACTTCTAGACAGTCAAAGCGATTTGCAAGTTCGAGTTGAAAGCTCTCGAGGTTTTGGATATGTGCGCGAGTGGGTCGGAGCGTAGATTTCATCAAACGGGACCTTTCAAGTTTAACGTTCATATTCAATGTGGCTCTAACAATTCGGTGATCACTGCCGGTTTTCACCCTGTGAATCACAGAGACATTATTGAATATCCGTTTCTTGTTGGTCAAGATGAAATCAATCTCATTTCTCGTGGAACCGTTGGGACTCATCCAGGTCCATTTCCTGTGAGGCGGCTTCTGGAAAAAAGAATTCATCATAAAGAGTCCTTCTTTCTCCAGAAAGTCGGCCAGCCTCTGTCCTCTGGGGTTCCGTTGCCCATATCCAAATTGCCCCACTCTCAACTCATCATCGCTTCTCATGCCTAGCTTTGCATTGAAGTCCCCCATAACAACAATAAAGTGAGTTTTGTTCGTATGTATGACTCTACTGATGTCCTCATACATAGACTCTACTTCTTCATCTGGGTGTCAAGAGGTCGGCGCATATACCTGAACGACCTTCAGCGAATATCGCTTAGATATTCTGAGTGTCAGGTACGCGACCCTGCTCGACACACTGTCGATGGTGATAATGTTGTTGATGAGTGACTTGTGAACGAGAAACCCAACACCACCTCGGGACTGTTGGTCGCCCTCCCGGTAGTATAGTAGGTTACCAGACTTAAGGGATATCGTGTCCTCGCCCTCTCTACGGACTTCTGATAACCCTTAAATGCCCCAGTGTAATCTACTAATTTCTTCTTCCAGCTCAACAATCTTTTCGTCTGTCCTCAAAGTGCGGATGTTGTGTGTTACCAGGGCCAGTGGTCGTCGTAGGGTTTGGTAGCCGATCGTCTCCCGGGGATTCTTAGCACCCCTGGCCCCGCCGTTACCGTGACTGCTACCGTATCCAGGATTAGCGGGGCCGCCGGGGACTCGGGGCCTGGTTTTATGTTGCACTATATCCATAAGGGGGTTGTTGCCATACTCGCCACGCTTGGCAGGCGGGTTGGCGAGCGCAGTATAGGTATTGAAAACACGAAAAGACGCTGCTGCCCATCTTTCGGAGGTATCCCTTAGCAGACTCCTACTGCATCCACGGGCAAGAGCGGAGGGGCAACATTCTATTGCCGGCGCCCCACGGCAGAAACTTTACTATAGCTATGCAGACCTAGCATTGGCGGACTAAGGCTCGCAGAGGAGCGGAAATAAACGAAGTTTATTGCAATGTAATCTTGTTTTCTCAGGAAAGCCTCTACAAATAGCTCGTAGACTATGGAGGGTTATTTTATGCCGTGTTTCTATGTGATGTGAGATTTTTATAGCCACGAAAACAGCGCAATGGATTTTAATGACGTGCCGTGAAACTCGTTTTCACAATAACAGTATAATAGAGATATCATCATCATCATCATATCAGCCGTAGGACGTCCACTGCTGGACAAAGGCCTCCCTCATTGATCTCAATAGAGATATAAAGAGACTGAAAAATATATTAAAATTTGTCAGCCGTTTTCCTTTTTTTACACGACTGAGCCTGCCTTAAAAAGGAATGAATACATATATTGTTATATTGTACTGAATATGGACTTTGTACCTGTCTTATATTTAATGTTGTGTTAGTACTAGCCTGAAATAAAGAATTTAGTTGAATGGAAATAAAAATAAAATATATTCTAATATTTTAATTATGCCTAACAAGCTAGATACAACAAAAATAGAAACAATATTTTTTTTTTGCTCCTGCGTATCTTATAGGTTATACAAAAATACTATAGTGTTTCCTAAATTTTTTTATTTATGTATCTGTTTACAAAATATAAAGCTTCATAGTGGCCATTTTCGTAATAGACATGTCCCACCTGCTTAAAACAAAGCATTGCGTCATTTGCCGTAGCATTCGTTCAAGGGGTATGTCCTACGAGGACATACCTCTTGAACAAATGCTACGTTGCACTGCCATGCGTCTATCAACTTGAGTCTCCAATAAGTTCAAAATACGTCTGCCGAGGCCGAGGAGGCCCTATCAATTAAATGTCCCTATTCTCGCCTCATAACTAAAAATTCCATACAAATATAAAAATATAGTTCCGATAAAAAATGAAGGTGCTCCAAAATTTCCAGTTAGTGTTCACGTCCGCCGAAGAATTGTGGCCGAGTTCTGCCTTGCAATTAATGAACCTGCTTGAGTTACCTCACGTCACCTTATGTCTTAAGGTCACATGTATTGCGCACTGATGGATGTGAAGTTCTGTGTTTGTGCAAACACTGATTGTGGTAGACACTACATTGATAACTTCATCCTAAGGTTTTCAATCACAAGTGTCGGTTAACGCTTTTATAAAGCCGGTCAAGTGCGAGTCGGACTCGCGCATGAAGGGTTCCGTAACATTATCTATAAAAACGGCAAAAAATGATGTCTGGTGTATGGAAGCCCCACTTAAATGTTTAGTTTATTCAATAGCACAATTTTATTTATTTACCTTATTTGAGGTTGGTGCCGATTAAGCTAGTCCTCTAAATTGTATGAGCGCCCATACAACTCAGAGGACTATCTTAATGGAGACACCTTTTAATTTTATCTATTTTTTATTTTTCAGAATTTTTTCTTTATTTGTGTTGCCTTGCTTTTTGCCAAATTTCGTGATTCTAGGTCTACGGGAACTACCATATAGGTTTTCAATCCGAAACCTATAGGGCACTTCCGGTTCACCTAAAATTGTCAATTTTGGTTAAAAGCAAGGTCTTACAGCACAAATATAGGGAAAATTCCGAAAAATTAAAAAAGTTAATATTTAAGATAAATTTTTGTACTTACAAGTTTTCGTGAAAATCTTAATGTGCCCATATTTTTTTATCGTGGTTACTCAGGACCTTGATTGTTATACACCTAATATGGACTACGTACCTCAGTATCTGGTATAAATTTCAGCTTGCTAGGTTCACCCCTTCCTGTAAAAATCGGTGGTGAGACAGACGGGCAGACGGACAAAAGAGTTATCTTATAAGGGTTCCTTTTTTACCTTTTGAGGTACGGCACCTTAAAAATAAAATGGTTACATCAATCATCAACAAAGCCATTGCGAAAGGTGCAAAGTAAGCGTTTACGGCGTTGCTACACTGATGCTAATGGCTTGCATCATCATCATCATCATATCAGCCATTTCCAGAGTGATCGGTCTTGTGCGGCCTGCACCCAACGGCTCCCAGCAACCTTTATTAGGTCGTTTTTCAATCTAATGGGGGGCAGTCCTACGCTGTGCTTTCCAGTGCGTGGTCACTAATCGGGAATTATTCTGTCCCAACAGCCGTCAGTTCTTCGAGCTTTGTGCCCCGCCCATTGCTTCTACAGCTTACTAATCCTCTTGGCTATGTCAGTTACCTTGATTTGTCTACGGGTTTCCTCATTTCAGATTCGAAATCATAGAGAAACACCAAGCATTGCGCTCTCCATAGCACATTGAGCGACCTTGAATCTTCTTATGAGTTTGAGGAAACATGTTACTGTACCATATGTCATCATCACTGGTAACACACACTGATTAAAGACATTCGCCATAAGACACGACGACTAGAAGACGAGAAGACGCATGCAGTTTCCCGACGCATAATTATTAAAACACAATGGCTTATTTTAATATCTGAATTATTCGCAGCAATTTCTCGAATTGCAACACTGTCCTCAAGGAGCTCACTATAAAATGCGGTCGCGAACAAGCGGAATACTAAACATCGATATTTGCTGTTGAATATTTTTATGTTGAATTTCTGGTAAGCGATATCTCAGTGTCAGTGGCAACTGGAAATTGTCCTTCCTTTAAGCCTCTCCACACAGGAGCCACAAAACACTGCCACCGCTGTGAATTTTTTCGTACATTTTATAGACGGAAAATGAAGGAAAACAAGTAAAAATAGTGACGTCTGCCGCTTCCTGCTTCTGCTTTAGGTGGCGGAGTTTAACAGCTGTGGCGCGTGGCTTGTGTGCGGTGACGCTAAAAGATTGTGGACAGTTTTATTCTTCAGTCGTGACATGCATCTCTAGGCTATATGCTTTAGAACTATTTTTTTAAGAAACTAGCGCTACCTGTCAACCTTTTCATAAGTTATTCGGCACAACCTCCGTGGCGCAGTGGGTGAATAGCCGGCTGAGACGCAAGAGTCGCGGTTTCTACCGCTGTGGTACAAATATTTGCATTTTCTACAGATAAGTATTCCGAGTCTTAATATTATATGTATGTGTTTACAAAAAAAATTGCTTAATTTGAGGCTAGATAGCGCTTTGTGAAAGCTCACCATTATTTAACCATTGTTTTATTTAATTAAAAGAACGAAGCATAATATTTTTTGTTTTGTCCTGCCCATCTTCACTTCAACTGTCTACAAAATAGATAGGTATATTAAAACATGATATTCGTCTAGCCACAGCGCGTACTCGCGGCTGGCTATTGATCTTAGGTAATTGCTTGTTGAACTAAGCTTAACTTCTTTACCTATTTTGGGCCACTACTATACCCACATCCACGTCTTTAGTTCATCATCATCATAACAGTCATCATACCCTAGAACGTCCACTGATGAACGTAAGCCTCCCCATAGATTTCCAGAGCATCGATCTTGTGCTGCCTGCCCTTAACGGCTCCCAGCTACCTTTATCAGGTCGTCTTTCCATCGAGTCATTAGCTAATTAGACGATAAAATATTGAGTATTACGTTTTTTTTCTTTTCAGCCGATAACAGAGATTAAAATCCATAAACGTCAACCATATGCAACGTTATTCCAACCCACGTAACAACGTAAACAGAAAGAACGTCCATTGTCTAGCTTTTTACTCTCTAGAGCACAATTTTTCGAGCCATATCACAGTGGAAACTACTCTAAAGCTCCCAACATACAACTCCCGTCTATTACAGCTTTAAGCAGGTAAAAATAAGGTTTATTTTCGCGTGTTTTGTGGTTTTTTTAGTGGGTAATCTGTTTTCAGAACCGTATACAATGGTTTGTATCAATGTAGGTGAATAGAGACCGATAATTTACATGCTCCTGGCTTTAATTCAAGCGTTTTTTTCGGATAATCTGGTTTAAATACGGAATGGGAAACGTATTCAGAGGATATTTTTTCGTTCAAGGTAAATAACAAATTGGGAACAGCTAGGTATTAAATTAAGATTTACGTCAAGTAAGAAAAGAACGAGTGTGCTTTAGACCAGTGTTCGGCAAACTTTTTGTGTTCAAGGTACACCTACGACATCGGGCAATTCCAGAGTAATAAATAAAAAATCCAATTTTAATCATATAATTATCGTTTATTCATAAGTTTTAATCAATTCAGAAACTTATACTTAACTTAAAGTTTAAAGCTTTTGTTGTATTTAATGCAAATCATGAGCTTATTTTAGCAAAGGCGATCCAAATTTGGATTAATCGTCGACAGGGCTGCATTTCCGACCGCCTTTTTAATTTTATAAGAATTTTTTCCCCGCGGCACCAGTGTGCCGCGGCACACACTTTGCGGAACACTGCTTTAGACCACACAACTGAAGTAAGACATCTTTTACAAAATAATAATTTATAAAATTGTTCAATTACAAAATTGTCCACACGTTTGTAGGTCGATCAGTATATGTTCATTCTGGACAGACGCAACTCGCACATTAACGTTTAAAAATATACGAAATGTAACTCTCTCTCTTTCTACCTTCACTATCTCCCTCTCAACTTCCGTTCGTACTTTGCGTAACGCATTCACCAGCTTACTCCCCAAGTCAAGCATATATAAAGAAGTTTTACTTCAAAAGGTTAAGAAATTGTTGACTATCTTAATTATATGTAATTTTACAGTAATAAATCTAGTTTTAATGTGATATAATAGGTTGGGGAAAAAGTCTTTTCGCATTATATTATGTATGAACTTGTAAGAAAATCTCTTTGGCTATACTATTTGTATCTGGCTGGTTTTGGTATCATTCAAAGTTTAAACCTAAAGAAGATAATTCCAAATTCAAATTAGGAAAATGTGTGATGTTTCTTTGTTTTTCGTACTGTAAAGATAAGTGAATCTAATGAAGAAATTCGATACATTTTAAAATTTTACTACAAAAAAGGTAAAAATGCAACGCAAGCTGCGAATAAATTTGCAATTTTTATGGACCTTGTGCAGTATCTGTGAGAGTAGCACAAATTTGGTTTAAGCGTTTTCAATCCGGAAATTTTGATGTCAAAGATGCACGTCGCTCTGGTCGCCCTATTTTCCAAATTGATGGCATTTTTGAAAAAGTGTAGCAAGATCGGCATATCAGTAGTTACGACGTAGCTGAAGAACTGGGAATTGACCACAAAACAGTTTTGGCGTATTTGAAAAAAACTGGGTACACAAAAAAGCTCGATATTTGGGTACCCCACGAGCTCACTGAAAGAAACCTAATGAACCGTGTACTCATTTGTGATTCTTTATTACGACGTAATGAAACCGAACCATTTTTGAAGAAGCTGATAACTGGTGATAAAAAGTGGATCACGTACGACAAGAACGTGCGAAAAAGGTCGTGGTGAAAGGCCGGTCAGGCTTCACAGACTGTGACGAAACCCGGGTTAACTCGCAACAAGGTGATGCTGTGTGTGTGGTGGGATTGGAAGGGCATTATTCATTATGATCTATTACCTCCAGGCAGGACCATCGATTCTGAATTCTACTGCGAACAACTGATGAGATTAAAGTAAGAAGTTGAGAGAAAGCGGCCGGAATTAATCAACGGAAGGGGTGTGGTTTTTCATCATGATACATAGGCTGCTATTTAAGAATCCGGAACTGGCCACTGCATAAATAATATTTATAAAAAAATTATCACGTTTGAAAACGGAACTCTTTGGCTGTAGAATGCAGGTTATTTCGTCCGTCTGTCAATTGTTTTCATTGTGTGGCGCGATTTCAAAAATTGCATGTCATTATCACAATGGATTTATCTCGAGAAAATTTTCGTGCGATGATTTTTTATGATTTTCGACGTGGTCTAACTCAACAGCAGTGTATCGATCAACTCAGTTCGACTTTTGGGGATAAAGCACCATCAAAGACTACTGTGTATCACTGGTTTAGTGAGTTTAATCGTGGACGTCGTATGCTCACGGACGAAATTAAAGATGGTCGGCCTAAATCAGTTGTTGTGCCACGAAACATCGACGCAGTGCGTAAACTAATAATGCAAGATCGTCATGTGACATATCGAGAGATAGAGGCGATCTTGGGCATTAGTATGACGAGTATACATAAGATATTACACGAACACTTGGCTGCAAAAAAAGTTTGTTCGCGTTGGATACCGCACAACTTGACAATAGATCAAAAACAGGCTCGTGTCGATTGGTGCAAAAAAATGATAAAAAAATACAATCGTGGTGCATCAAAAGCTGTATATAATATCTACACAGGTGATGAATCCTGGATTTATGCATATGACCCCGAAACTAAGCAACAGTCAACAGTTTGGGTCTTCCAACATGAGCCGAACCCAACAAAAGTTGCTCGTGCGAAAAGCACTTTGAAGCAAATGTCGCCTGTTTTTTTGGTATAGATGGACACGTGGCTACTGTACCCCTAGAAAATTGTAAATCTGTTAATTCAGAGTGGTACACGACCATTTGTTTGCCAGAAGTCTTTGCAGAAATCAGGAAGAATAATCCACAACGCAGAATCATTCTCCATCACGACAATGCAAGCTGTCACACTTCGGGTGAAACGACCCGATATTTGGAGGGTGAAACGGTGGAATTAACAGGTCATCCGCCATATATCCCTGATTTGGCACCCAACGACTTCTTTTTATTCCCAACCGTGAAGAATAAATTACGTGGTCAACGATTTTCAACCCGAGAAGAAGCCGTTGAGGCATTCAAAAATCATGTTTTGGAGATACCGTCTTCCGATTAGAAAAAGTGCTATGAAAACTGGTTTCACCGAATGCAAAAGTGCATTGATCATCATGGCGAATATTTTGAAAAGCAATAAAACCATATTTAACAGTCAATGATAGTTATTTTATTTTATTCCGGATACATAAATAGCAGCCCTCGTAACGCTAGACCTCACACATCTTTAGCCACTCAGCAAAAACTAAGAGAGTTTTGCTGGGAGGTGTTAATGCATCCGCCGTATAGTCCTGACCTTGCACCTTCAGATTTCCACCTGTTTCGGTCTCTTCAGAATTCTTTAGGCAGTGTCAGGTTAACATCACGACGGAGGACTGCCAAAACTACTTGTTTACTACTTACTATTTTACTTACTTTACTATTTTGATCAGAAGCCCCAAAATTTCTATAGCAATGGGATCATGTCCCTACCTACAAGATGGCAAAAAGTTATCGAACAAAATGGTACCTACATACTTAAGTTCAATGTAAATAAACTATATTAAAAAATTGTTTTGAATTTTCTTAAAAAATGCGAAGAAACTTTTTCCCCAACCTAATATTATGACCTAGATTGAGGACATACCTAGGTTACTTTTTATTGACAAACCACTAAATCTAAGTACTAAGCTTGTTAGCTTAAGCCACGGGCAAAAGCTTGTTATTATATAAGATGTACTGGGCAACTTGTATTTAGACTAAATAGTTTCACGTATATTTGTAAATTTGTTTTGATGTGTGAAAGAAAAAACAAACAAAACCCTAATATGTACAAGAAAATAATGTTTTTAATTAGATCTTCTGTCACAAAAAATGAGTTAAAGTTTCTGGAAGCTATTTCTGTCGCCAGCAGCATTGCTGTACTTCGGTTTAAAGGGTATGGTTGCCGGTGAAATAACAGACACATGAAGCTTTACACCTGTATGCCTCAAGTTGATGGACGTAGGGCAGTGCATCGTAAGGCACAATTCTACGGTACGTGACATATGAGGTATTACTTTGTTATAGACGATAGTTACCACAAAACATCAGGTGAGCTGTATGTCTGCTCTGTGGACGCAAAGTAATGAAATTGTGAAGTGATGAAGGTGTGAAGAATGATAGTTTAAAATGAATAGTATTAGTATAGCACAAATTAATTTAATTAAAAGAAAAAAAGAAATAGACAATAAAAGCACGATAATATCAAGCAAAGCAAAATACGCGAGCGCGCGATCGACAGAGCGGCCGCCAGTCAAGTGGAGTAGGAAACAAAGGCATCGGTCCGAAACCTGTATTGTCCGTGTGGTCCAAACGCAAACATTTAATAGTAAAATATAGATAGTACCATAATCCTACAATACAGATTTCGGATTGGTGGCGCTCGTCTGATTAGGAACGCCACAGCTCCATCAATAGGAAACATAAAAAAAGCCACTGAGTGTAGCCTGCGCAAGATTGGTCGTTCTAAAGATCTAAGGGGAGGCTTGTGTATAGAGATTTGTTTAAAACTGTATAGATCTTTGTTTGACCACCATCTCACCCGATGGTCATCTAAGATGAAACATATTCACTCTTACGAATAAGAGGCCCGGATTGTATCCTTTAGGAAAAAAACGACGGCAAAGTGTTCCATACCTTAGCCGTACGCATCAAGAACGTATAACCAAAACGGTGTATGCGAATGGGTGGTATATCAACTAGGTACTGGACTGAGCCGTGTGCCTGCTTGTCCTTTGATGGAAAGGAGATGGCGGAAAAGATCGTATAGTTCCTGGGCACGTTCCCCAAAATGTATTCTGTAAAAGATCGATAGGCTTGCAACTTTACGACGGTGTTCGAGACTTTGGGTCTTAGCCTCCGCCATATATTGCTCATCTTTAGATCTATTCTATAGAGTCTAAGGTAGCGAGCCGTCAGTTTGTGTGTCTACAAGTTTAATATAAAAAAAGCGAACTGGTGTTTGGCCGAACCATCCCAAGGGTGGCAGCAGTACTCCATACCAGACTGGACTTGTGCTTAAGATCTTCTCATAATTGATAAATACTCTGTTTTTAAAACTCGATCTCATGGCAATTCATTATTAGGTTTTATCATTAGACAAAAAAATCTAAATTATTCATTAGGGACTATTTTGCCGTGACCATTCTTAGCCCTAATTCCATTTGAGTGTACTTATGACCCTTAAACCTTAAAAAGCAAAAACGGCTTGGAACAAAAGCACCGATGTCCTACAGGGTAATAAGGTCCTTTATGTAATGGGTATAAGCTTTTAGCTGCTTTTTATAGCACAACTGACAGTTTGAAGCTCTAATTTTGCGAAGAGTTTTGTAAATAACTGTTATTTTATTCCCCTCACTACATGACAACAGTCACTCTAGAAATAAGAGCATATATTATTAATTTACTACTGGTTTGTATAGTTTGGTATATCATCATCATCAACCTATAAAAGTCCACTGCTGGACGTAGATCTCTCCCAAGGTGCGCCATTGAGCCCGATCCCCAGCTCTTCTCATCCAATCCCTGTCAGGCACAGCGCGCAATTCGTCCCTCCATCTAGCCGAAGGGCGTTCTACATTTCGTTTAGTATATTTTTTATATCTACAGAATATTAGGTAGGTAAGTACAGCTATAACATAATAAGTTATAACAATATAAATAATGTGTGTGTTACCAGTGATGACATATGGAACCGAGACGTGGTCCTTCACTATTGGCCTTATGAATAAGCTCAGAGTCGCTCAACGAGCTATGGAGAGGGCTATGCTCGGGGTTTCTCTACGGGATCGAATCAGAAATGAGGAGATACGTAGGAGAACTCAAGTCACCGACATAGCCCGACGGATTAGCACGTTGAAGTGGCAATGGGCAGGCCATATATCGCGCAGAACAGATGGCCGATGGGGCCGAAAGGTTCTCGAGTGGAGGCCACGGACCGGCAAGCGCAGCGTAGGACGTCCACCCACAAGATGGGCAGACGACTTGGTAAGAACCGCAGGTCGGCGTTGGATGCAGGCCGCTTCCAACCGCAGTTCCTGGAGATCAATGAGGGAGGCCTTTGTCCAGCAGTGGACGTCCTACGGCTGATATGATGATGATGATATAAATAATAAATTAGGTAACTATTACAGTAGTTACATTATAAATAAAGTATTAAGTGACGACCTCCGTGGCGCAGTGGGCGAATAGCCGACTGAGACGCAGGAGGTTGCGGGTTCAATTCCCGGCGCGGGACAAATGTTTGCATAATCTTTTCCGGGTCTGATTGTTATTCTATATATTATACTAGCTTCCGCTAGCGGCTTCGCACGCGTTATTTGTCAACAATAAGTAGCCTATGTGTTAATCTAAGTTATAATCTATGTATATACTAAATTTATACGAAATCGTTTTAGCCGTTACGACGTGAAAGAGGAACAAACGTCCACATATACATCCATTCAAACTATCGCGTTTATAATATTAGTGGGAAGTATGCAATTACCAAATAAAAACGCATATAAGTTTTCTACGAGTAGCAGCTATCTGGTTCCTATAGTACAAGCTTTACTTCTTATTAGTTATGTATAACTAGTAGGTAATATGATTACTTCAGCTACATTCACAGCATTATGTCATACGGCATACGGCTGTGGGGGAGTACTGCAGATACAAACACCGTTTTCTTGCTGCAGAAGAGGGCTGTTCGTGCAATTTATAATATGGGCCCCAGAGAATCGTTACGCAATAAGTTTAAAGAAATAAATATTATGACATTACCTTGTCAATACATCTATGAAAATTTGATGTATGGTGACAAAAATATTAATTTGAATAAGAAAAATAGTGATTATCATAATTTTAATACTAGAAATAAAGAAAAACTCGCTGTTGCCACTTATAGACTAAGTTAGTAAATCGTTTAAAGGGCAAGGTGTTCGGTTTTATAACAAACTCCCAAGTGATGTACAAAAATTGGCAATTAACAAATTTAAAAACGTAATTAAACAAAGTCTTTATAAAAAAGCCTACTATAAAATATCGGATTATTTAGATGATAGAGAAGCTTGGGATTGAAATTGCTCCAACTCGTTCAAAATGACGTAATTCATTGCTTGTATTGTTATGAATTCAAAAAGAATCATTAAAATAAAACAACCAGCCTTGTTTCTTGCCTTTCTTTCCTTGCTTGGTCGTGAAGGAACAGGCAGTAAAATTTACGTTTCAAAGTGATCCTGGTGATTTTAATAAATATAATATTTTTACTTTGACTTTTGCTTAATTTGGGGCTAGATGGCGCCTTGTGAAAAGTACAGCATTATTTATTTACTTAAGTACAATTACTGTACACAAAATAATTGTTCATAATAATAGGTTGGGGAAAAAGTCTTTTCGCATTATAGTATGTATGAACTTGTAATAAGATCTCTTTGACTATACTATTTATATCTGGCTGGTTTTGGTATCATTCAAAATTTAAATTTTAAAGAAGATAATTCATAATTCAAATTAAGAAAATGTGTGATTTTATTTTATTTTCGTACTGTAAAGATGAGTGAATCTAATGAAGATATTCGATACATTTTAAAATTTTACTACAAAAAAAAGGTAAAAATGCAACGCAAGCCGCGAAAAAAATTTGCGATGTTTATGGACCTAGTGCAGTGTCTGTGAGAGTAGCACAAATTTGGTTTAAGCATTTTCAAAATGGTACCTACAAACTTTATTTAAATGTAAATAAACTATATTAAAAACTGTTTTGAATTTTCTTAAAAAATGCGAAGAAACCTTTTTCCCAACCTAATACTAAAATGGTACAATGTTTAGGGGGAAACATCATTATCGTTAGCCAGCTCTTACACCGTCTTGGCAATTATAGCAGAGTAGACTGCCCGTACACCAGACATTGTGTTGTATCCTATGAGCTACATAATTGCTTGAAATAAATTAATTTTATTTTGTTATTATTATTTAATGTTCAGCAGTGAGCGTGCTATGCGATGATGGCTACGAGTATTTATGCGTTCAGCCAGCCTGAAGAGATATGGAAATATTATGAAAATGTGTCCGCACATGTATTTGGGTATTCATTTTTGTTAAACTATGTTTTGAAAATAAAAACAACTAAAAATATTTCTTACGAACGTAATACAGTACACAGCTTAATTTAATTATTATTATTTATTGTTTTATTAAATACTTTCACAGAAACCAGAATAGTGCTAGAAGGACTTTTATATAAAAACTATATAGAATTTACCAAAAATAAAAATGGAGTCTAAATTTACTAATACCTTTCATTTGACCTTTCATGGCTGATTAGCAGAATTCGGGGCAGTCGCAACAGCATCCTGAGGACAGTGGATGAGTGCTGCACATCTCCGCTCTGGAAGTGTTTTGTGCGGAGGGTGATTAATGAAGGAAATAATTTCCTCAGTTAGTCACCCACAGCACAAAATGGTGTTTTCTATTTTCACCCAGTGCCTATTTTTTATTTTTGTATATTTAACTGTTCTTCTTTGTTGTTATATATTTTATGTTTGTGTGTATGTTAGTCTTAAGATATGGACTCTAGTTGTCTGAAATAAAATATTTTTATTTTATTTTTTATTTATTTAACGTCTGACCAGTTACCCTCATTTTCATTTTTTTACCCCTATTGTCATTTGACGTCCCACTTGACCAGTTAGCCTCATTTAAATTTACCTTTCTTGAACCCCGATATCTCAACAACCCCCCAACATTTTTAGCTCATTTAGTCACACCAAAACTGTGCCATCACTCCCTACCTATGTATCAAATTTCACGATGATCGGATCAACGCTCCGAATGGTATCCTCGGACAAACAAACAAACCTACATACATACAATGCTGATTTGCCCAATTTGATTTAGAGATCTCGCTGCGTTCGATCAAAAAACAAAAGACACGTACCCAGTCACCATGAGCCCTGTGCGGAAAAATGGGTATGGCTCGGCATAATGTTGAACAAGTTTATTGTTCAGTGCTGGTTTTAGGCCATGAAACCGGCATTGACGCCACGGACGTCAGTTAAAAGTGCCATAATTAAAAAAAATACAAGAATAATAATTAATAAAAGAATAATACCAGTTGCCTGCCCAACTAATTGTACCAACTAATTGTAATTGTAATTGTACTATTGGCATTCGATCGTCGTTAGTGGTCGCCGCTATAGCATGCAGCGGCCACACCTTAGGAACCTAGGCTGGTAGAGGGGGGCTCGAGTGCCGAAACACTTTGTTGTAGCAACGGCGTGTTTCGGCCCTCGAGTCGGCACGGTCACTCCCCGTGCTAGTGCTCGTTGCTTCGGCGTCAACGCAATCCACCTCAAGTGGCGAGGCAACCAGGCAACTGTAGAAGGCCTGAAGGTAGCGATAGGAGTTTTTATCGTTGCCAGATACTGCGTCCTGTTCCCTTCCAGTCGTAGCGGTTCTCCGTTCCACTGGGTCAAGGGGAGTAAGGAGGAGAGGGTGCATCTGTGTACGGCGCGCACACTTATGCAACTTAATATATCCTGCGCATCTGACTTGGCTTTGTCATTCCGAGTTTAAAAAAGTCCTGGGCTTGGTCTAATACCTGGACACGGGTGGCCTAAGGAGAGGAGAGTGGTCGCTCTAGCACTGCATCGGGGTGACAGTGTGGTTCGGCAGCACTCTTTGAGACAAAGCAGCTTTATTTAGAGAGGCACTGCTTTCCTCGCTCAGCCGGGGAGGGGGCTAGAAAAGGTGCCCCAAACAAACGCTCATTCCTCGCAATAAGAATAAATCTAAAAACATGCAGATGAATATGACTTTTGGTGCGTGGAATGTACGTACTCTTTTAGACCGACCCAACAACCTCTGCCCAGAACGTAAAACCGCCATTGTGGCTCGCGAGCTCAAACGCTATGACGTCGACATAGCCGCTCTCAGCGAAACACATCTAGCTGACGAAGGTGAGCTTGTTGAACGTGGTGGTGGGTACACTTTCTTCTGGAAAGGCACACCAGCTTCTGAGCCTAGACGGTCAGGAGTAGGCTTTGCTATTAAAACTACTTTAGCCTCTAAGTTGGAAGAACATCCAGTTGCTATCTCTGATCGTGTCATGTCCTTACGTTTCCATCTTCGAAACAATAAATACTTAAATGTTATCAGCGTATATTCGCCAACACTCGACAAAAGTGATGACGTCAAGGACAAATTTTATGAGGAAGTGTCAGAAGTGCTGACTAAAATCCGGCGCTGTGAGAAAGTTTTGCTTCTTGGCGACTTTAATGCTCGCGTCGGACGTGATTTTGAAGCTTGGCCTCGGGTGATAGGGCGACATGGCATTGGTAACATGAACAGTAATGGGCAACTGTTACTAAGCCTCTGTTCCCAATTTCATCTGGGTATTACCAATACCATGTTTAGACTCCCAAATAAATACAAAACTACCTGGATGCACCCAAGGTCCAAGCATTGGCATCTTATTGATTATGCTATAGTCCGTCAACGGGATATAGCGGATGTCAAAGTAACGAGAGTAATGAGGGGCGCAAACTGTTGGTCGGATCACCGACTTGTTGTTACAAAACTATTTTTGCGTCTTAGCCCTTGCCGTAGACCTCGCAGGGCTAAGCCTAACTGTCTTCATCTGAAAAAGCTAGAGTCTGCTGAAATATTGGCAAATTACAGGGAAGCTGTCAATACCTTTACAGCAGGCATACACCCCGAAGATGAACAGTTAGACGAGGGCTGGAAACTGTTAACTACAAATACCATCAATGCGGCTACTGAGATCTTAGGCCAAAAACCTCGTGTCTGTGAAGACTGGTTTGACGAAAATGATAATACATTGACAGTCGCCCTAGAAAAACACCGCCAGCTCCTTCGAAAGGGAAATCAGACAACTGCTTCTGAAAAAATAAAGGAGAGTACGAGCCAAATAAGGAGACTAACTAGAAACGCAAAAGATGAGTGGTGGCTGAACAAGGTTCGCTATATTCAGTGGCTTGCTGATTCGAATAGACTCGGCGATTTCTTTAACGAGATTAAAAAGTTAGTAGGAAGTCCACATCGAGTAAACGTACCACTGAAATCACTTTCAGGTACCCTCCTGGTAAGCAAAGGAGAAGTTCTTACTCGCTGGGCAGAACACTATAACAGCTTACTCAATGTGGATCGTTCTGCTGACATAAACTATTTAGCATCACTTCCTGCCTTACCACAAGCCGTAGATCTGGATCAGCCTCCTTCTCTTGAGGAAGTTATCATCGCCATCAAAGCGCAGAAAAACAATAAGGCTGTCGGCATCGATAACATACCAGGAGAACTATTAAAATATGGCGGAGATGAGTTGCACTACAAGATTTGGCAATTTTTCCAGCGCATGTGGGAAATGGAGTTCGTTCCTCCTAGTTTTGGCGTATCACTAATTTGCTCTTTGTATAAAAATAAAGGTGATCGATCTGTTTGCAACTCTTATAGGGGTATATCACTTCTGTCTACTCCAGGAAAAACTTTTGCCAGAGTACTCTTAAATCGTCTTATGGAGCTCTCTGAAAGTATATTGCCTGAAACGCAATTTGGGTTTAGACCCAATCGCGGCACATGCGAGGCCATATTCTCTCTTAGACAACTGCAAGAGAAAAGCAGGGAACAGTGTCAACCTCTGTTTCTCTGTTTTGTTGATCTGGAGAAAGCTTTTGACAGTGTACCTCGCGAAGCTTTGTGGATTGTGCTTTCGAAACTTGGTTGCACCGACAAATTTATACGCTTGATAAGACTTCTTCACGACAACATGACTTGTTGCGTAACCGTCAATGGTGAGCAGACAGAGCAATTCCCTGTCACTTGTGGTGTAAAACAAGGCTGTGTATTAGCACCCACTCTTTTTGCTCTGTACTTTTCCGTTGTCGTGAGGGAGACTTTACAAGCCAACACCGAAGGGATCCGCATACGTTTTCGCACAGATGGCAGTATCTTTAACCTGGCTAGGTTAAAAGCGCACACAAAGGTATCGTATGACCTCATTACCGAATTGATGTATGCTGATGACCTATGTTTCGTTGCGGAATCTTCTGAGGGACTCCAGGACTTGATGACTCGGCTTGACGCTGCGTGCTGTAGATTTGGCCTCAAAATTAATATTACAAAGACAGAGGTGATGGCCATGGACACTGTTAACCAAGCTCCACTGAATCTGCAAATCGATGGAAAGCCCATAAAACAGGTCGATACATTCAGATATCTGGGAAGCAGCATAACAACAAAATGCGACCTTGACTCGGAGATCAACAGCAGACTTGGCTCCGCTATGGCTGCTTTTGGTAAACTACGAGTCCAGGTATTTCGCTCCCATAACATCAAATTGAGTACCAAGATTAAGGTGTATATGGCTATTGTACTTCCTAACATCTTGTACTCGTCAGAGACATGGTGCCTGTATCGCAGACACATACGCACGTTAGACAGATTCCATCTGAAATGCCTCCGCGACATTCTTAACATCAAGTGGTCGGATCGGGTCCGTAATACCGATGTTCTACGACGGGCTAATGTCTGTGGCATAGAGGCATATTTGATGCGGCGTCAGCTGCGTTGGTGCGGGCACCTGTCTCGGATGTCTGATGAGCGAAGGGCGAAACGCATTTTCTTCTGTGAACTAGAACATGGTAAGCGGAAACGCGGAGGTCAGTTCCTACGTTTCAAAGACGTACAGAAGAGGCACATGAAGAGGTGTTGTATCGATCCGTCGCGCTGGGAGGCTCTCGCTGAAAAACGACCTGAATGGAGGCGTCATGTTCAGGACAAAGTGTACGAGTTTGAAGAAGAAAGGAGGCAAGAACTAGACTTAAAACGAGATCAGCTTAAAAGTCGACCGCCGGCTAATATCAATTACAACTACATTAATGGCGCCTTAACTTGTGTTCATTGTAACCGGACTTTTAGCGCAAAAATAGGGTACATCAGCCACATACAGGCTAAACACCTAGGCCAATAATCACAAAGTCAAGTCTCTGTAGCCGAAATCGGCTAGGAGGATTATTATAATTGTACCAACCTACCTAAGATGGCGAGTATACTGAAAGTTTCGGGAATCAAGGCAGTGACACAACATTACTATTTAAAAATGTATTTATTGCTTTTCGAAGTATTCTCCGCAAAATTTGACACATTTTTCCATACGATGGAACCAATCATTGAAGCAACCATTCCTTTCGAAAGTCTCTAAACTGGCCGTTTTGTAGGCGTCCACAGCTTTTTCAGTTGATGAAAATCTCTGACCACGCAATTTATTCTTTATTTTAGGGAAAGTATAGAAATCATTAGAGCTTAGGTCGGGGCTGTACGGCGGATGGTCTAATAACTCTATGTTTTCTTGCTCTAAAAACTCTTTTGTTCTGTGCGCGGTGTGAGAACTCGCATTGTCGTGATGGAGGATGATGCGGCGGTTGCAGTTCTCTTTACGGAGTTCAGAAATGACCTGTGGCAAACAAGTGCTAGCATACCATTCTGCATTAACCGTTCTTTGTCCCTCAAGAGGAATAGTCGCAAAATGGCCGGTTTTGGAGACAAACATGGCCACCATTTTTTTTTGCAACACTCCGTGAACGAACAATTTTTGTCGGCTTTAACTCATTTTCGAACACCCAAACTCGTGACTGGTTTTTTGTTTCGGGTTCGTACGCATATATCCAAGATTCTTCACCTGATACGATGTTGTGTACAGCATTTGAGGATACTGCGTGGAATCTTTCGAGAGTTCTGACGCACCAAGTAACGCGAGCCGCTTTTTGCTCTTCACAGAGCAAATGGGGTATCCATCGGGAAAACAACTTTTTTACACCTAATTGTTCGTGCAAGATTATATGTATTTGACTCATGCCAATGTCTAAAGTTGCTTGAATTTCACGGTATGTCACATGTCGATTTTCCTCAATCAGCTTACGCACAGCATCAACGTTTTCTTGAGTGACTGCAGTTTTCGGACGACCTTGACGAGAATCATCACTGAGCTTGACACGTCCACGTTGAAATTCAGCAAACCAGCGATAAATTGTGGTTTTGGATGGAGCTTCATCACCAAATGCAGATATCATCCGGTCAACACACTGTTTTTGTGTTAAACCACTTCGAAAGTCATAATAAATCATCGCTCTTGAATTTTCTCGAGTCAATTCCATTTTCTCAACAACTAAACAAGTTTGTCAAGACCTTGTGACAAGACCGAGACTATTTTTTTAAATAAATAAATGGTATTCGATTTTTAAAACCAAGGAGTTTTCAATTAAAAAGATTTTAATATGACAGGAACAGTGGAAGTATTCCATTCCCGATACTTTTAGTGCAGCCTATGTATATGCTAAGAGATCAACATTGCCATCTTCTTGCAAAGAGTGCAAGAAGAACTGCCCTAAATAAGATAAATTAAGAAAAAAATAAATGAATAACAGTAGAAAATAACTCAAAGTGAATTAAAAGAGAAAGAAAAAGGTGTAACAATTTTCAGCATCGTTATAATAGCATTTAACTTATATTATTCGTTCTCTGCGACCGCTTTCAAATTTCTTAATCGCCAACCGGAAATGAAACCAACAATATCGTTATCAACATCCTGTGAAATATAAACGTTAATACTCCGTAAGAAACCCCATTAATAAGGCGTTGCTTCGCAGGAAGCCTTCAGGCTTTCATTTCCGGTGTAGGGAGTTTCCTGTAGCTACGTCGTAGACCAGCTACGAGTATGACACACTATGCTACAAGGTCGCTACGGTTTTGATGTAGATAAATATATGATGTTTCTACTTAAACTACTAATATTATGTGTTTTTTAGGGTTCCATACCTCAAAAGGAAAAAAAACAGAACCCTTATAGGATTACTTTGTTGTCCATCTATCTGTCTGTCAAGACTTTTTATCTCGGTAAATCGTGGAGGTATCGAGTTAAAATTAAAACCATATACTCAAGTCTACAGTCCCTTGAAGCTGTGAAAAATATAATTTATAAATTAACGTAAACAAAGATGCAGTCATTATTATAAATACGGAATTTATCACGTACCGTCTTATCGGTGTTTCGACCGACAATGTTTCGGTTCAATTCGTGAACCACTACACGCCTCGCACTGTGCGAGGCGTGACGTTATTAGGAGCGGATCGCACTCACCCTGATGAAGGTTTACGAATTGTACCGAAAAATTGTCGATCGAAACACCGATATTACGGTACGTGATAAATACCGTATTTATAATAATGATTGAAATCAATCACGAAAGTTTTCTAAGCAAAAGATACAGCCGTTTATGCCGCACTCTCAAGGGAATAAAAATTTATAGGTAGGTAAAGTAGATACTTTCCTTTGACCTGGAACTTTGAAATTAAGTAAGTAATATCGTCTTATACTACAAGCAAAGGGAAGAATCTGAAAACTATACATCTGTAATTAAATCATAAAAAATATAGTCCTTATTTAAAGTATGACTTTATTTATGTTTTTCCAAACCAGTATAAACTTGGATTCTTCAAGTCCAGAGTGAATAGGTTCTTTCTAGGCAAGCGTGCTCCATCTTCAATCACACCTTCACTTACCATCAGGAGAGGTTAGTGGTCAAGCGCTTGGCTATCATCAATAAAAACAGCACATAATCAATCATCGAGGTTAAGCTACGGTATGCGCGGTCACAATTGCGCATGTCGCGAGACTAGATTTCTGAACTATTTATAATATGCACCTACTAATTTATACAGAAACCTCGGTGGGTGAGTTCGACTCGCATTTAACAAGTTTTTTAAATCCTTATAATTTTATTTTTAAGTTTTTGTGTCTAATGTACACAAGGCTACACATCAAGCTATACATTCCCTGTTTAAGCTGACCTCGCATTGTGTAGGCTTTTTGTAGAATTAGAGGTCAGCTTA
Source organism: Philereme vetulata (assembly GCA_918857605.2). Taxonomy (NCBI): domain Eukaryota; kingdom Metazoa; phylum Arthropoda; class Insecta; order Lepidoptera; family Geometridae; genus Philereme; species Philereme vetulata. Next base: position 5,475,793 of record OU975452.1, on the reverse strand, counting down.
TACTGGAAATTAATAGCTTGATGTGTAGCCGTGTGTACTTACCGCCCTGCCGCATGCACCGTACGCGCTCTGTTGACTGGTTGGGTTCACGGGCCGGGGCTTAGGGTTGAATTTTTAATATGTACAAGTCAGTTTGAATAATAAGGGTGTCTGGGAGCCGTTAGTTGCAGGCACCAGATCGTTCACTCTGGAAATCTATAGAGGAGGCGTATATTGAGCAGTCCTACGACTGACATTAATTAACTCATTTATTTCAGATATAAAAATCCATAATTTTTAACACTGGCACAAAATAAAATACATGAACAAAAATAATAATAATTACTATTATAAAAACTACATTACTCTAGGTATTTATGATTCATATACTGGCAATCAAACCTACTTGCAAACACGCATAGGATGTCACTTGAGCTAGCCCGAACCCTGCGCAACAAAGATGTACACCGCTTTCGCATGACTGTATAGAAACAGTCAACTCGCGCAGCGGCAAACATCCCCGAAGCGCTGCAGAATCTAGGCAGCCCCATCAGCACCCTAAACGCATTATTGTATTGAATACGTAGGGCGTTGTACTGTTTTAGCGTGTGATTCACCCACAGGCTGCTCGTATAGAAGTTCGTACAGTACGCTCGGAAAAGAGTGAGTTTTACTTCACTTGAGCAACGAGCAAACCTGCGGGCTATCATGTTCGCTCTGACAGACAACGCCCTACGCTCTCTCTCCATACATGTATCATCTTTCAGGTCCGAGGTTACCACGTGTCCGAGATATTTAAATTGTTCCACCCTATTTAGTGGAGTTCCATGCAACTTTATTGGTGGGATGGAGGATATGATCAGTATGAATAAACTAGTGTTAAAAGAGGAATATAATATACGAGAATAACATTATGTTGCGACAACACCAACATAAACAAGAACACAAACCAAAGTACCTATTCGTGGTTGCATAAAGGTTCCTAACTAAGCCACACGTCGGTTGCGACAACCTGGAGGCCAACCTCAATCTCTTAAAGCAATATTAAAATAATATAACACTGATATTGATGACTTAAAATGAACATGGACAAGACAAAACTCATGTCGAATGTCCATGTCGTCCCTGCCCCAGTTATGGTTGAGAACTCGGCTCTTGAAGTTGTCGACGCGTATGTATACCTAGGACAAACAGTCCAATTAGGTAGGTCCAACTTCGAGAAAGAAGTCAATCGTCGAATCCAACTCGGATGGGCAGCGTTTGGGAAACTTCGCAACGTCTTTTCGTCCAACATACCTCAGTGCCTTAAGACGAAAGTCTACAATCAGTGTGTATTACCAGTGATGACATATGGAACCGAAACGTGGTCCTTCACTATTGGCCTTATGAATAAGCTCAGAGTCGCTCAACAAGCTATGGAGAGGGCTATGCTCGGGGTTTCTCTACGGGATCGAATCAGAAATGAGGAGATACGTAGGAGAACTCAAGTCACCGACATAGCCCGACGGATTAGCACGTTGAAGTGGCAATGGGCAGGCCATATAGCGCGCAGAACAGATGGCCGATGGGACCGGAAGGTTCTCGAGTGGAGGCCACGGACCGGCAAGCGCAGCGTAGGACGTCCACCCACAAGATGGGCAGACGACTTGGTAAGAACCGCAGGTCGGCGTTGGATGCAGGCCGCTTCCAACCGCAGTTCCTGGAGATCAATGAGGGAGGCCTTTGTCCAGCAGTGGACGTCCTACGGCTGATATGATGAACACTGATATTTAGTACTAGGACCCTCAATTAGTAAGTTCACTTTATTATTGTAAAGACGAAGCTGTTTTGGCGACGTCACTATAGATCGTTCACTCAAAACGTTTCACATTAGTGCTTAAATACAACGTAAAATTATCCTAAATAATAGGGAAAGCGTGTTTAGTTTGAAAGAAAGAAGGCAGAAACAAAATACATTTGTTTGACACACATAGGACAAACCATTCCGAACAAAACAAGCATTCCTACTTACATATAGATTACAAATTACTAGTGGTTCGCCCCGAACTGAGATCTCGCGAGTCTTCCAAAACACAAAAAAAAAATATTCTTATGTCAACTCTCGCAACGATGCCTAAACATATTTAGTGGCTAAATATAATTTAAGGAGTTGCCAAATCATACAAATACGTAAAATTTAAACATATTTAGTAGCTAAATACGTTTAGGGAGCTTGAAACAAAACGCTCCTGAAACATGATGGCTTTCTAAAAGATTGTGGTCGGCGCCCGGCTATGGGCTTCCGTTAAGACCACTTTACTAGTTGCGGACATAAAATTTCCAGTCAAATTATCTGCAGCTATTGAATACAAGTGCTTACATTACACAATAAAAAATTATAAATTTCTTATTTTTTTGTTAAAGTTTGTAATAAATTTCAATAAAATCAGTCTGATCAACTCATTTTATTTTAATAATGTATTTGAATCTGTATAATAATGTATGAATGAATGAAAACCCTTTATTGTACACAATATAAACAAAAAAAAAATACAAACCTAATAGAAAATACAAAACAAATAGTACAATGGGCAGTCTTATCGCTTAGAAGCGATCTCTTGTAGATAACCTTTGGATGGAGAGGATTTTTTTATGACATAGATGAAGAATGACAAGAAGATGAAGATAACAAGAAGAAATGGTCGGGGGTGAACATTTATGGCTAAACTATTTATGAAGAGAGTGCGTCTAATACGAAAATATAATAAAATACAAAAATTTATAAATAAATATTCTCTGACAACCACTCTGGCGCACTGGGCGTATAGCCGGCTGAGACGCAGGAAGTAGCGGGCTCTATTACCGCCACGGAACAAACGTTTGCATGATTTACAGATATTTGTTCCGTGTCTGGGTGTTTTTATATATATCATAAGTATGTATTTACAAAAAAATTATATAAGTGTTCTATCAGTTATCTGGTTCCCATAGTACAAGCTCTGCTTAGTTTGGGGCTAGATAGCGCTGTGTGAAATGTCCAGCAATATTTATATTTATTATATGAATACAAATAGAACGTATGTACTTACATTAAATATATATATATATAGAGATACGTATAAATTATATTATATACTAACATGTAATATAAATATACCTAAGCTGATAAATGCAATTAGATATGTACCTAATTTTATTCCAATATTGTATTGTGATTAAATCTGTATAACTATTTGTTATATTAGAATATTGTGTATCTTTATTATAATTGGGTTACTTACCGTGGACCGGGGACTATTCCTATATCTACACGAACAGATTTTATATACCAGTTATGCCTGCAAAATCGCAGGATTTCCCATATTTTAGTCCTAAGTGCAGTTTCAGCTAACGTCTAGTCGATATCGTAAAATAAGATGGCGAGGCAGCCCTATAGCGAAAGACTTAACCAGTTAGGAGATTCCAGTCTGATTACGGTATAATGTGAGTTACTTCACGTTACCTTATGTCGTTCTATTAACTAGATGCGCACTGAACTTTAATGAAATACATCATTTGCAATCTTGTTTTTACCTTTAAAAAGGCAAGCTAAATATATAAAAATCCAACTGTAAAATGACTGCAGGCGGGGACTATAATCAACATCAATACATATTACTATTATGTTACAGGAATGGATATAGCATACAAAAGATGCGGTATTATAAATGGTGAATAAATGCGATTATCAAAATGCACAAGCTTGTGTACTTCTTTTCAGTTCATTTTACGGTCAGGTTTGTTGTGCTCGAAGAACTGATGACTGTAGAACTTATCTGCTACAGAAAGGTGCTATAGTACTTAGTAGATGGAAAACCTTTTAAAGTTGGGAGCCGTTGGGCGCAGTCCGCTCAAGATCGGTCGCTCTGGAAATCTATGGGGGACTTCAGTGGACGCCCTATGGCTGAAATGGTGATGATAATATATCCACCCTAAAATCATAACTCTCGTTTTGCGCTTTATGGTAATAAGTATTAATAAATGTAGTCTTACAAATAAAAGTTTCGAATATGAATGGGACACGCCATGCTGCCTCTATTTGACGTCCCCCGTGGCGCAGTGGGCGAACACCCGGCCGAGACGCAGGAGGTAGTGGGTTCGATTCCCACCGCGGAACAAATGTTTGCATGATCTACAGATATTTGTTCCGGGTCTGGTTGTTTTTCTATATATTATAAGTATGTATTTACAAAAAAAAAGTATATAAGTATTATTAATGTAACTATCAGTTATCTGGTTCCCATAGTACAAGCTCTGCTTAGTTTGGGGCTGTGTATAAATAAATAAATAAATATTGCTGGAAACTTCACACAGAGCTAAACTAATAATGAAAGTAAATTAAAATTAAAATAACAAAAGTTAGTAACAATTATATTTTTTTTTGTAAATTCGATAGATAGCTCCAGTGCGCATATCATAAATATAATGACATAAGTTTACATGAAGTTAGTCATGGCACCTGGAATCGCAATGGAGGACATATGACCGGCTCGCATCATTGGGCATAATATAAGATGGGTTCATGGGTGAGGATCATTTTTGAGATAATTTATTTTTATGGTAATGTTCATAAAAATATCGTGTTGTTATCTAAACAAAGGTTTTTGAACTATAAAAACTAAAATCTGGTTTTAATGGTTTTAATCATAATACATGTTGCTGCAAACAAGTAGGTAAAACTCATTAATTTTCTAGTTTTATCTATACTAATATTATAAAGAGGAAATATTTTTATTTTTGTATGTTTGTAACAAATAAAGTCAAAAGCTATGGGTACTATTTCAAAAATTCTTTCACCATTAGAATGCTACATTATCCCTGAGTAACATAGGCAACTTTTTACCCAACTGCACAGAACGAGGGTAATATTTTTAATGAAAAATTATGCGTGCAAAACTGCGGATTGGTCAGCATTAATAAATAAATAATGCTGAACATTTCACATAGCGCCATCTAGCCACAAACTAAGCAAACTTAAACATAAATATGTCATTATCATTTCATTGATCATGTCAATACTCTTTTGCCGAGAAAATAATGTCAATAAATAGGAGCTAATTTCATGTCAGAACTAGCTGACCCGCCCGCGGCTTTGCATGCGTGGTTTGTCATTAAAAACATTACCCTCCTTCTGCGCAGTCGCGTAACAAGAAGCCTATGTCCCAATCCCGGTCACAATCTATTTATATACCAACGATGCATAAGGAGTGCATCTAAAGAATACCTCATAATTTGAACCCCTTAATTTAACCGCCCCCCTCTTTAGCGATGTTTTTGCAAAAAAATTAAATACTTATTTCTATATTCTTACCAAAAGTCTAAGGATGAATTTTCAGATCTCTTACTTAAGGATTTATGGATTGCCTATACAAAATTTCAACCCCTATTATTTTTTTAGACGAAAGATATCCTGTGTCCTTCTCGAGGATATAATATATCTCCTTGAAAAATTTGATTACGATCCGTTTAGTCGTGAAAATGTAACAAACAAACAAACTAACAAACAAACAGAGTTACTTGCGCTTATGGAACGGAAGGAAGGAACAAGGTAAAAAAGGACTAGAACAGTACGGGCTCCAATTTTTTTACTAGTCCTTACTGTCCCACTGCTGGGCAAAGGCCTCCCCCTCTTCCTTCCACTTATCACGGTCTAGAACCATATCCTCCCAGTCTCTTAGGAAGACGTCCAAGTCATCGCTCCAGCGCTTTTTAGGCCTTCCTAGGCGTCGCTATCCGTCTTTAGGATTCCATATGCTTGTCTTCTTGGCCCACCTATCGGGTTGCATAAGGGAGACATGACCTGCCCAGTCCCATTTCAGCTTTGCAGCCTTGATGCCCACGTCGGCGATGCTGGTCTTCTAGCGCAGCCAGGAGTTTGGAATCTGGTCGATCCACTATACACCCAAAATACTGCGCTCCATCGCTCTTTGGCAAACTCCTAGTTTGAACTTCTGAGACTCGGTCAGTGACCAAGACTGGGCACCGTAACACACGGGTAGGACACCCTTCATAAGTTCCTTCATGGACCAGTAGCTTTTCCAGGCGTTGTCGACACGACGGTCGACTTCTTTGTACTGCCTGTTGTCGAAGGAATCTGGCCTAAGTAGATGTACTCATTGAAATAGTGTATTTCCTGCCCGTCTACCACTACCCTGCGTTTCGTACTATTGGTCATGATTTGTTTTTTTGACCGATTCATCATAAACCCAACTCCGAGGCTCGCCGTGCTCAGGTCTTGGAGCATTTCCTGCAGCTCCGATGCATTAGGAGCGAATGTCAATGGCAATGCCATCGGCGAACCAAAGGTTTGTAAGCCTTTGGTCGCCGACTTCAATACCGTTTGTCGCCCATGGGGCTGTTAATGGTTTAAAGACTTATTCTAAAGTGCTTGTGAATAATTTGGGGGAGAGCGGGTCGCCCTGTTTAACGCCTTGCTCGATGGGAAACTGAGGACCGGAAGATTCTATTTTGATATTTGCCTGACTTTTGCTATAAAATATTTTAATGATGTCAATGTATGTTTTATTGATCCGCTGTTTTTCTAAGGCTATGAAGATTCCAAATAATAATCTCCATATAATAATAAGATAATACCGGTATAGTTGGTATATTAGCTATATCGTTTGCAACAGTCTTTAGATGATTCCAGTGTTTGTTCTGTATTTCGGTCATGTAAGTAGTTCTAAGATATTCCTATTATTAAAGGCAGTCTACCATAATAGTAATCGGTCACAGTCATACACTGTACTATACGACCTATGAACTCCCATTGCTAAATTAAAACGACCCTATTCTGGCGCCGTGACTCAATGAAACATTTTAGCGTTGGATTCCGGACAGATAAAACTGACAAAGACTTTATGCAAATAGCGGGAGTGGTTACTTTTTTACAACTCCTACTTTTTGTCCCCTCTTTTAGGTATCTTGGACCATTCAACTTCTAGATTTAAAAATGGTATGGTACGTCACTATTGTAATTTTGATGCCCCTTTCTAGTATCAAAAACTTTTTAGAACAATAAAGTTTAGCCTATTTTTATTAAATTCTAATGTTAGTAGGCGAATTTTATCACGCAAGTTAACGTGAAGCTAACTGTATGCGATGAACAACATAGGTACTTGGGCCGATAATGTATTGAAATGTAAAGCTACAAACATGATACCTTCAAAAAAGAAAAAAGTTAACTGTTTGTAACGCCATCTATTAACTGTTTGAGGTAACTCTACTCTCTCTCCTTGACCCATATTCTATCCGCAAAACCGTTTTCTTTTCTGTGCGCTTGTTCCTGCTGAGGGCGCTACTTAGAGGATATGGAAAATGTTTTTTAACATTTCTAAATAAAAACCTATCTACTATACATTACTTGTTATCTGTACTAAAACACGGGATATTTACCATAATTTAGTACAAATAGTGTTTATAACAATGATAGTAAATAATATCCCTTTTTGTTTTGCCTACTTATTGTTTAGTTTATTTGTTTTTGTTGTCTATTTTTGTATAAATTCTTAGTTTATATTATAACATACTTACACTTAGTTTAGAAAATGTATGCTCACCGGTTTATAAACAAATTTTATTAATTTTAACTTTCGTGATTGATTTCAATCATTATTATAAATACGGGATTTATCACGTACCGTCTTATCGGTATTTCGACCGACAATGAATGAAGGTTCACGAATTGAACCGAAACATTGTCGGTCGAAACACCGATAAGACGGTACGTGATAAATCCCGTATTTATAATAATGATTAAAATTTTATTAAGTTAGCATTAAGTTGTCTTGTAAGTAAAATTTATTATTTCTTAAAGCAACAAACATTCTTCCACCGATCTTCAGTGGTATTATGTATATCAATATTTCACGAATGCAACTGCACCAAAATATCGGGACACTCAAAAAATTATAAACCACTAGCTTCCGCCAGCGGCTTCGCACGTGGTGTTTGTCAACAAACAGTAGCCTATGTGTTAATCCATGTTATAATCTACGTACATACCAAATGTTATCGAAATCGGTTGAGCCGTTACGACGTGATTGAGTAACAAACAAATAAATAAACAAACATTCAAACTTCGCATCCTACTAAAATTATAAACGCGAAAGTTTGGATGTTTGTTTGTTACTCAATCACGTCATTTTCTATGAAATTTGGTATTTCGATAGATTTTGATCTGGATTGACATATAGGCTACTTTTTATTGACAAACCACGAGTGCGAAGCCGCTGGCGGAAGCTAGTTTATAATATAAGTGCGATGGCAGGTAATTAGATATCCCGTTTTATATTATATTAATGTTAACAAGATTGTATGAAACTTTATTAGAAGATATAAATACCTATATTACATTTAGTTACAGTACACTTTACCGTAAAAACAACTTTAAATCAAAAATTAGAGATAGAAGATAACGATGTGTGGGCTATTTAATGGAGATATCAAAAGGCCCTTTCGCTTCATTGCACTTTGTACCACTTTGATCTAAAGTTTCAACTAACGATCGCCTATAACTTCATCCATGTGAAAGTACGGAAACTTTACATGCAATATCGTGTATTTTATGTTATTTGAACCGAGGCACAAACATATTTGAACTGTGTCCCAGTTGTTTCTTAGTCTTTAGCCTGGGGACTTAGGTTTTTATCGTACTACATATTAAATACAAAACGTAAAATCGCTCAACATCAACTCCACTAGACCTGCCTAGTTACCTATCTTTTTATAGGGCAAATGCCTTTAACAACAGAAGGAATATAAAATTATTTTCATGACTGTAATACAGTTGGAGCATCTAAAGACGATTGCAAACGATCTATAGATAGCTCAACTGCTCCAGATCACTTCAGTGCACTATGTTACTACTTTTAGACGACTTTTGAGATACAGATGCAAATGAGTTAACATAGAATCAAGTATCCAACATTCTTTTCATAATTCTTTATTTGTTTAAATTTTTGGTTTAAATTCTGTATCCATTATCTAAGCTAGGGTTTTCGGCTCCACCCCTTTTTTACCTCAACTACTCTGTTTAAACAGTGAACTTTAACAACTAGGAAACAAACAGAAATAATGTACCTACTTAATTTAATGCGCTCTCATACTGCCATAGTTTTAAGCACCTATTTAGTTTTTTTAAGTTCTCATATTAAGTGAATGCATAGTTCTTTTTTGAGAATAAAGTTTTTTTAACGGTAATTTTTAAAATACAAATGCACTAAAATAACCATTTATTAACCACAAATTAGCACTCTAAGATAAATTTCTACAGATACAGAGGCCAATATAAATTAAATTAATATTCCATAATTTATTAAAATCTCAAGAATAATTTTGAAACGTCAATTTTTACGCCTGTTTACCCGCAAATAAAGCAGGAAAGAATCTGGCAAGAAATAAGACTGGTTTTGAGTCAAACTGAGTCATCTCGCTAATTTCGACTCTGCCATGACAAGGTCATGTAGCACACAGCTACATCCTTGTATTAGGCTGCTTTTCCACCACAGATGTGCCATGCAGCTATGCTGCGAGGATGTAAAAGCTAAGCTATGAAAATATAAGACCGTTTCCACTGATACTAAGCTATCTAGTGGAGCGAGTAAGATGTGCTATGAAGATGCGCCGCCGCAAAGTAGCTGTGCTAGGAAGATGCGCAGCTGTCGCGCAGCAGAAGACGATGGCATGTCTACTTTCAGTGACAAACGCGGGCCTACTGAGTACTCTGCTCTTCACATAGCTACCACTCGCGACCATCCATAGCACGCATCCATAGCACGCATCCGTAGCACGCATCCGTAGCACGCATCCGTAGCACGCATCCTTCTATATAAAAAAACATAGCTTAGTTGACTCCGTTTCTATCAGTGCTATGCTATGTGGACTAATGAATATGATTGGTCGATATCAAACACAGCTGTAGTAACGTAGCATAGCACAGCTCTGGTGGAAAAGCAGCCTTATAGGAAGGTTGTGGGTTTAAGTCCCGTCCGGGTCGAAAGTTTAAAAACCTTAACACTATAAAAATACTGTAAGGCTGGTTATTTTTGTTCTGATTATAATTTTCCGTTCAGTAGGTAAATCCTCCCTTCCACCTTGTTGGACTGAACTACCGTTTGAGTTGCGAATTGTAAATGATGTCGCGATAATGAAACGAGAGCGGAATGGTAATGTTAAGTTCGTGTGAAAAAGTAATCAAAATATTAAGATACCTACTGTAAATATAATCATATTTACTTTAGTAGTTTTCATGCGATGTTTTCTAAGATTTGTGAGTTTTTGAGTGTCCTGCAGCCTTATTACGTAAGCCAAGTGGTGTCGCGTCACATCCATTATAATAAATGGAGTGGGGTGATAAAGAGAACCGAATCGCTGTGTTTGCATTACACAAAGTAGGTATGGAGCCAAATGCAATTTTTAAAACTCTCCATACGCTTGGTATTAGTAAAATGTTTGTGTACCAGGCTATTAATAGATACAATGAGACCTCCTCTGTTTGTGACAGAAAAAGATCTGGCCGTCCACGTAGTGTTCGTACGAAAAAGGTGGTCAAAGCAGTAAGGGAAATAATTCGAAGAAATCCTGTCCGAAAGCAAAAGACTTTATCTCGGGAGATGAAGATAGCACCTAGAACCATGTCGCGTATTTTAAAAGATGACTTACGACTTGCAGCCTATAAGAGACGTACTAGTCATTTCTTAACTGATAATTGAAAAAAGAATAGGGTGGTGAAATCGAAAAATCTACTGAAGCAGTACGCAAAGGGAGGTCACAGAAAAGTTTTGTTTACGTATGAGAATTTTTTTACAATTAAGCAACATTTTAACAAAAAAAATGACTGTATCTATGCTTACAGCTCTAAGGAAGCTTCCCAATTAGTCGACAGAGTGCAACGTGGGCATTATCCGACTTCAGTGATGGTTTGGTGGGGTAATAGCTATGATGGAGTGACTGAGCCATACTTTTGTGAAAAAGGTATCAAAACATCGGCACAAGTGCATCAAGATACGATTCTTGAAAAGGTAGGGAAGCCCCTTAACAACACCATTTTCAATAACCAAGAATGGTCCTTCCAGCAAGACTTGGCGCCGGGTCATAAAGCTCGGTCTACGCAGTCTTGGTTGGAAACGAACGTTTCAGACTTCATCAGAGCTGAAGACTGGCCGTCGTCTAGTCCTGATCTTATTCCGCTGGATTATGATTTATGGTCAGTTTTAGAGAATACGGCTTGCTCTAAACGCCATGATAATTTGGGGTCCCAAAAACAATCCATACGATTGGCAGTGAAGAATTTTCCCATGGAAAGAGTGCGTGCTTCTATTGATAACTGGCCTCAACGTTTAAAGGACTGTATTGCAGCCAATGGAGACCACTTCGAATAAGATTTTTATATTTTAAATTGTTTTATATTTCTGTATTAAACTAACACACTGTAAAAGTAATAAATGTTATTTGCAAGAAAAATATTTTTTTTTCTTTGTTACAGTATTTATGGCAAGACTAGGTAAATATATTTCACGCACTGGCTATGAGAGGAAGAGAGAAAGAAAATGTGCGCCTGCACTTCCCTCTCTTGCTCCTACAGTGATATATGAAAAATAACTCTATCTTCACTAACTTATATCTCCCTCTCAACTTCCGTTCGCACTTTTCGTAACGCATTCACCAGGTTACTCTCCAAGTCAAGCGTGCCTAAAGAAATTTTACTTCAAAAGGCAATGCAATGGGCGACCTTATCGCTGAGAGCGATCTCTGCCAGGCAACCTTTGGATGGAAAAAAATTAGTGAAGTACGGCTTTGGAAAACTGGAAGATGCTTTAAATCTAATATCCCGCAATGCCTAAAGTATTAAGGGTATTTAACCAATGTGTGCTACCCGTACTGGCTTACGAATCCAAAACATGGCCGCTTAAAATGAAGCACATACACACCATCAGAGTTGCTCAAACAGCAAGGGCGATATTAGGAATCCACCTCGTCGGTCGTATAACAAGCGTCGAGATTCAACGTAGAACTAAAATCGAAGATGTAGGCAAACGAATCGCGAGGCTTATTGGGAGATAGGCAGGACACTTTTCTAGGCGGAATTACAACAGGTGCACCAAGGCAGTCACAGAATGGTGGCCAATAGATGGACGTCGATCGCAGAACAGACCACCGGCCCGATAGTCTGACGATCTCGTAATGGAAGTTGGACAGCAATGAGACTTGATCAAGACCGATTGGACTGGCGACATAGAGAGGAGACCTATACCCAACGGTAGGTGCTGGAGGCTGGACAGATAGATAGATAGATAGAGCGGTGCACTACAGACACATAATATACATATATTATTCTTATTGATCGAGCGAAGCGAGATCTCAAAATCAACTTGGGCAAATCGGCGTTGTATGTATGTATGTTTGTCCGTGGATAACTTTCGAAGTGTTATTCCGATCATCGTGAAATTTAATATATAGATAGGTAGAGATGGCATAATTTTGGTGTGACTAAATGAGCTAAAAATGTTGGGGGGTTGTTGAGACATTCGGGTTCAAGAGGGGTAAAAAAAAATTAAAATGAGGCTACTTGGTCAAATTGGATGTTAAATGAAAGGTATTCATCATTAAATTTAGATTCTGTTTTTATTTTTCGTAAATTCTTTATAATTTTTGAGTTATTATATATTAGCCATAATAAAAACTAAACTTTGACAAAATTCACAGAGTACACCAGTGACCCCACAGTGCTGTAATTTAGTATGCGTGTAGCTTAAGTAACACAAATATAGGCAAAAGTCTGAAATCCAGAATAACTGCAATTTGTACCCCAAAAAAGAGTAACCACAGTACATGAACACCTGTTACCTGTAATTTGAATGAAACCTTAGGTCAAGTAATTTGGATATTATTTCGTGACACTATTTTGAAAGTCAAAGAAAACAAATAATATTTTTTTGTTTTACTCGGAGACTCGCGGGATCTCAGTTCGGGGCGAACTACTAGTATGTATGTGTCATAGTACTGTTATGCAGGTGAGGTGCTTTTTTCATGTGAAAAACACAATTAATCTTTGACTCTAATATATTCATTTTGACGGTATTGTGTTCTTTTCATGCAAAAACAAAAAACACATTCAAATACAATTATTCAAACGAGAACCCCAAAGTTTAGAACCGTATATCCGTTGGCATTGGCCTAATCCTGCCACAAAATAGTAATAAACGCGCATAGAGAAGAATTTCCCAAAAAGCAAAAATGTTAGTTTAAACTGCGATATTTTTATTAATCTGCGATTATTTTTCTGTGATGTTGTTGTCTACAAATATTAAGCCCCTTTTTTCGTGAAGAATTTGGCAGTTATCGAGCGAAGCGAGTTTTCCAAATCAACTTGGTCGAATAGAATTAAATAAAAATTTATTTGCAACATCACAGTAAATTCACAAAAAAAAATACATAGGTACATAAGAATCGGCATTGTATGTATGTACGTGTTTGTCCAAGGCTAACTTTTGAAGCGTTGATCCGGTCATCATAAAATTTGATATATAGGTAGGTAGTGAAGACACAATCCTGGTGTGACTAAATGAGTTAAAAATGTGGGGAGCTATTCAGATAATAGGGTTTAAGAGGGGGAAAAATAAACAAAATGAGACAATAAGGTCATATGGGATATTTCATCATCATCATCATATCAGCCGTAGGACGTCCACTGCTGGACAAAGGCCTCCCTCATTGATCTCCAGGAACTGCGGTTGGAAGCGGCCTGCATCCAACGCCGACCTGCGGTTCTTACCAAGTAGTCTGCCCATCTTGTAGGTGGACGTCCTACGCTGCGCTTGCCGGTCCGTGGCCTCCATTCGAGAGCTTTCCGGCCCCATTGGCCATCTGTTCTGCGCGCTATATGGCCTGCCCCTTGCCACTTCAACGTGCCAATCCGTGGGGCTATGTCGGTGACTTGAGTTCTCCTACGTATCTCCTCATTACTGATTCGATCCCGTAGAGAAACCCCGAGCATAGCCCTCTCCATAGCTCGTTGAGCGACTCTGAGCTTATTCATAAGGCCAATAATGAAGGACCACGTCTCGGTTCCATATGTCATCACTGGTAACACACAGTATGTTGGACGAAAAGACGTTGCGAAGTTTCCCAAACGCTGCTCATCCGAGTTGGATTCGACGATTGACCTCTTTCTCGAAGTTGGACCTACATAATTGGACTGTTTGTCCTAGGTATACATACGCGTCGACAACTTCAAGAGCCGAGTTTTCAACCATAACTGGGGCAGGCACGACATGGACATTCGACATAATTTTCGTCTTGTCCATGTTCATTTTAAGCCCTACCCGTTGGGAGACTCGATTGAGGCCTTCGATCATCGTGCTGAGCTCTTCCATCGACATTGCCATGACCACAATATCGTCGGCAAACCGAAGGTGAGTGATGTATTCACCGTTAATATTGATTCCAGAAGCTTGAAGGCAATTTCCAAAGCGGTCGTAAACAGTTTCGGAGAGATGACATCTCCCTGTCTTACGCCTCTTTTTAAGGGAATCGCCTTCAAGCTCTGTTCTTGTACTCGGACTGACATAGTGGCGTTTTTATACAAACACTTCAACACTTCGATGTACCGATAGTCAATGCGGCATCGTTGGAGAGACTCAAGCACTGCCCATGTTTCGATCGAATCGAAGGCTTTCTCATAGTCCACAAACGCGAGACATAGCGGCAAGTTATACTTTTTGGTCTTCTGTATGACTTGCCGCAGCGTATGTATGTAGTCTATGGTACTGTAGCCTTTACGGAACCCGGCTTGTTCGGGAGGCTGGAAGTCATCAAACCTGGGTTCGAGACGGTTCGCGATGACCCTTGAAAACCGCTTATAAACGTATGGGATATTAAATGAAAGGTATTTATTAGTACACTTTGACCCCATTTTTATGTTTTGTTTAAACCTTGTAGTTTTTAATTTATTAGCCATAATAAAAACAGAACTTTGACGAAATTCACTGGGTACACCAGTGACCCCACAATGCTGAAATTTGTTATGCGTGTAGTTTTAGTGACACTTATATAGGGAAAAGTCTGAAGTCCGGAATGACTGCAATTTCTACCCCACACAAAGAGTAACTAATTAACATGAACTTCGATTACTTATAATTTGATTGAAACTGTAGGGCTACTATTAGTTGCTTCTTTCATTCGTGATACTATTTTAATAGTCAAAAATTACAAATAATTTAAATTGAGTTTAGTTAGTTTTCATGGGAGACTCGCGAGATCTCAGTTTGGGGCAAACCACTAATTATCATCAACTTAAATCAGTCCACTGCTGGACGGTATATACCGCGGTGCGCTACTGAGCCTAATCTTTGACTTTTCTCATCTAGTCATTCGTACACCGTGAAAATTATCGCTCCATCTAGCCAGAGTGCGTCCTACGCTACGATTGCCTAATTAATGCAAATAACTAAATAAATAGCATAAAAAACCGCATTTAAATCACATTTTCCAAAAATAAGTAAACATTGGCATGACGTAAATGGACGGTGATTCTTCAAATTGATTCGTAATGATAATTTACTTATTGGCTGATTTATGAAATATTCCTACGAAAACTAAAATCTTAGTGAAGTAACTTAGTTATAGCTTTATTCGCAACATGAATTGGTGAAATTATTACGTGTATGGCGACTACATTGATAAAAATATAGATATGTCGTAGTATTAAGTTCACCGAGCTGTGAGAATTGGATTGTCAACAATTCTCACAGATCGGTATGGAGCCATTAAGTCTCAGGAGAAATTTTGCCTCTCTGTGTGTGTTCTACCGCTTGTATAGTGGATTGTGTTCTGTGGACTTATTTGATATCGTGCCTGCAGGTTCGTTTTATCATCGCACTGCTCGCCATCGGCTGGGAATCCATCCACACACCTTGGAGACGATCTGGTCGCGTACCCCAGAGTAGTACCCAAGTAGTTTCCAGAGGAATTTCCTCCCGCCAACACTTCGTTTGCGGAATGGTCTCCATGCCGAGGTTTTCCCTAGGGTATGGGGTACAGTATGAGGTACTTCAAAAAGGGCGTTTTGGAAATTTTAAAGGCTTGGCAACACGCGAGTAATAGGTACCTTTGGTGTTACAAACGTCCATAGGCTATGGTAACCGCTTACCATCAGGTTGGCCGTATGCTTGGTTGCTACTTTAGCGGTATAAAAAAAAACTTCGTCGAACCATTAGTTGCGGATCTACTCTCTGATTGGTAGATGTTTTTTCTCGAGGACAGAGTCGATTGCTGGCCACTTTACTTTTCCATGCTGCGCCGGTACGAAAACACACTGATCATCGAAACTATCACGTTCACCGTATCTACCTAGCTACCAAGAATATTGTACCTGCCAAGCTGAAACCCTAATAAAAGTAAGCTAACTGGATTTTACTGGTTTGCCTGAGTACCCTGCACCATGGACCTCATACATCAGGACTGCAATGAGTTACTTTCCAACACAACGCCCACGCCGTCAGATATATAACTCTTTATTGTACTTCATAAAACTAATAAAAAAACAAAGTACCAGGGAAAATTCTTAAATTATTAAAAAAATTACAAATCCACAATGGCAAACTATTTCTTCTAGACAACCTTAGGATGGAAAAAACTTTGTGGAAGGATAAATAAATAAATATATTGCTGGACATTTCACACAGTGCTATCTAGCCCCAAACTAAGCAGAGCTTGTACTATGGAAACCAGATAACTTATATACATTTTTTTTTGTAAATACATACTTATATGATCTAGAGAAACAACCAGACCCGGAACAAATATCTGTAGATCGTGCAAACATTTGTTCCGCGGCGGGAATCGAACCCGCTACTTCATTCGCCCGATGCGCCACAGAGATCGTCAAGGATGGTCGGCGACTACTATATTTCTAAGGAGTTTCACTTCTGAACGTTCAAACTGTTGTTTAATTTAAAATCCAGCCATAATCTCTTCGGGGAAAGTTTCTACATGTTCAAATGGAGAACTTTTTTAAAAGTTTTATTTTGTTTTGAAAATGGGCTTATAAATTTTAGCACGACTTAATGCTAATCTTGATATTTAAGAGTATTGTTATCGAGTATTCTAAAGAGCTAAAGCATCCATTCCTACCACGAGACGATGTTTCCCAAATTCTTTCGAGACTCGCAAAGGGCAAATAAGTATAAAGTAAATAAATAAATATTGCAGGACATTTCACACAGCGCTATCTAGCCCCAAACTAAGCAGAGCTTGAACTATGGGAACTAGATAACTGATAGAATATATATATACATTTTTTTTGTAAATACATACTTACTTATAATATAATATATAGAGAAACAACCAGACCCGGAACAAATATCTGTAGATCATGCAAACATTTGTTCCGTGGCGGAAATCGAAACCGCTACCTCCTGCGTGTCAGCCGGCTACTCGCCCACTGCACCACGGAGGTTGTCAAAGTGATTTTACCTAGTTTTTAAGACCTTATTGTATATTTGTTTATGCAAATAAATATTCCGTAAATATATTGACTTTTTATTTATTTCATTTTTACTTATACCTGGGACATCAGATGGGACAAACCTATGACCCACCTGATGTTAAATGGTAACCATCGCCTATAACAAGATATTGCCCCGTGGATCACGCGTCTTAGGAATGTGTCCTACGATGAACTGCCCTGCGTCCATCACTTGAGGCATAGAGGTGTAAAGCCTCATGTGCTTGTTATTTCACCGGCAACTTCAAACCGAAACACAGCAACGCAGAAATAGATATGGTGGTAGTACTTCCCCGGGCGAGCCCTTTCACGCGGAACTCTACTAGTCTTCCGATGTACTCCGATGTCGTACTACGTTCAAGTTCTCTTCTGTTTTTCATGTTCCGTTACCGTTGGCCACCGCTTGGATATCTTTTGGTTAGGCAGACGGTATTAATGATGATGACCAGGCAAGGTATTAGACGCCATTTTGAAAAAAAAATCATTACTGCTAATAATTATTCTAGAGCTGTAAGTTAAATTTGAATTAAAATTTAAATTCACTTGCCAATGACTAGGACAAGGAATCCTGGTGTGGAGGTCAAAGTTAACGCACAATACTGTTATTTAATTATTATTGTACTGATTTATATAATTACTAAATGATTAAGTAGGCTTATATATTATAATAAGCACCTATATGTAAACTAGCTCTTATCTTTTAAATTGCTTATGACACCTTTTTTGGTTCCAATAAAGTTTATTTAATAAGATTGTTTTAGGATTCGGAACACCTCGCTGCGCTTAAGAACCGCCATCGCTGACGTCGGTATCAAGGCTGCAAAGTTGAAGTGGGATTGGGTGGGTCACGACTCCCGCATGCAACCAAATAGGTGGACTAAGGTCGTAACTGGACGGATCCCTGTGGATGGAAAGCGACACCGTGGAAAGCCTAAGAAGCGGTGGCGCGATAATTTGAACGCTTTTTATATGGACTGGCGGGATTTAGTACAAGATCGAGAAAAGTGGAGGTTTGCCTAGCAGTGGGACAGCATAGGCTAGATAAAAAAAAAGATTGTTTTACTTATAAAATTTTCGTGATTTATTTCAATCATTATTATAAATACGGGATTTATCACGTACCGTCATATCGGTGTTTCTACCGACAATATTTCGGTTCAATTCGTGAACCATCTTCAGGGTGAGTGCGAACTACCCGAACGGCATCGCGCCTCGCACTACGCGTCGAGTAGACGGGCGCGGTGGTGGGGTTTGCATCACCGATCGCACATCGTGTTGACAGGCTGCATCATCATCAATATCATCACTGCTATTCTTTTAGGTTCTCGGTACAGGTAAACAGACAACACTATGTCTCTACCAGGTTCACTCACTCCTCTGTCGCTTGCATCATAAAGTGTGTTGTTTGTAAGGTGTAACATCTGAAACTACAGAACTGATTCTGAAAATTCTGTCACTGATAGAAAAGTTACACTATCCCTTAATGCATTATCAAGTATGTATGTATATTAGCATATGTTCATATTGTGGCTCATAATAAATATGATAAAAAATCGTGCGAAGCCGGTGCGGGTTGTAAATAAAAAGTACGATTTCAAATGGTACAGACGTGCTACCAACATCAGAAGCCCCGAATTATATTCCAGAGCACTTCTACATTCGTATTGAATTAGCATATAGAGTGCATCTCCCGTGTAAGTACGATGTCAAAACTACCTCCTAAATTTACGAATTAAAATGATACGGTAGGTGAGAACTAGGAACTAATGTACATAATGCCGGCAGCAGACTTGGCTTTTATAGTTTGACCAAAAGCGCTATACCGCTCCTTAGGAAAGTGCGGCGAGATGGAGGCCGAGGAAAAAAGAGCAGGAGTACACATGAGATCGATATTGTCGGATATATCTTAGGATATCGTAAACGATATGGTTATTTTATATAACGATATGTTTATCGTTTTTATAATTAAATTATCTACAGATATTCTGATTTTCTTTATAGCTTTCTCTGTCTGTTTTTCGTTTCTTAAAATATTCGGCCACTTTAAAAATGACGGTCTTGACATCACGAGATAGCGCTCGACCCATCTTTGGATATTTATCTCGTGTGCGTCTGACATAGACCGTCCGGTACAAAAGATACCTACCGCCGTGAGCGTTGACGCCAGACTGATAGATCGGAGCGGCCGACACTTCCCCCCGTCTCGCCGCGCGCATACCTCAGGAGCGGTACAGCGGTTTCGGTCAAACTATAATACGCAAATCTTTAGATATAAAAGAAGGTCGTGTTAGTTAGACTATTTATAACTTAAGAACGGCTTAACCGATTTGGCTGAAAATTAGTGGAAAGGTAGCTTAGAACCAGGAGACTGACATATGATACTTTTTATTCCGTTCGACCGCGTTCCCGTGTGACGTGTTAAAAAACGTCAAAGAGAATACAAGTCACTATAAAACGTGGTATAATAAAAACGCATCTGACATGGAATAACAAAATGCAAATGACAGCTAAAAGGAATTTTGTCTATGGTTAAGTATAATTGTAAATATATACATACATATAAAAAATCAGGTTAGTTACACCATTTATAACTCTAGAAAGGCTGGACCGATTTAGATGATATTTGATTTCTTGGATTTGTCTCCGCCCTAAATAGCAGAATAACTATTAAAATATTGAAAAATTTACGCATATAGAAATTACGAAGAAAATTCATTTTCTCATACATAATGATGGCCGGGGACAACAATTGACAATATTACCAGGGTGACGAATATTGACAGCCCGCGTTATATGCATGTCAAGGCGGTACGAAGTTCGGCGGATCAACAAGTACTTAAAAAGTCGCAAAGCGTGGCACCCGAGACTGAATGGCAAAGTGTAAAATGTGTGTTCAAACTTTGCTGCCATAAAGTATTCTTTGGGCCATATGTCTTTAAGGACCAAAGAATACTATCCAATGATATCCGTGTATGTCCGCGTAGTTGGCTAAAAGCCAGCTGAAATGCAGATTGTTACAAGTTTGATTTCCGACGTGGATCAAACGCACCATGCGTTTGATCCGCGTCGTACAATCATCACAATGGCGTTAATTATTTATTAAAGCTAGTTTATGTTAAAATTTTTAAATTTCTTAGAAAAATAAGAGCATCTTATAGTCTCTTAAATAAACGTAGAATTGCTCAGCTTATTTCACCGAAATAAATACATTTTCTCAAGCGGAAACTTCCGTTTGAATGACAAAGGCATATGAAAGATTTGAGGAAAAGTGTACCGTAAGTTATGAATTTCTGAGCTGTCGAGACTTCGTATGGAAATTGTGATTTTACGGACAGATAGGAGATAAGAAACTTCAAGCGCATCTAATCTGTTGGTCTAGAAGATATCATTTACTACTATGTACCTAAGTACTAACTTTAGCATTTAATTGAATATTAGACTTGCGAGTTTTTCTAAGAGAATGATTTCATCTAATTTCACTATTATATATGTACTTGTGTCTTTATTCACTGTATTCTAACTTCCCAATACTCGTTTTAGTCTATACTAGCTGACCGCAGCTTCGCACGCGTAGTTTTTCAATTAAAACATTACCTTCCTTCTGCGCAGTTAGATAAAAAGTAGCCTATGTCACCCGTGGATAGCGTAGCGTCCAACAGTGAAGGATTTTTTTAGATTAGATTAGATTTTAAATCGGTCCAGTAGTTTCGGAGCCTATTCGTTACAAACATACAAATCTTTCCTCTTTATAATATTAGTATAGATATACTCGCACCTACTTATGGAAGTCTTGACAGAGCTTACATATTTGAGCCATTTGGAGTAGAGACCCTGGGTCCACGGGGTACCCAGGTCCATCGCGTTTTCAAAATTCTTTCTAGGCGTATGGTCAAAGCGACGAGAGCTGATGCTTATCTGGGTCAACGCATTGCGATTAGCGGGGCAATGCAGCCAGTCTTGGGGGCACTTCCGCCTGGTGGTGATCTGGAGCATGAGCTATCTATAGATCGTTTGCAACGGTCTTTAGATGATTCAACTGTTTCTCCAGTTCTACAGTCTTGTAAATATTTTATATTATTTCTGTTAGATGTAATAATTTCTAAATATATGTATGTTTGAAACTATATTTGAAAGAAAGTTTTCGTATAACCTGTTGCAAACAAAATATTATATGCCAATATTGATATTTGAAAATTTAATATTGCTTATTTATAATATAGATTGTTTAAGACGTGACGAAAAAGTTATTTAACTATGGTAGGAACAGTAGTCGTGATGGTTGGGTCACATTGCTCGGAGAACTGACGGCCGTTGGACCAGAAAGGTTTTCCAGGAGACCACGCACTGAAAATCGCAGTGTAGTACGGCAACCCACTAGATTGAAAGACTACCTGATTTTTTTTTGACGGGATACGTACGCTGAGTGTCGACCGCGCAAGATCGGTCTGAAAACCTATGGGGGAGGCTTCAACTCAGCAGCAGATGTCTTATAGCTGATAATTATGATGTTGATGATACTGTCACCTTAATTTTAAGCTGATTTTTACGAAATAAAGTCTTTAACTTAGTTAATAGACATTACAGCTACTTAGGTTACTTGCGCTTTACTTAGCCTTAATAGCTTTAGGGGGCATATCACTTACATTTTCATTAACTTAGATAATAGAGAACTTAGAAAGCAAGCTTTGTTCTTAAACAACTTATGTGATGACCTCATTTATAGACGCGTTCAAAGTTCGATGGGTAATTTATGCTGAAATGAGCCATATGATATGTTTGTCTACACCAGTGCGCTTTCATGGCACATAGCTATAGTACGGTAAATGATTACCTACTTGATATATAAAAATATTAAATATTGCTGGATATTTCACACAGCGCTATCTAGCTCCAAACTAATAAGAGCTTGAGCCTATGAGAACTAGGTAACTGATATACTGGAGAAAGGATATGATTGGGCGCAACAGGACAGTACGAAATAACACCGTAGATTTACCTAAGCCCAAACTGGAACGATTCAGGGGTAGTTTCAGATACGCAGCATCAAAAATCTGGAATGATTTACCTCCACCAACCTAAAAAATCCAGAGCTGGCTGAAATTTAAATTGTCATGTAAAAAATGGTTGCTGGACAAACAAAAATCTTCTTGTTGTTGGACGGTACAACCAAAACAATGATTAGATCAAAAACATGAATATTAATAAAAAAAAACTGCATTTAAACATTGATTCGGGTCATTGAAAGTATTAGATTAATTGCACACCTATTTGTAATTTAATATCTACTTAGTTGCTTATTCGGATTTTCAGTGTTTATGTATGTACCTAACTCTATATTTGGTATTTAACTACCAAACAGTGTTAATCTCCATATCGACTAATTACTAATGGTTTAAGTTTATATATCTACTCTTATTTTAGTTACTATTTATTGTTTGTTAGAATAAATACTTAAGTGTCTGAATAGGTTAATCTACACTACACTAAGGTTAGCTGGAATAAAATGCTAATTAGCGTTAATTTTGCCTGTTTATGGTGTGTGTGGATTTTTTTTTCTGGTTTAAAATATTTACGCGATGGGTTTTCGGTAATTGTCTAGTTACTTCTTCAATTACTACTTGTTAATTCAGTGCATAAAACTGACAGTTCTCGAGAACCCTATCTGTGGCGGCGGCAGCTGCAGATGTTTCTGCCAAGGCGAGGCTGAAAACCAGCGTAGCTGAGCCCTCGACCTATTTACCACCACCTTCTACCTTGGTGCTACCTACAATAATGTACTAATGTTACTTAGAATTAAGCCTACTGTTGTACCTACCTAGCTTTATTTAGTAATTATTGTACCTACCTACTTCTGTTAGCTTAATAGGTGTGTGTGTAAATAAATGCCTTTTATTTATTTATTTATAATACTTATATACATTATATATATATATATATATTTTGTAAACAAATACTTATAATATATAGGGTGTTCGATAATATACGCACAAAAATTAAAGGGGTTATTTAGATGAGCATAATAAATAAATTTGTGAAATGTTTACCATAGAAATGTGAAATAACACTTTATTAAACTTATGTTGTGCTATTGCATAATGCTTGCCATCTAACCACATATACCTACTGTATTGGTGACGTCTCGAGATATATCTTGTTGTCCCTTTCTAACCCAAAACTCACAGCCATTTTCAAAAGAGATACCAAATCGGCCTATATTTTTGGATGTCGATTGCAAGAGTAGGCTGTAAATTTTATATCGAATTAATTACCAAAACTTAGTCGATTTTCTTTATAATTTTATAATATAACTAGTAGGTTTTTCGAGAAGTCTTTTTTATGTTTTGAGACACCGTAACTTGAATATCGTCAGTATATTACCTAACATCCTGTATAGAAAAATATCCAGACCCGAGATAAATATCTGAAGATCGAACTCCGCCGGTTATTCGACCACTGTGCCACAGAGGTAGTCAAGATCATGTCCAAAGGGTGCTTGGAAGGGATCGCTTATAGCGCCATTCTACTTTTGATTTGTAATGTATTTTTTATCTTCTTCCTTTTTTGTATCTTTGGTGAACAAAACTATAATAAGTACTTACACGAGGGAATAATAAATGAAAGCACAATAGAAAATACCTATCAAAGAGTACGATAGACGATTGTACCGCTAAGTAGTGATTTGTTTATACTAGTTTATCTGTTTTGGTTAGCGGTTCTTTTAATCCCGTGCGATGGACTCAACCCTCCCGCTGTCGTCAGTAGAAGAACAAAAATGCTTGATAATTAAAATTGATACAATAAAACTACAAGGGTGTATATAATTCTTACTGATTTATTTACAAAAAAAAACACTTTAAAACCATTACAATCACCACGGTTATACATAATCATTTATATACGGAATTTATCACGTACCGTTTTATCGGCGTTTCGATGGTACGTGATATATACCGTGTATATAATAATGTTTGAAATAAATCACGAAAGTTTTCTAGTTTATACAAAATATTGTGATTTAGCTGTACAAAAGTTATAATACGTATAAGATTGTTACAGAATAAGTAATAGTTGGCATTTCTCGAAGCTATACCTACTGTGTCACAGAATATGTAATACTTGGTATGGAATATACCAACATGCCACGTTTTTGCCTACAGTTGCACAGATTAAAAAAATAGTAGACAATCGAAATACCTATACTTTTCTAGATACTACTGGAAGGTTCTGGAAATAATGCTCGGTACAAATAGTGCGTAGAGACGTCCGCAGAGTCAGTCTTGATTTGGCGATACGTGCGAACATTTCGGTGACTTTTAGTGGTTTATTGTGTAACAGTGGTGTGATTTAGTGTGTTGTGAATCTTTGTGATTAAGATCGTGTATTTATCGTTTTAGTGTTGAATAAAAGTGTTATTTTGGTTAGATTGATTTTCATTATTTTATCCCGAACCCTCAGCTCGTAACAATATATTTGACTGGGAAAGCTTTCGTGGATATTTCGACCACTATTACTGTACTATAAATCACCATTTAAATAGTAACTATTTGCCACTGAGATGAAGTAAAGCCAAACTGTAACAAAAAAAAACAATACTTAAATGCACAGCTCGTAATATTGCCCTAGGGATTCGGTATATTTATTTATTTTCACACCACCTGCTCAAAGTCAAACTATATGTCATTAAACCTCACTGAAAGCAGGTGATTTAATTCCTACGGCTGAGCCGGAAGTGAAGTTGTACTGAGTTTCATATATGATTTGAATTTGGAACCTCATCTATATTAAAATTTGAACCATAGAGACTCACACAATAAGAACTTATTCGTAAATATAAATAACCTCTGCACAGAATGCACCAACCTAGATTCGTTTTTTATTGGCTCACAGTAAGTGTGAAAAGTAGAGTATTCTCTTCGTGGATAAAGCTGTTTACATCTTGAGCGTGCTTATTATATCCCTCTCTGGACTTAGTACTAACTCCCTCGCTCCGCTCGTGAGTTAACTCTAGAAACCTTCGTGACGTTCGATATTCAATATAGCGCTCGAGACGCAAGACACTGCGTTATCCCCTCGTTTAATAATCTAATATTAATTCGTTATAGCTCTGAAAAATATGTACTATGGGATGACTTAATCCTAAACAGCATTTTCTACCCGTCATCCGTGATTGGTTAAAATAAAACTATACCAGAAATCGAAAAAAATACCACGTATTGCCAAATAATGCATAACATGATATATTCATAAACTACAACAGGAGTAGTAAAGTTCCTCGTAAAAGGGCTCGCCGGGGAAGTACTTCCACCGAATCTATTTCGACCATCAAGCAGAATGCTGTTTTGTTTTGAAAGGTTTGGTTGCCGGTGAAATTACAGGCACATGAGGCTATCCAGGTGTCTTAAATTTATGGACGCAGGGCAGTGCATCGTAGGGCATGTTTCTAACGTGTGTGACCTACGAGGCAATTCTTTGTAGGCGATGGTTACCACTTAACATCAAGTGGACCATAAGCTTGTTCCATCTCTAACAAGTCCAATTTTCACATTATATTGAAAAATTATACTCAAAAACACTAGTTAATTCAACAGTATTTCGATAGGACGATATTCCAATGTATAATTTGGTTTTATTGTTCGTTGGTAGTATTTTGAAACCTGTTAAATCCAATATTAGATTTCCACGAGAATAATACCTATGATGCTAGTGTGTGGCCACGATTATAAATATGAAAGTTACAGATAAAATAGTAGATTATTAAACGAGGGGATAAAGCAGTGTCTTGCGTCACGGGCGCCATATTGAATACCGAATGTAACGAAGGATTCTAGAGTTAACACACGAGCGGAACGAGGGAGTTACTTAAATCCTGAGTGCAGAGAGAGAATCGACGAGGAGAATACTCTACTTCTCACACTTTCTGCGAGACGAAAAAACCAAACCAACCTAGGTTTGTTTTTTTTTGTGCATTCTATGCAGAGGTTAGTTCGATTTACGAATAATTTATTATGTGGATATCTTTGGTTAACATTTTAATACAGATGAGGTTCCAAATTCAAATCACATTATGCCCGCGAGAGCATAATGAGATTCAGTACAACTTTACTCCCGGCTCAGCCATAAGGATTTAATTGCCTGCTTTCGGTGAGGTTAGGTATAATTTCACATTGTCGAGCAGATAGTGTGAAAATACATTTATTATCCTAAAATTTTCCCAATATACGTGTAGACTGTTACTAATGGTCCCCGTACTACGTTTAAAGTGCAGTGCCATATACCTAGTTTTTAAGACCTTATTGTACACTTGTATAGGCAAATAAATAATCTTGTTTCTTATCTATCCTATTATGTGCTATATTAATCTGGATCATCCAAAAACCTTTACTAGAAATATTTTCTAAACTTCAAACGTGACCCAACTCAAAACATTGAAAAATATTTCCCTAACTTTTTCTCTAATTAAGAGAAGTTTCTAGAGCCCTCAGCACTTTTGGGAATTAAATAAGCTCTACTCAGAGCTAATTCAGCTAACAAACAACGTTTATATACAAAAGGATGTCAAGGGCGGTGATTACAAAAAAAAAACAGTCCATCAAAAATTTGTACCATCATTTTGTAAAAGTCTGCTATGGCTATCTCTTCCCGTTTAGAAGATACAACTATGTATATCTATAGTCTCGAGGTGTAGGCAATTATTATTGCCTTTTTTCTAAGGATATTTAAGATAGGAAACGCCTCTAATAAAAAAATAAAACTCTACATGGCTGTTGAGTGAAATTGTGTTTGGGGGACAAAGTTTTTAGAATCACTCAGGAACTATGATTTTTTTATTTTTACATATGCAATTTTATGTTGACTATTTAATTTTGACACCCTCAAACATTAGTTCATCGCTTTAGGTGTTTTTTTTGTAACTTGTATTAATGTTAGGAAGCTAATTATTTTATGAAAAAAGAAACAAACGTCAAACGGAAAAAGAACCCACCAAAACTATAAAAAAATAAAGTCGAAAATTGTCAAAAATTATAATAAAAATTATAACTCGAAAACTATAAAAAATCTTACCCAGAAAACTTTCGTGATTGATTTCAATCATTATTATAAATACGGGATTTATCACGTACCGTCTTATCGGTGTTTCAACCGTCGTCAGTGCGAGGCGAGACGTTATTCGGAGCGGATCGCACTCAACCTGATGAAGGTTCACGAATTGAACCGAAACATTGTCGGTCGCAACACCGATAAGACGGTACGTGATAAATCCCGTATTTATAATAATGACTATAAAAATTCGTTGAACCTAGGGGGTATTTTCAAGTTTAAGGCGTTTAATATTTTTTTAGGATTCTGTACCCAAAGGGTAAAACGGTATCCTATTACTAAGACTCCGCTGTCTGTCTGTCCGTTTGTCTGTTTGTCTGTCTGTTCGTCTGTCACTAAGAAGTACCAGGAGATATTTAATGAATCTTTATTTCTGTTGCCGTAGGCTCCCATACAACAAACATGTTTTTTTTGCTCGTTTTTGCTCGATTTTGATAACGGCAACAGGTAGACGCTTGATATATTCACAGAATATTTAGTTATATAATCACTTAAAAAATATTTAATTAAATTAAAATAAAACAAATATTTAAGGGGGCTCCCATACAACAGACATGATTTTTTTACCTTTTTTATAGATAATGGTACCATTACCATCTATACTATCTATACTAATATTATAAAGAGGAAAGATTTGTATTTTTGTGTGTGTGTGTATATTTGTAATGAATAAACTCAAAAACTACTGGACCGATTTAAAAAATTCTTTCACTGTTGGGAAGCTACACTATCCCGGCTGACATGGGCTACTGTTTAATCAACTGCGCAGAAGGAGCATAATGTTTTTATGAAAAAACTACGCGTGCGAAGCTGCGGATTGGTCAGCTAGTTATCTATATAAACGAACCCTTCGTGCGCGAGTCCAACTCGCACCTGGCCGGTTTTTTTATACGTAGGTGATTGGGCCAGCCTTTGTAGTAAATATATTCTAAAACAGTTATCTGGTTTCCAAAGTACAAGCTTTGCTTAGTTTGGGGCTAGATAGCGGTGTGTGAAATGTCCAGCATTATTTATTTATAATATCACATATATTATACAAATAATACGAGGGCTGCTATTTATGTATCCGGAATAAAATAAAATAACTATCATTGACTGTTAAATATGGTTTTATTGCTTTTCAAAATATTCGCCATGATGATCAATGCACTTTTGCATTCGGTGAAACCAGTTTTCATAGCACTTTTTCCAATCGGAAGACGGTATCTCCAAAACATGATTTTTGAATGCCTCAACGGCTTCTTCTCGGGTTGAAAATCGTTGACCACGTAATTTATTCTTCACGGTTGGGAATAAAAAGAAGTCGTTGGGTGCCAAATCAGGGCTATATGGCGGATGACCCGTTAATTCCACCGTTTCACCCTCCAAATATCGGGTCGTTTCACCCGAAGTGTGACAGCTTGCATTGTCGTGATGGAGAATGATTCTGCGTTGTGGATTATTCTTCCTGATTTCTGCAAAGACTTCTGGCAAACAAATGGTCGTGTACCACTCTGAATTAACAGACTTACAATTTTCTAGGGGTACAGTAGCCACGTGTCCATCTATACTAAAAAAACAGGCGACCATTTGCTTCAAAGTGCTTTTCGCACGAGCAACTTTTGTTGGGTTCGGCTCATGTTGGAAGACCCAAACTGTTGACTGTTGCTTAGTTTCGGGGTCATATGCATAAATCCAGGATTCATCACCTGTGTAGATATTATATACAGCTTTTGATGCACCACGATTGTATTTTTATATAATTTTTTTGCACCAATCGACACGAGCCTGTTTTTGATCTATTGTCAAGTTGTGCGGTATCCAACGCGAACAAACTTTTTTTGCAGCCAAGTGTTCGTGTAATATCTTATGTATACTCGTCATACTAATGCCCAAGATCGCCTCTATCTCTCGATATGTCACATGACGATCTTGCATTATTAGTTTACGCACTGCGTCGATGTTTCGTGGCACAACAACTGATTTAGGCCGACCATCTTTAATTTCGTCCGTGAGCATACGACGTCCACGATTAAACTCACTAAACCAGTGATACACAGTAGTCTTTGATTGTGCTTTATCCCCAAAAGTCGAACTGAGTTGATCGATACACTGCTGTTGAGTTAGACCACGTCGAAAATCATAAAAAATCATCGCACGAAAATTTTCTCGAGATAAATCCATTGTGATAATGACACGCAATTTTTGAAATCGCGCCACACAATGAAAACAATTGACAGACGGACGAAATAACCTGCATTCTACAGCCAAAGAGTTCCATTTTCAAACGTGATAATTTCTTTTTAAATATTATTTATGCAGTGGCCAGTTCCGGATTCTTAAATAGCAGCCTATGTACATAATCAGCAAATTATGGTAATGGTCTGTGATTTGTCAATAAAAACAATACCCTCCTTTTGCACAGTCAGGAAAAATGTTATCCATGTCTCCACCCCGTTCATAATCTATCTATTCATAACCTACCAAATTTTATCGAAATGGTTTACTATCGTATATATATTATTAAATAAATAAATAAATATTACTGAACATTTCACACAGCGCTCAAACTAAGCAGAGCTTGTACTATGGGAACCAGATAATTGACAGAATACTTATACACATTTTTTTTGTAAATACATACTTATATGATCTAGAGAAATAACCAGACCCGGAACAAATATCTGTAGATCATGCAAACATTTGTTCCGCGGCGGAAATCTATTGTATGGATAATTTTGAGATTCTTCTTTTCAATTACGGTAAAATGACATTTTCAATAATCCGGATTCGTTTGCAATATGACAAAGAGATAAAAAGTATATTACATAAAAGAGACATATTAATTTCTTGTTTCATCATCATCATTTCAGCCGTAAAACGTCCACTACTGAACACAGGCCTCCGTGGATCTCCATGATGGGTAGTTGCCATACTCACCACGCTTGGCAGGCGGGTTGGCGAGCGCAGTACGGGATGTTGATACACGGAAAGACGCTGCTGCCCATCTTCCGGAGGTATTTTCTTGTTTATCCGTACATTATTCAAGCTGTTACATCGCAAGATTTTAATTTCCATTTCATCGTAACGAGCATATGACAACTAAAGCCCGGACGCGAAATAAGCGCACTTTAGGATCTCAATTTCGAATCCAGTCTATTTTCGTGTAAGTACCTTGTTTTTGTTATGTGTGTTATCGTATGTTTGACACACGTGAATAGCTTGCGTGACTTTGATTTTAATTTTGTGTTAGATTTTAATAATCTCGTACTCTCAATTCTACCTAAATAGATAGATAGATAATTTCTTTATTGCACACCATTAAAAATAAAACAAACAAAAGAGAATACAAAATTAAATCAAAGGTACAATGGGCGGCCTTATTATTAAAAGCGAACTCTTCCAGGCAACCTTTAAATAGCAGCCTAAATATACAAAACAAGCTGTAATTTTAGTTTTACTTTCATTCCTTTCTCAACACACAATTTGAATTATTAATTTGACGACCTCTGTGGTGCAGTGGGCGAATAGCCGCCTGAGACGCAGGAGGTAGTGGGTTCGATTCCCGCCGCGGAACAAATGTTTGCATGATTTACAGATATTTGTTCCGGGTCTGGTTGTTTATCTATATATTATAAGTATGTATTTACAAAAAAAAAACGTATATAAGTATTCTATCACTTATTTGGTTCCCATAGTACAAGCTCTGCTTAGTTTGGGGCTAGATAGCGCTGTGTGCAATGTCCAGCAATATTTAATCCTTATAAACTTTACCACTACAAAAATGACTTGGTTCGTCAATTAGATATATAGATAATTCATTATTGTTACACCAAATTACAATAACTTAAAATAAAGACATAATGACTAATACGTGGTGGTACAATGGGCGGCCTTATCGCTTAAAGCAATTTCATCAAGGCAGCCTTTGGATGGACTGGATTGAAAAAGCGTGATAAGAGGCGGTGTTACAATAAATACCTATTTATGTAAAATAAAAAATAAATCAATACTTAGACCTAAAATATACCTACATATACTTACACAAATATATATAATATACAAATATACTTTAAAAATATAATACATCAAAAAGAAAAACAACGTTTAGTCTAATGAAGCTGCTAAGTACAGTTTGTAAACCTCATTTCAAATAGCTCGTCAACCGTAAATTATAGTATTGTATATGTTGTGTCCCGTCGCTGAATAGTGCAAGAGCGGGCCGCGTCCATGTAATTTAATTAAGCCAGTCTGCAAATTAATTGGACGTGATGGCTCTTGCTCTAGCATCCTTTGCAAGGCTAGTCCCAGCCATATTTAGTGCGATGTGCCGTACCTAATGATTTTTTTGCCCGATTGCCAACGACGGGTTATACTTATCGATTATTTCACACTAATAATATATATGCAAAAGTTTGGATGTTTGTTTGTTACTAAATCACGTTGTAACGACTGAACCGATTTCGATGAAATTTGGTATGTACACACGGCTACACAACAAGCTATACTTTCCAGTATAAGCTGACCTCGCATTGTGCAGGCTTTTCTTAGAGTGAGAGATCAGCTTTTACTGGTTATATAGCTTAATTTGTATTCGTGTGTACGTAGATTATAACCTGGATTAACACATTGGCTATTTTTTTTTGACAGACAACGCGTGAGAAGCCGCTGGCGGAGGCTAGTAAAATTATAAATTGTAATCAATAATGCCCGACATTTCACACAGCTCTATCTAGCCTCAAATTAAACAAAGCTTGTACTATGGTAAAAATAAGTATTCTTTGCCGGGAGGAACGTAAAAACCGGCCAAGTGCGAGTCGGACTCGCGCACGAAAGGTTCCGTACCATTATCTTTAAAAACGGCAAAAAAATCACGTTTATTGTATGGGAGTCCCACTTAAATATTTGTTTTATTTTAATTTAATTATTTATTTTTAAAGTCAATATATAATTAAATATTCTGTAAATATTTCAAGCGTCTACCTGTTGCCGTTATCAATATCGAGCTAAAACGAGCAAAAAAAAATCACGTTTGTTGCATGGGAGCTCCCCTCAAATATTTATTTTATTCCGTTTTTAGTTATATTTTGTTATAGCGGCAACAGAAATACATCATCTGTAAAAATTTCAACTGTCTTACTATCACGGTACTATCGGGTTTTCATCCCCCTTCCACCAAAGGACAAGCAGGCGCACGGCTCAGTACCATCCATTCAACCTGGTTGATATACCATGCAATCGCACACACCGTTTTGGTTCTACGTTCTTGATGCGTACGGCTAAGGTATGGAACACTTTACCGTCGTCTGTTTTTTTCTAATAAATACAATCCGGGTCTCTTTAAGGTAAGAGTGAATATGTTTCATCTAGATCTTCGTGCTACATCTTAGACCACATCATCGCTTACCATCAGGTGAGATTGTGGTCAAACGAAATTCTTGTTTAAAAAAAAACGTTTCATATGATACAGCCTGGTGACAGACGGACAGACAGACAGACAAACAGCGGAGCCTCAGTAATATGGTGCCGTTTTACCCTTTGGGTACGGAACCCTAACAATAGTGGGAGTTGTTAATGTCTTGTACGCAAGACCTATCTATCTATCTATGCATAAATTAAAACTCTCTGCAGGTTATTAACATCATGTTTTATTAACATCATGTTAAATGTATCAAGTAATTAGTTTTCAAGTGTTCAGTGTCATGTCATTTTAGGCGCTTGAAATTCCAATATGCTAATTTTAAACCTGCATTTAGTTAATCGTAAAGTTAAGATATTTCATTACATGAACAATTTTGAAAGTCAATTTAGCCTCTAATAAGGCGCACTGAATTTAATTTAATGTACAGACAGCTTCGCTTACTGGCTAGTGGTTCGCCCCGAACTGAGATCTCGCGAGTCTCCGAATAAAACATAAAAATATTATTTGTAACCTTTCACTATCAAAATAGTGTCACGAAATAAATAACCAACTAACTTGACCTACGGTTTCATTAAAATTACATGTAACGGGAGTTCATGTGATTTGGGAACTCTTTTTTCGGGTACAAATTGCAGTTATTCTTGATTTCAGACTTTTGCCTATATTTGTGTCCCTTAAACTACACGCATACTAAATTACAGCACTGTGGGGTCACTGGTGTACCCTGTGAATTTTATCACAGTTTAGTTTTTATTATGGCCAATAACTCAAAAACTATACAAAATTTACGAAAAATAAAAAAGGAGTCTAAATTTACTAATAAATACCTTTAATTTGACGTCTCAGTTGACCAGTTAGTCTCTTGTTCATTTTTTTACCCCTCTTGAACCCCACTATCTCAGCAACCCCCCAACATTTTTAACGCATTTAGTCACACTAAAAACTATCACTACTTACCTATGTATAAAATTTCACGATGATCTGATCAACGCTTCGAAAGTTATCTTCGGACAAACATACATACATACAACGATGATTTGCCCAAGTTGGTTTAGAGATCTCGCTTCGCTCGATCAAAAAGTTGTATTAAAAAGCGTTTATTTCCAAAAAAGTTTGTTAATTAAAATATATATTTGAACTACACACATCAGTAATAAAAACTTTTTGTAAATCATAAACTTACCAGTTAGCTATGCTGTCTGTACTATCTCTAAAATATCTAGTTTTATGTATTATTTTTTTCCAATCATTTACCATCCAATATTTAATTTTGTCTATAAGAGATAGAATAGAAGATAGCAAAAGCTTTATTGTTATATAAGTATAACGTCATTATTATAAATACGGGATTTATCACGAACCGTCCTATCGGTGTTTCGGTTCAATTCGTGAACCTTCATCAGGGTGAGTGCGATCCGCTCCGAATAACGTCTCGCCTCGCACTGCGCGCCGCAGCTCTCTGCGCGCGATCCGACGGGCGCAATGGTGGGGATTGCATCAACGATGGCCCAGCATGCTGACAAGCTGCATCATCATCATCATCGCTGCTGCTCTCTTTGAAAGCTCTCGGTACAGGCAAACACACAACACTAACTATGTCTGATGATGATGACGCAGTCTGTCAGCACGCTGGGCCATCGTTGACGCCGTTCGTCGATAGTTGATCCCGTATTTATAATAATGATTGAAATCAATCACGAAAGTTTTCTAAGCAAAATATATACAACCTATCAAGTGATGCAACATTAAATAAAAACTCGGGTAGGGCTATTGTTGTGAACTAGGTTTTTTTCAAAATCGTTACAATAAAAAATTTTAACGTTTCAAACAAACTTAATATCAAGAGTCCTAAAAATATCAATGAATCAGTTTGTATAAAATCATCATCATATCAGCCGTAGGACGTCCACTGCTGGACAAAGGCCTCCCTCATTGATCTCCAGGAACTGTGGTTGGAAGCGGCCTGCATCCGTCTCCCGGGGATTCTTAGCACCCCTGGCCCCGCCGTTACCGTGACTGCTACCATAGCCAGGATTAGCGGGGCCGCCGGGGACTCGGGGCCTGGTTTTATGTTGTAAATCCATGAGTGGGTTGTTGCTATACTCGCCACGCTTGGCAGGCGGGTTGGCGAGCGCAGTATAGGTATTGAAAACACGAAAAGACACTGCTGCCCATCTTTCGGAGGTATCCCTTAGCAGACTGCTACTGCATCCACGGGCAAGAGCGGAGTATAAAATACTCTTAGGTAAACCAATCATTTTCATTCATCATGACCTAAGCGGCATC
This sequence comes from Philereme vetulata, assembly GCA_918857605.2. NCBI lineage: Eukaryota > Metazoa > Arthropoda > Insecta > Lepidoptera > Geometridae > Philereme > Philereme vetulata. The sequence continues at coordinate 5,440,505 of OU975452.1, read as the reverse complement.
GTCGCATAAAATTGCTGGACATGTCACACAGCGCTATCTAGCCCCAAACTAAGCGGAGCTTGACTATGGGAACCAGATAACTGATTGAATACTTATGTATTTTTTTTTGTAAATACACACCTATCATATGTAGAAAAATATCCAGATCCGGAACAAATGTCTGTAGATCATGCAAACATTTTTTCCGCGGCGGGAATCAAACCTGCCCATAGCCGCCTATTTGATGTTTAAAACTGTTAATAAATATTTCATGGAAATGTATCGATTACTGGATAAATATTCAAGCAATCGGTATTAAACCCACCTCTAAAATCTGTAAATATGATCCCAGATGTGTGTTTTAAATTAATGTCATACATAACGTTACAGGTTATTATGATACACATATATATTATTGTGTAATATCTTTTTAACGATTGCGTTAGATAGGAGATATTTTCAAAAAACTGGTTTTCGGTACCATTTTTCCTTGACCTTTTGTAATTTAGAACCTACCCATTGCCTGGACTACTGTACATGAATTGGCCGCCTGGCAGCCGTCCACTGACACGAGGTATTTTTTCTGTTGTGTTCAACGCTGCTCTTTCCAAAGGTTGCAGTTATATAACCAGCTCTGAATACTCACCGAATAGATATCCAACCAACATTACCAGCACAGTGGAGCCCGACAGCCAGTCCATACTGCTCAGTGTGCATACACTTTTGAACATACACTCAAAGCCGATCATTATGACCATAATGAAGCCAAAGACCACGGCGCCGAATACCGCCCACACAAAGATCTGGACGGGGTCTTGTTGATTCTGCAGGGGAAAATCAAAGTTACTATTCTAGATGCCAAAGCTCCTGGCAGATGAGGTCATAAAATGTGGGACAAACGACGAAGATATTGCTATCTCGCTCGCTCTTTCAGCTCTTATGGGAGCCGATATTGTTGCGCGGAGTGCCGATAACACCAATTACGAGTCATCATCATCATCATATCAGCCGTAGGACGTCCACTGCTGGACAAAGGCCTCCCTCATTGATCTCCAGGAACTGCGGTTGGAAGCGGCCTGCATCCAACGCCGACCTGCGGTTCTTACCAAGTCGTCTGCCCATTTTGTGGGTGGACGTCCTACGCTGCGCTTGCCGGTCCGTGGCCTCCACTCGAGAACCTTTCGGCTCCATCGGCCATCTGTTCTGCGCGCTATATGACCTGCCCATTGCCACTTCAACGTGCTAATCAAATCAAAATCAAATCAAATCAAATATTTTATTTTGCAACACACATTATACAAAAATAACAACAAAAATAAAACAGTATATCAATAAAAACAACATAAAAACTTAAAACTAGGTACACAAATTGGTTGCAAAAAAAGGTCTCAACTCAGCGTGTGCAGGACGTGAGAACCTGCGCTGGTCTTCCGTTGAGACCTTTAGGACCAAGAGAGACAAATAATTGAAAATAAATACATAGCGGACGCGATTTTAAAGTATGTAATAAAATAATTCTCAAAAACAAAAATAAGTTTCAAACAGAAAAAGTTTTACAATAACAAGAAAAATAAACAAAGTCATATTAAATATATAGACTAGTTAAATATTTAAAAGTAAGAAATTAAACGTATTAAATATGATCAAAACAATTCATAAAATCATATATGTAAATGTTAAAGGTAGGTAGGTATATAGAGTTATATTGCACTTGTATCAAATCTGTTAAGTTCCTGCTCCTTTTGCCAGTGTAATAAATATTTTTTTAGTTTTAATCTAAAACTGTGAATAGTATGCAGGTTCTTTATCGGCGGTGGAATGTTGTTCCAACATTTCGATGCAGCGTAGCGAAAACTGCCTCGAAAGGCTACTGTTCTATGTCGCTGTGTTGAAAGCTGCATCGAACATTGTCGGCGATCGCAGGATCTCCAGTTTGACGGTTCACTTATCTTACTGTAGAGATAACCAGGGGCATGGTGCTTCATTACACCAAAGAGGAGACATGCTAAATGAAGCTTACGTCTGTGTCTCATCTTCAATAATGAATGTGCATTAAGGAAAGGAGTAACATGTCCCCTTCTCGGAACGTCGAAGCAGAAACGAGTACAAGAATTTTGTACTCGTTGTATCAGTCGAGCCGTCCTCTCCAAAAGTCGTGGACCAAAAACCACGTCTGTGTAGTTCAACTTTGAAAGGACAAGTGACTCTACTAATTGAATACGCAATTCTTCTGATAAGTACGGCCTCATTTTATACAACATTTTAAGCTTATAAAAACAAGATTTAACTACGTCAGCTATATGGTCTTCAAATCGAAGATCACAGTCCATTTGCAGGCCTAAGTTGCGTGCTTTGTAAACTCGATCAATTGGTTTATTCATAAGTATAACACTTGCGTTCGGGCCGATACTTGCCAGTTGATGTGTGCTACCAAAAATCATATATTTAGTCTTATCAGGGTTTAGTATAAGACTGTTATTTTGAGACCATAGCGCAATATTTGCGAGATCGGTATTAAGTTTATCAATTGCATTGTTAATCTCGGAAGGATGAAACGAGATGTAGACCTGTATATCGTCGGCATAAATATGAAACCGACAATGTTTAATATGGGAACTTATGTCAGCTGAATATAAAATAAAGAGGATTGGGCCCAAAATAGAACCCTGGGGCACTCCTCTGTTTACTGGCACTGTGCGCGAAAAGCGTGACGTTCCGTTACTGCTTGATAGTTTAACGTGCTGAGAACGATTGCAAAGATAGCTGGTGAACCATTTTCGAGCATTATGATCGAAGCCATAATATGCCAGCTTTGAAATAAGCAGGTTAACGTTTATAGAGTCGAATGCTCTAGTAAAATCTAGCAGTACCAACAGAGTACACATGCCCCTATCTTGCGCGAAAAGAATGTTATCGGTTACATCCAGTAAAGCGGTGACCGTGCTACGTCCCTTCCTGAAACCTGACTGTACGTCTGGTAGAACTTGGTTCCTTTCCAAAAAATCTGTTAACTGAAAGCAAACTGCTTTTTCCAAGATTTTCGACATGCAAGGTAAAATACTAATAGGACGAAGGTCTTTAAGCTCTACAGGGTTAGGTATTTTTGGCAGAGGACAGACTATTGCCATCTTCCATGCCTCAGGAAATGTTGATGTACTAATAGATGTGTTTACTATATTTTGAATTGTTTCCAACGAGTCTGGAAGCGTCAAAATGAGCATTTCTAAACTAATAGAGTCATTACCTATGGCATTTGATTTTAAACTTCTAATTATTTTTGTAATTCCAGCTAGACTTATTGGTTCCAAACAAAATACTGCATCATTATAGTTATGGAATTCATAGAACGTAAGCAGTGAAATTTTTGTCGCAAATGAACCGGGAATATTCATAAATTGATCGTTAATTACATTTGGATCTTGGAAATGTGGAAGCAGTTCATTATCTTTTTTAGGCAATAAAGTATTTTTAATATTCTTCCATAGCTGTTTAGGACAATGCATCTTATTATTTATATTAAATTTAAAATATGCTGATTTCTCTTGGAATAGTGCTTGGTTTACAATCGACTTTAGACTTTTATAGTACGTTTTTTTAGTTTCAGATTTGGTTTTATGATAATCCGCAGAAGCTTTGTCGCGTAGCTTCATCATCAATTTTACTGTATCTGTAATCCAGGGGTAAGAGTGTGCTTTAAAGGTTACGGACTTTACAGGTGCATGTAGATCGAATAGAGTAACAATTGATTGGGTAAAGACGCCAACCATGTCGTTAACGTCTCCAAGAGACTGAATTGCACTCCATCCGATAGTTTGCAAATCCTCCTCAAAGTTCTTTAGTGATATGTTTTTTATTGGTCTATAAGTTACAGTTGACGAAATAGGCTTCTCACGTTTTATATTAAATTCACAAACTACAAAACAGTGGCCATACAACCTACCAACGTGGTCAAGTGTGACATTTCTTGCTCGCAAATCGGAACAAACGACATCAATAAGTGATTCTGAAGTTTCCGTAAAATGTGTTGGTGTAGTAACCAGCTGGGTTAAGCCAAGGCAAGCAAGAAAAGTATCGAACTTACATTTTAATAAAATTTCGTTAAAATCACCCAGCAATATTAGATGGTCATGATTTGGAAGCGCGTTTATTGAATCAGTAAGGGCATCGAAAAATAGATCAACGTTCATCCAACCAGGGCGGTATGCCGTTCCTATTACCAGTTTCTTCCCGCTGATTGTCAAAGTGATCCACATTTGCTCTACCAGCGTGTGCATTGGTTCTACTGGGTGGGCCCAAGTACGCGCGTTTACACCTCGTTTAATGTAAAACCCGACTCCACCTCCACGTTTTCTTTCCCCGCGTGGCCTGGGAGTATGACGCAGTCTGTAGGCCGGTAGAGTTGGTGCTTTTTCGTCTTGACCAATCTGAAGCCATGTTTCATTGATAGCTAACACATCAATATCATAACGATCAACAGAAGCCTTAAAATTATCATGGTTAGTGCCGAGGGAACCTGGGTTAAACAACGCTATTTTTAATAGTTTGTTAACCATTTTTAATAAGGATAAAGATTTTTCTGGAGCAAAATGAGCATGTGCAAAACAGTACAATACATAAATACAGTACAAATATTGAAGGAATAAATAAATAACAAAATTTACATAAACAGACAACATGATTTACAAAAAGCAGTTCAAGATGACACTCTACATAAATAAAATCGTCTGAAGTGAAATGTGAGTCATTCAAACCAGTGATTGTCCAAAAACCCGCACGAAGTCACTTTCTGACCGTATGGGATGGGCTGGTTTTCCATCTGCTTGACGAGCATATATGCGCCCTCTTTTAGTCCAAGAGAAACGCCACTGTTGCTTGCGGCATTCCTCCCGGACACGGTGGAAGATCTGCCTGTTCGTGCGCGTCAGCCGCTCATTGATGTAAATGCGACCGCAATGGCCCGCAGGAGTGGCTTGTCCGGCGTCAGCTGCGGACAGCGTGCGGCGCACACGTGCGGCTTGAAGCAATCGGTCCCGCAGCTCGCGTCGCGCCAAACGTACCACGACGCGACGAGCACGGGGCTCCTCGCCCGTGTTTGCCACTCCCTGTGCTACACCTACTCGCTCAACAAAGACAACATCGCGATCTTCTAATTTCACTCCCAGCTTCGCACCAAGCACAGTCACGGTGTGCAATATATTTTCACCTTTTTCCTCTGGTAGATGCCCAATTTCTAGGTCAGCCTGTAGTGAATCCTGGTCTCGATCGTTCAGCTCTAGCTTGAGCTGTAGAACCATGCGCTCTAGCTCGGCAACTCTTTCAGGCGCAGTCGACTCTCGCTTCTCAATCGCCTCGATCCTCTGCTCAAAGCTATCCATTCGTGCGTTGCTTCCTGCGAGCGATATCCGTAAGTCAGCCATCTCTTTTCGGAACTCCCTCAACTCCGCCATATACTCAGAGAGCTCCTGACGCAGCCCTCGTATGCCAGTATCTTCGGCGTACTTAAGGGCCTGCGGTTCTTCAAGATGCGGCGTACAGGCGCGCACGGCATCGCGCGGTGCAACAGTACATTGCGGGGCAGTGGGCGCGCTATCCGCAGCTTGTGCGTTTGACCCGCTGACATTTCTAACAGGAGTACTACTGTTGTCCCCTTTTCGAATCTTCTTCCTATTACATTCTGGGCACACCCAATCCTTATTTATGGTTGTTATCTCTGCAAGTCCAACACACCCCTTGTGATAGAGCGAAGGGCACAAGCTACAAGTAGCGATAGCTGTCGACGAAATAAATTTTCCGCAGCCTGCACATTTAGGCGCCATTGTATAAAGCGTAGCCGTATTCAGCACTAAAACAAGCACGTTATTGTCGCTAGCTAGGCAGGATGCTAAAGCTACAGATATACGTCGCTATGTGGAGCAGGAAATTGTAAAAAAGGGATTGATATTTTTTTACAAAAAGTAGGCTCTGTAGAGGTTTGATCTTGCACACTTGTAAGCACAAGGAGTGAAATAAATAATTATCTTGCACAAAAAGTGCGGCAGCCCGGTGGGATGTGAACTTGTTCACCCCACTCGGAATGTCTTCAATCGGGCAGTCGTACCGCTCGTCCAGTCGGTCGGTAGAGTAAACAGTGAAATTATGCTACGTCTCCTTAGTTTCTTGGCTCAATAAATTAGTCGATAAGTGGGTAGCTGTGACTAAGCTATACACAAAATGTTATCGACTCACAGTTTGAAGGTCGTTGACACGACCTGTTCTTCAATTTAGTTTAGTTATTTGGAGATAACTTCCTTTTACGCTTAACAATTTCTTTGCACTTTGTAAACTGTACTCAAGAAATTGAGCTCTTTAAACTGGCACTAGTTTCAAAACGGTTTATTGACTTTTTGCACACTTTATGAATTTAAGTTGACGGCAAAACGAGTAACACGTCCGCTTCGTATCGTGACTTTAATCCGTTGGGCTATGTCGGTGACTTGAGTTTTCCTACGTATCTCCTCATTTTTGATTCGATCCCGTAGAGAAACCCCGAGCATAGCCCTCTCCATAGCTCGTTGAGCGACTCTGAGCTTATTCATAAGGCCAATAGTGAAGGACCACGTCTCGGTTCCATATGTCATCACTGGTAACACACACTGATTGTAGACTTTCGTCTTAAGGCACTGAGGTACAATTACGAGTAATTTAATTTTATTAAAATGAAAAATCTCATTTTAAAATGTTTTTTTTTTCAACCTACGTCATTTCACTGCCCGCCCATTCGTGAACAGCAAACTTTATATGGGTTTAGGATATAACTTAACGCGCCGGCGAACCCTGAGCGCAACTTCAATTCGGCCGCGTCAATAACTTCGGCCTGAATATCGCTATCCCTGTTTAATGATGAAGTTTGGCCACGCAGAGCGACAGTGATAGCAATAGAACGATTCTAAATATGATTAGATTTTGACCGTGTACCCACACTGTCTTCCAGGACTTTCGCTCACTTTCATCTCGAAGGCATCGAGATCGTCACGCCAGCGTCTACTAGGACTTCCTCGGCGCCGTCTCCTGTCTTCAGGCACCCACTGCGTGACGATCGTTGCCCATCTGTCCGGGTACATTCGTCTTACATGGCCCGCCCAATCCCATTTTAGCCTGGCAGCCGTATTTCCTGCGTCACCAACGCTGGTCTTTAAACGCAGCGTGGTGTTACGGATTCTGTCAATCCTCATTACTCCAAGCACGCTGTGCTCTTTGGCAAACCTTGAGTTTGGATTTTTGAGCCTCGGTTAAAGACCACGTTTGGGAACCATGGGTAAGGACGGGCAGTATACACATGTCGATGAGTTTGCGCTTTAGTGACATAGGAAAGTTTCCCTTCCTATATTATTTAGTTTTGGTATTTATTTTATAACGTATATGGGTATTATGGGTAGGTCCTAAGAAGCGTGACCTACGAGGCAATACTTTGTTATATGCGATGGTGACCACTTAACATCAAGTGGGCCATAGGCTTGTTCCATCTCCATATCGTATATAAAAAATACATATATTTTTTTTTTGAGATAAAAAACTATTTTACCTAATTATTACATAGTATTACTGTAGGCATAACCAGCACCATTGTCCACGGTTAGGTTAGACAATGGTAGGTAGTGGTAGTGGTGATGGTGGTAAAATTATCTATCATTCATCACAGATCAACGACTAAGCCACGCGCACGATCTCGTACAATAATAATATGAAATAAATCAGGAACGCTTTCTTGGTAAATATACATGATGCGCGGAATAATTGCACTAAGAATAACTTTAATGCAAGAAGTTTGAATTGGCAACACAGTTAAATCATGAGTATTTAATTCGAGCCAGTTGTGTTTTTAACCAATATAAAAAAGAAGAGTGTTCTCTATTTGTCAGTTTTTTATTTATTTATATGTTTGACCCTCGTAACTTCTTTGTATATTCGATTTGAAAGATTATTTTTGCGCGGAGTTTATTATAGTTTTGAAGTAGTCATGTCAAATAATTTTGAAGGTCAGAGAGGTAAAGATGGGGATGAATTTTTTTTGCATGTATCCCTGTTTATGTGATATAGTAGGGAAGCTATTTAAAAATGAAGTCGACATTTCAGTAACCACTTTTCATTATGTATTATAGCGTCACGACGCAACACACATATTAGGTTGGGGAAAAGAGTTATTCGCATTTTTAAAGAAAATTCAAAAAAATATTTTATTACAGTTTATTTACATTTAACTAAAGTATGTAGGTACCATTTTGTTCGATAACTTTTTGCCATCTTGTAGGTAGGGACATGATCCCATTGCTATATAAATTTTGGGGCTTCTGATCAAAATACCGCGGCAAGTAGTTTTGGCAGTCCTCTCGTGATGTTAACCTGACACTGCATAAAGAATTCTGAAGAGACCAAGACTGGTGGAAATCTGAAGGTGCAAGGTCAGGACTATACGGCGGATGCATTAACACCTCCCAGCCAAACTCTCTTAATTTATGCTGAGTGGCTAAAGATGTGTGAGGTCTAGCGTTATCATGATGAAAAACCACACCCCTTCTGTTGATTAATTCCGGCCGCTTTCTCTCAACTTCTTGCTTTAATCTCATCAGTTGTTCGCAGTAGAGTTCAGGATCGATGGTCTTGCCTGGTGGTAACAGCTCATAATGAATAATGCCCTTCCAATCCCACCACACACACAGCATCACCTTGTTGCGAGTTAACCCGGGTTTTGCCACAGTCTGTGAAGCTTGACCGGCCTTTGACCTTTTTCGCACGTTCTTGTCGTACGTGATCCATTTTTCATCACCAGTTATCAGCTTCTTCAAAAATGGTTCGGTTTCATTACGTCATAATAAATAATCACAAATGAGTACACAGTTCATTAGGTATCTTTCAGTGAGCTCGTGTGGTACCCAAATATCGAGCTTTTTTGTTTACCCAGTTTTTTTTCAAATGCGCCAAAACTGTTTTATGGTCAATTCCCAGTTCTTCCAGCTACGTCGTAACTACTGATATGCCGATCTTGATTCAATTTTTTAAAAATGGCATATTGTAGTAAAATTTTAAAATGTATCGAATTTCTTCATTAGATTCACTCATCTTTACAGTACGAAAAACAAATAAAAATCACACATTTTCCTAATTTGAATTTTGAATTATCTTCTTTAAAATTTAAACTTTGAATGATACCAAAACCAGCCAGATACAAATAGTATAGCCAAAGAGATTTTATTACAAGTTCATACATACTATAATGCGAAAAGACTTTTTCCCCAACCTATTAGAGAAGACAGGCGACCACCTCTGTGGCGCAGTGGGCGAATAGTCAGCTGAGACGCAAGAGGTAGCGGGTTCGATTCCCGCCGCGGAACAAATGTTTGCATGTTCTCAGATATTTGTTCCGGGTCTGGATGGTTTTCTATATATTATAAGTATGTATTTACAAAAAAAAAATGTATTTAAGTATTCTATCTGTTATCTGGTTCTCATAGTACAAGCTCTGCTTCGTTTGGGGCTAGATAGCGCTGTGTGAAATGTTCAGCAAAATTTATTTCTTATTACTAATCACTCTCACTAATACAGATATTTGTTCCGGGTCTGGATGTTTTCGATAGTGATACGTATAAATTTACAAAAAAAAGTATATGTATAAGTAAGTGTTATATCAGTTATCTGGTTCCCATATTACAAATTCTGCTTAGTTTGGGGCTAGACAGCTGTGTGAAATGTCCAGCAATATTTACTTATTTAATATTGCAGTGTATAAATCCGTATACTGTGCTAATATTATAAATGCTAGAATGTTATTTTTTCTATTTTTTTTTGGATCTTTGCGTCGTTTTACGACAATTTCAGCTCCATTATACACTCTCTATGTACATTTACAGTTAAAATACTCAAACACTTTCATTTATCAGCTTATATGTTAACCGGTACATCGCTGTGTGAAATGTCCAACAATATTTATTTATTTATTTATTTACGGAACGCAGATGCGACGCGTCCATGCATATGTATGGTAAAGGTACCAAGTCTTCGCCCCGTCCGCGTCATACGTCTCTTCTGTGTGTTGTGCTTAAGTCCTGACTAGCCACTCAAGTGTCACGTGCTGGCATGGCAGGGCGAAGCATGCGGCGCATCCTGAAGCGTCCTCATGTCACACGCCCGCCATGCTGCACTCCGCACAGGCGGCACCTTCACTCTGGTTTCACTTAAACTTAGGTCTTAATATTATTGTTAGAGAAAAATTACCGTTAACACTGCAAACAATAGCACGAATCCCATTATCATGTATACTAAACACATAAAAGATATACCGGTTGGTATTATCTGACTGATTGCAGAGACAGCTTGTTCTGTTTCTGAAAACATAAAAATAATAAGAAACGCCTAACATTGTGGGATTTATCACTCTGGCGATTTGCGAGCGTTTTGCCAGCGAGACGATTTGATGTTGATGTTTTCATTGATAGAGGGAAGCGAGATCTCTAATGGCGGGTTCCTATCTCCGTCGGTAACCGAATACGTCTCGTTTCTCTTTGAAAACTTGATACTAGTTTCAAACTTTTTCAAGGAGATACGAGGCGTAGTCGGTTACTAACGGTAATAGGTATGTGGTATATATATATATATATATATATAGGCACAATTTTGGTGTGACTAAATGAGGTAAACATGTTGGGGGGTTGTTGAGATATTGGGGTTCAAGGTGGGTAAAAAAAATGAAAATGAGACTATTAGGTCAAGTGAGAAGTCAGATGAAAGGTCTTTATTAGTAAATTTTGACCACGTTTTCATTTTTAGTAAAGTTTTTGTAGTTTTTGAGTTATTAGCCATAATTTTTTTTTTTTTTTTTTTTTTTTTTTTTTTTTTTTTAGGATCATTAACACAGCATACACTGACAATATCCAGTGGTTACAAGTATAAATGTTAGAACTTAGTGCTACTATAATCACAGATGATAGACTGCATGCAATAATATTTTATGCCGAGCGAGTAAATTAATTGTATTTTAATGGTAAACCAAGATGGCATGCACTAACTTCTTGCCAACAATACATTTCATTATATTATAACTATAAAAAATTAAAAAAATTAAAAAAAAAAATCAAATATGTTAATTCATTCCTATTTACAAATCTAAGACCAATAAAATTCCATATGTACCTATCAACTACATAACTATGTACATTATTAAAAAGAAATATTTAAAATTAGATTAGGATTAATAATATCATAATATTTTATTAATTAAATGTTTATACAGGTCATAAAGGTAAGTACAAGAATGATTCACGGATTAACCTGGGATAAGCTGTTTTTAAACATTCTTACAGTTCCAACAAACATGTCAGCTCCCTTACTCTTAGCCACACAATTATATTGACGGACTATCCTGTTCAGATGCGCATTAATACCGAGATTGGATTTAGAAGAGCTTGGCTGAAAAGGATTAAATCTCGAGATCCTGGGCAACCTAGACGGAGCAGAGAAATTTAGGGCAGCGAGTAACTCCGGAGCGTCCAGGGTACCGTTTGCGAGCTTAAAAAGAAATAAATTGTCCAGCAAGTGTCTTCGATCCGTTAACGAGGTCATTTTAAAGAATTTCAGACGATCCCCATAACTATATAATATATAATAAAAACAAAACTTTGACAAAATTCACAGGGTACACCAGTAACCCCACAGTGCTGTAATTTGGTACGCGTGTAGCTTAAGTATCACAAATATAGGCAAAAATCAAAAATCTAGAATAACTGCAATTTGTACCCAAACAAATCCAATTAACATGAACTCCGGTTACCTGTAATTTGAATGAAACTGTAGGTCAAGTATTTTGGATATTATTTCGTGGCACTATTTTGATAGTCAAAGATTACGAATAGTATTTTTTTTTGTTTTTATGGTAGACTCGCGAGATCTCTGTTCGAGGCGAACCACTAGTTATTTGGATTTGATTTTTATTTAGGTATTACTTTTCAAACTTTTCAATCACTATACATTATTACTGATTTAAGCGGGTATTTATATATTTTTTAATTTGTTATCTCGTGGTTCAAATTTAAATCGTGAAGATGGCTATAGACTGACGTCCTGGAAACCGGTGATTACTAGTTGTGCGCGTCGTGATCTGTCATCTCTGTGCGTAGACACGGATTGTGTAGTGTGTCGTAATATGAACGAGGATATTTCTAATTCTGACCATATTAGGGTAGTAGTTACAGCTGATAACACTTCTTGACGGTAGCTTCAACTACTCCAGTCTGCCCGCGACCACGGCTGTTGTAACGCAGTCGAAACGTTGGGATAACAAATAAGTGTACACTCAACCTTACCTCTGATATCTGAGACATTTTTTAATGAGTTGTAATTGGCATTCGCTGTGTGTTCTATAACGCTCAAAGTAATTGAGCCCGTCATCTGTAAAAAAAATCTATTATTTAAAATTCTCGTGCCACAGTGTTTGTAACAAAACTCCTCCGAAACGGCTTGACCGATCCTTATGATTTTTTTTTCACCCCCCCCCCCCCTCCCCCTCCTATTCACGGTTTTAGTATACACGGTGTCCTTTAAATCACTGTTTTCCCAGAATGAACGTTGTTCAGACCATACTCTACTAACAGTTTATAACATCAAATTAGTAAACAAAACGAAATCGGTCTTTGAAAAATATATAAAGCTGCGAACTTAAAATGTCTATTTTAACGTTACGCCCTACAACATAGCACGTTGTCCGGTAGTGACTAGGTACCTATCTAACTAAGGAGTAGGTAATACGCTACGGCTAGCGTAAGTTCATGGTAACTTTATGTCACGGTTGGTTTTTGAACAACGTTAGACTTATTTGAGAAGGTCCAGATTTTATTTTTTGATTCTCTTATTTGATGGTATAAACAGTTAGTAGACTATGGTCTGAGCAACGTTTGTTCTGAGAAAACAGTGATTTAAAGGACACCGTGTATTTGTATAAACAATATCCATATAATTTAATCGCCGTTCATTGACATGAAGCTTCGCGTCACTTTGACTTCATTCGGCGCAGAACAACGTTTGCGGGGTCAGCTAGTAATATATAAATACGCGGGAGCTACGTTACAAGCAGTGGATGAAATTCGACTATAATTAATTTTGTTTGCTTAATTTTTGCTTTTTTAACTCCTTCTCCATATAAATATTATCTACGCCAAATCTAATCTATATCCTTTAAAAGGGGTAAAAAAAAATCTTATCACTTTGTTGATTAATCAAGTATTTCTTCGGTTTGGGTTTACAGAGAAACAATTTTTCGTCGGTATGTAGTTCGTTATGAGTAATTATTTTTCCTCCCCCTACGTTTCAGAGATACAAATAAAGGTGCTACCGTGAAATAGTCACAGATTTTGCATATTGACTAATCCCATGTAGTGGGCGAATGGCCGGCTAAGACGTAGGAGGTTACGGGTTCAACTCCCGACGCGGAGAAAATGTTTGCATGATCTATAGTTATTTGTTTCGAGTCAGGGTGTTTCTTTATATATACATTACTAGTTATGTTTTTGAAAGAAAGAAAGAAAACATTTTATTCAAAAAACCACACAGTAATAAAGAAAAATAAAAAACACAACAACAATAAAATCTAACCTAAGCACTAACAAACTAACAAACTAACAAACTTAAAAGCTCTGTATGGGGATGAATAGGTACTCAGCTCAGCATGATGCTACGGCATGTTAATATGCCGCAGCGCTGGTCTTCCGCTGAGTCCAGTTTACATAACCTCACATACTTCTTGATCAAGGGTAGCCATAATAAAAAAACACAACTATTGTTAAATTCAAAGCAAACCATATTAAATACACACATAACAATTAAATACCTAATATTTTAATCCAATAAATACGATCACTATATACTAACTATCACAATTAAAAACATTTGAATGGCATAATTTAGAGTAGACATGGAGACCAGGAAAAGAGAAAATTTAAAAGGTCTTTATTGAATTTTACTTAGAAAACTTTCGTGATTAATTTCAATCATTATTATAAATACGGGATTTATCACGTACCGTCTTATCGGTGTTTCGACCGACAATGTTTCGGTTCAATTCGCGAACCTTCATAAGGGTGAGTGGGATCCGCTCCGAATAATGTCTCGTCTCGCGTCTTTATTGAACATTATTGTTAAAAGGGTATTACAACTAAACACAGTTTAGTACAATAGTATCTTAAATTAGAAAAACTCAGCAGCCTTATAGCACCTTTATAAAAATAGTATTTATGAGAGTACACTTTGTAAATCAGTTTTCCTAATTTTATGTAGCCAACATAATAAAGAAGTACTTATTAAAAAGTTGATATGAGCGCTTCGTATAGCGCGAATTTTAAGGTCAAGAAATCAAGCTTAATCTAACTGCTTACAAGTAAAAGTCCTTAATATTTTTAAGTAGACAAACCTGCCATGCTGATATTGCGGTTATATTAAAACTTGATCATAATACAACCAAAACAACATTATTTTCATAAACATAGGGTTCATTTCAAGTCGTTGCGGACCGCATGCGAACTCACCTGCCCGCGCCTGCGCGTTCGAGCAGGAACCTGGCCGACCGGCCACTCTATGCTAGGTTGAATGAGCAGGCCATTATAAAATATACATTACTAGTGGTTTGCCCCAAACTTAAATCTCGCGATTTATCTCGCGCATAACAACGAATAAACGCGTTACTCTTACTCATCCTAGATAATGCAGATGTATGTTATCCCGATGCTACGGAAGAGCAACTGAACAGGTTGGAGCGTCTGCAGAATCTCTGTATTCGCTATATCTACGGCCTACGAAAATATGACCATGTCTCGGTATTTCGTCAGCAGCTAAAATGGCTTGACATCAGAGCTCGTCGAGATGCCCACATGCTATCCCTCCTGTTTAGTATTCTTCGCAACCCACTATCTCCCAGCTACCTCAGAGAGCGATTTACGTTTGTATCAACTGAGGACAGAGCTGTGCGATCGTCTCGTCGTTTCCAATTGATTACTCCACAGCATAACACGGCTACTTAATCTGACTCTTAGACCATAACCGCTACTCGTCTCTGGAATAATATGCCACCAAATTATTTCGAGGCTACTTCAGTGGAAGCATTCAGATTGAGAATCTATAGGCACCTTCTCGGTCAAACCGACTAAAATGAGCAACTTAATCATTCCTTATCACTTCTTCTATTGTTATGTATGTATGTATTTTTATTTGATAATGGTATAGTTTAGTCTATGATATAAAGTATTTAAGTAGTATGTACCTATGCTATTTTCATTAGTTCCCTTTCCTGTGCACTACCTACACATCTTTATCTACAATACACAAAGGTTATCTGGAAGAGAATGCTCTTTAGCATTAAGTTCGCCTTTGTGCTAGTTTTATAAGTGCAATAAAGTATTTTCAATCAATCAATCAATAAAAAGTTAATACTTTTCTTTACAGTGTAAAATATCCACGAACTGAATGACCAACATAACTTGATCAATAGTTTCATTCATTTCATTCAATTACAAGTTAAGGAGGTTAATTTTTGACATATAAACTTTAACAAATACTAAACCTCACACTCCACCGGGCGCGCAGTAAGCTTATACAGTAAAAAGCTCTCTCTTCAGGTATATAGATAGAATATATATATAGAACTAGCTGACCCGCCGCGACTTCCCCTACTTACCCACCTTTACCCTCCTTCTACGCACTCGGATAAAATGTAGCCTTTGTTCCAATTTTAGTCATTATCTATATTCCAAACTTCATCAAAATCGGTCCAGCTGTTTAGTCGTGAAAACGTAATAAACAGACAGAGAGATAGACATAAGGACAATCGAATTAATAATATTAGTATGTATTAATATATAAATAAAATAAATATATATTGCTGGTCATTCCACACAGCGCTATCTAGCCTCAAACTAAGCAGAGTTTATACTATGAGAACCAGATAACTGATAGAATACATGTATTCATTTTTTTTGTAAACACATACTTATAATAATAGAAAAACAATCAGACCCGGAACCAACATGTGTAGATAATGCAAATATTTGTTCCGCGGCGGGAATCGAACCCGCTACATCCTGCGTTTCAGCCGGCTATTCGCCCACTGCATCACGAAGGTCGTCGTTTTATATTATATAGTTTTCAATGCAATTTGAAAAATCAGTTTTTTTTGGACTGAGCGCTTCTGAGCTTAATTTTTTAGGGTTTCATACCCAAAGGGTAAAACGGGACCCTATTACTAAGTCTCCGCTGTCTGTCTGTCCGTCTGTCTGTATGTCTGTCCGTCTGTTTGTCCGTCTGTCACCAGACTGTATCTCATGAACCGTTATAGTTAGACAGTTGAAATTTTTACAGATTATGTATGTGTATTGCCGCTATAACAACAAATACTAAAAATAGAATAAAATAAATATTTAAGGGGTGCTCCCATACAACAAACGTGATTTTTATGCTCGTTTTTGCTCGATATTGATAACGGCAACAAGTAGACGCTTGAAATATTCACAGAATACTTAGTTATATATTCAGTTTAAAAAAAATAATTATATTAAAATAAATATTTAAATGGGGCTCTCATACATCAAACGTGATTTTTTGCTCCTTTTTACAGATAATGGTACGAAACCCTTCGTGCACAAACGAAACACTTGGCCGGTTTTTATATTTTTTTTATTTTTCTTAATTATTTTTATAATAGCATTATCCTGGTAAACCTAAGTGGTTCCTAAGTGCTATTTTTATAAATTACTGTTTATAAAAAAAATTAAGTGATGATAAAAACAGGTTTTATTTTGAATTATTTTAGCATTTCGGTTCACGGTAGCGCCCGGCTATATTTTTTCAACCAGTCATTTGATACTCCATCCGCAATGACGTAATCTACGCAATCATCATACCGGCACAGCTCTGATAAGCCTTTTGTATTTTATCTGCGTGATTATTTGGCTTTTGTTGGATTTTCGAATTAATTAAAATTGCATTGAAACTGGGGAGCATTTAGATTTATTGACACACAAAATCCACAACTCTAATCTTCAAAAAAAAAAACACGCTTCTAAAGGTGGCTTCGTACGTGTGGTTTGTCAATAAAAAGGACCCTATATAACAATCCAAGTAATCTACCTAACACCAAATTTAATCGACATCGGTCCAGCTCCTCGTCGCCGTTAAAATGATAAAACTAATGCTGTTTCATGTTCATCTTGCGTATTCATTTTTCTACTCGTCTTTCGACTTTACGCGTATGCAATAATGAGTGCTTAATATTGCATGCAGCTTATCGTCTACACCTGTGCGCCTCAGTCATTCAATGAAAATTTATACATATGTAGACAAATAATGACTTAATTTCATTTCATTTATTTCATTTTTTGATACATTACATATTTTTTGATATGTAAGTACAATAATAAAAAAGAATCCATTTAAAATAATTGAATTAATTCTTACAACTTAATGTCACATTGGTAGAATTAGATTATGATGTCAATAGTGAATAACAAATTTTACAAGATAAATTAAATACCCACTTAAACAAAAGAAATAAATAAATAAATAATGAATAGCATTAAAAGTATCTGGAAAAGCATTGTCAATTGTGTAATAAGAAATCAAATAATAAAAACTCAATAAAAAATAAACTAATTACAATGTCATAGCATAATGGTTTTTATCTGCAAAAGCATCGTCCAAACGATAAAAACTTGTGTTATTTAAATGTCCTTTGATAAACAATTTGAAGTCATTGTCGGCAAGACTTTTAACATTTTTGGGTAATCTATTATACAATTTTATTACTGTGTAATAATTGCTTTTGGGTATCATTGTTAATCTTGTAATTTATCAAAAGACGAAAGAAATTAAATTAAATTAAGTTTTTATTTGCTTACTAATATACCAATTTTCATCGAATGATTGAGGCGCACAGGTGTAGACGATAAGCTGCATGCGACATGTACTCAATATTGCAATATATTTAGGCGATTTTTATATCTAGTGTTGATATTGTGGACATCTGTAACTCTTTTCATGTTACGTAAATTGTCTCTAACATAAAGCACGTTTTGGAACATAAATACTCCAATCATTGTCATGATGTCCAGTTCCCTAATTTTTTTTTGTACATTGCATATAACCCATCAATATTAACGGCGAATACATCACTCACCTTCGGTTTGCCGACGATATTGTGGTCATGGCAAAGTCGATGGAAGAGCTCAGCACGATGCTCGAAGGCCTCAATCGAGTCTCCCAACGGGTAGGACTTAAAATGAACATGGACAAGACGAAAATCATGTCAAATGTCCATGTCGTCCCTGCCCCAGTTATGGTTGAGAACTCGGCTCTTGAAGTTGTCGACGCGTATGTATACCTAGGACGAACAGTCCAATTAGGTAGGTCCAACTTCGAGAAAGAGGTCAATCGTCGAATCCAACTCGGATGGGCAGCGTTTGGGAAACTTCGCAACGTCTTTTCGTCCAACATATGTACCTCAGTGCCTTAAGACGAAAGTCTACAATCAGTGTGTGTTACCAGTGATGACATATGGAACCGAGACGTGGTCCTTCACTATTGGCCTTATGAATAAGCTCAGAGTCGCTCAACGAGCTATGGAGAGGGCTATGCTCGGGGTTTCTCTACGGGATCGAATCAGAAATGAGGAGATACGTAGGAGAACTCAAGTCACCGACATAGCCCGACGGATTAGCACGTTGAAGTGGCAATGGGCAGGCCATATAGCGCGCAGAACAGATGGCCGATGGGGCCGAAAGGTTCTCGAGTGGAGGCCACGGACCGGCAAGCGCAGCGTAGGACGTCCACCCACAAGATGGGCAGACGACTTGGTAAGAACCGCAGGTCGGCGTTGGATGCAGGCCGCTTCCAACCGCAGTTCCTGGAGATCAATGAGGGAGGCCTTTGTCCAGCAGTGGACGTCCTACGGCTGATATGATGATGATGATGATGATGATATAACCCATTTCCAAGATATAGGGTATAGCTTGCTTCTGCAAAGTAAAGACCCTGTTAGTATCTGGCGCTGTTACCCCCAAATTAAAATACCATATGTCATTAGATAGTGAACATAAGCGAAACATGCATTTCGTGCTGCCTTTACTCCGCCTATCTCTCTAATTTTCTTAACTGCATATGTAGCTGAGCATAACTTTTTGGTCAGTGTTTCAAGGTGAACAGCCCACAATAACTTAGTATTAGGCCAAAGACACGTTTAACCCTTCAAGTGTTTCTTTTCATGCTATTGGATAAAACATTTGGTCTAGTGCATAATGAGAATTGAATTATATCTGTTTTCATCATCATTTTCATTTTCATTTTTCATTTATTTATTCATAAACAATTATATAATTGTGTTTGAAATCACATCCTAAATACAAGTTACAATATTTTAAAATTATCACATACATGTCAAAAATAATAAAATAGAACAAAACAAATGTCTACTTACCTATATATAAAGATGTCAAAAAAGTCAAGAAAAGTCAAATGGAAAATAGACATCAAAGAATATAAAATAAAAATGATTTAGAATAATATTACTAAGGAATTAATAATACAAGCATGTCACAAATTAATTAAATTGACCATTAAATCAAAATCTATATAAAAAAAAAGAAAACGACTATTCAATATTATTACAGGTCATAAAATCATTAACTGAATAGATCATCATCATCATCTCAGCCCGTTTGCACCCACTGTTGGGTATAGGCCTCCTCTTTATTACGCCATTCTTTCCGGTCTCTTGCGACTCTCATCCATTGACACCCAGCTACGCTTTCAATATCATTCGACCATCGGGCGGGTGGTCTGCCTCTTGGTCTACGAGCATCCCTTGGCCACCACTCTCTGTAATCGCCTTCGTCCAACGCACGTCATATTTGTTTTATTGAGGAGCATATTATTCGTAGAAAACTAGGTTTTTAAATTACGAATAGATTTTAAAATCTTGCTACTAGCGTTTTCGCAAGTATTGTCCCTAACAACTAAACTTGTATCATCCGCAAATAAGACCACATCAAAATTTTTTAGTACAACCGACACTTGGATTGAGACATAGGCTAGCTACTTATTGACAAACCACGCGTGTGAAGCCTCAGGTAGAAGCTAGTCACTTATAAATGAAAATTAGACTTACTATTGATAAAACAGCTATAAAAACCAGTCCAAGTCGAAGTGAAAATATTAAGCAGCACTTATCAACCTCAGGAAATATCTCGCACATGATTGAAATTAAATTATAAAAACAAATAATTTCATCAAATTTACATGTTTGTTGAACTTGACAAAACCAAATTTATATTGAGTAGTCAGATTTCTGACATTTGACAGTATTTTATACAGTTAAAATTTACAGAGAGGATTTATTTATTTAGAACAGAATAGAAAATGTTTTGTCGTATACCGATATACACCAAACTTAAATTACCAAATCATATTTAAAACATATAACTAGATACAAAATAGTACAATTGGCAGTCTTATCGCTAAAAGCGATCTCTTCCAGAAACGCTTATTTATCTATACTACAAATAATAAAAATGTGTCTGTCTGTAATTTCAAATTAAATGCCTAAATTTAAATGATAACAACTATTAATACGATACCTAATCATAAACATCTTGTTTCATTTTAATCATTACTACTATTACATGTAGCTGTGCCATAGAAGCCTATATTCACAGAATAGATAAAACCCCAGAAAAAATGAACGCGCCTAATACTGAAGCATCACCATCTACTCAAATTGAGTAGATGTTGACGCGAACGCCATTAGTTACTCTGTGACCGTCGTCACGAGTGACGTGTTTTGCAGTGTTCAATTTAATTAAATTATGCCTTCTTGTGTCGTCCCAACGTGTAAAAATTCAGCTGGGCTCAAAAAAAAAAACAAGATGGGATCACATTTCATACGTAAGTAGCGCTTTTAGATATTGTGTTATTTGCATAATGAATAAATTGTTCGGTTTGTAATTGTCGTACTTAATGATCCTCCATTTTGGTGGTGTTGCCAAATATTGCGTGTTATTATTTTTCCTACGCTGGATTTCTGAGATTAAGTACCTTTATTAGTTCTAGTTTTAAATTATACTAGTGGTTCGCCCCGCACTGAGATCTCGCACATCTCCCAAAAAAACAAAAAAAAAATAAGACGATTTGCGCGACGATGCCTAAACGTATTTAGTGGCTAAATATAATTTAAGGCTTTCTCAAATTATACAAATATGTCAAATTTAAACATGTTTAGTCGCTAAATACGTTTAGGGATCGTATTGCAAACCGGCCTTGATATTTGAATTATAAAGTAGCACCATAATTACATTAGTTGTATTTTACCGAAAACATTTACCCAAAAACGGGTAAATAATGACTAAGCTTGCAACATTACGCGGGTGGGAGCGCGGGACGCGGGTTTCGTTTTATGGACACAGTGCACGGCTTGCAATCACAGTTGAATGTCTGTTCTGGTGTTTTATCAATTCTGTGCCTATAATATAAGCCAAGACTCGTGGCAACCAATAAACAATGTTTATTTCCTTTTCTATACAATTACTGGTTATTATATCGATAGGTACTTGGCACATTACTAGCGGCTCCCGTAAGGGCTGCAAGAGTGAGCGAAATAGCAATATCATTGTCGCTTGCTCACATCTTATAACTCCGGCTGCCAGGAGCGTTGGCGTCTAGTATAGCGCCAGCAAAATTGATTCCGCAAAACGCGTTACACGCAAATCTCATTACAAACCCATTACGTGTAAACAAAAGGCTGCCTTACCTTCGATCAAAAGAGGATTGAAGTCTACAAAATATTGGATTTTTAACAATTTCATTGTGCTTGAAGTTGATATTATTTTAGCGTAAAGTATTTTATGGCAATCTTTCCTACTTTTATATCGAAACTGAAACATGTTTTTCCACTTCGCGTACTGTTTATGCACATTGTTTCCTGAAAAATTGTTGCAATATATACACAACAAATAAATAAAAACTTTTAAAAATCATAAAATTAAATAACGTTAAGAATTATTCGTAAATCGAATTCACACCACAGACAATAAAATCTAATAACGTCAATCGATACTTCAAAAATCCATAGAGCAACGTTGTCACCTAAGTTCGTTCCATGCAGCCACCGAAAAACGTAATAAAATAAAAAATTTATGAGGAGTTTTCACAGGCATGTTTTATTACTGTTAAAAGATGGCACTGCTCTGTCATGAGATCCCTGAATGATCTGTGTCATAATATTACAAATGTTAATTCCCTTATCAACATTATTTCCCTAAAAATAGCCTGTATAATGGGGAATGTTCTGAGGAGCTATTTGATCTCATCCCGTCGTCGAGATGTTACCACCGCACTTCTCAACAACGTAATAAAGCTCATCCACATATCATCGACATTGGGTATCGAGCACCACACGCTTCACGCGATCTTTTCTACCCAATACTTGCAAAATGTGGAATGAGCTACCATCTGAGATTTTCCCATTAGGCTACGACATGGCACTCTTCAAGAGAAATGTAAAGAGGTTTCTACAGTGTAGGGAACGCATCGACAATACCCCGGCCACATACCATCAGGTGGGCCGTAGGCCTGTTTCCCCACAAATAACATTAAAAATAGTTGATATTTATGTAAACTCATTAGTGTTTTTTTACAAACTAGGAGCGTATTTAAATATTTGCCCAGCAGTGAGACAGAAATGGCTTATATTTTTAATAATAGGAGCATATTTATAGATGACTAAACCGTAAATATACCTTTCGGCGTCTCTACAAAGCCATCTATTAGGCTAATTGGAACTATTATTTAACGTAAATTAAAAAGCCTGATTGGACCTCGTAACTCCACTTGTGCTATGGCTTTCAATGTTATATTTCACCTAAAATAAAAACCACAATAATAACCTAAATTATGGCTATCGTCCATCATAGCATTGGGCTTAGAGAGGGGGCTGTAGAAGTCGAAACGCAGCATGCGACTACATCGATCGATCGGAGTATGACAGCAATATTCTATTGGGCTGATGGCAATAATATAATGGACATAGCTAGCAATATTGCTCGATCAATGTCATATTAGTACAGTTCGCATCAAAAATTGAGAATTTAAACTCAATTTTTCAATTATTTCACAGAATAAAATTGTGTTTTTGAAACGATACATATTTTGGTCTCATTAACAGTTAAAGTTTAGTTTGGGGTTCCATGATCCCAATTTGTTTATTATCTTACCAAAGAATACTAACTATCATATAATTCTATGTCGTAATTGGCCGCTGCAGGTGTAATCTTAGTAAATGGGGTATTATAGACAAATCGGCGACGCAATGCCAATGTGGTGCATAGCTCCAAATAATGGAACACGTCCTTGAATGCCCATCCTGCCCTACCACCTGCACGATGGGGCAACTGATGACCTGCTCCAACGCTGCCATGAACGTGGTGACGTAAACGGTCAAAATGGCTATAGTCTTGTGATATCGACACGAAAGAAGAAGAAGAAGCGAATAGAGTATATATTAGATATTGTAGTTGCGTGGAAGTTTCACACGGTGCGCTTCATCCGCTCGTTTCTTCCACGCACCTGCAAGATGTGGAATGACCTTCCTCCGGAGGTTTTTCCGGTGGGCTTCAAAATGAACGCCTTCAAGAGAGGTGTAAATAGGGTATTAAGTGCTAGGCAACGTTAAGTGCTACCACGAGTGCTGCAGGAGTTTATAGGCGGCGGTGACCACTTAATATCAGGAGGCCCGTCAGCTTGTGTGTCTACAAAAATAATATAAAAAAAGGGTCCAGTAGGACGTGGCGACGTACTAGTCAAAATGGCTATAGTCTTGAGATTGACACGAAAGACGAAGAGGAAGCGAATAGAGTCCAGTAGGACTACTAATATCAAATCCCACACTCTCCTGATTCTAGCGAAGTATAAGGATGTCGTAAAAGATGCTATTAAAGACGCTTCAGAGAAGCAAAATATTGTTTTGTAGCGAAACAAAATCCCCTAAATAAATAGAAGTGTTCTTTTTGAGTTAATTGGTTCCTGTATGCCTTTAAGGTATTTATAGATATACTTGCCTATGCCTTGCCTATGGTCTACTAGGAGTGTGATTCCAGTGTAATGTGTGAGTTAGCTAAGCGGTAAACTAGAAAGAAAATCACCAATAGGATTGCTTCATTTGCCTAGCCTCGCGCAGAGCAGTGTTCCTATTAGAGGATTTTTCTTAGCACACCACATAGTTTCATCGCACGGCTCTGATGAAAATGCACCCTAAAGCACGAGTTAAATTATCGTAAAAAGAAAGACCGTATACCAGAAAGTATTCTCATACTCGACCCAGGGAGTACTGGCCCCATATTGGCTCATTTGTTTGGCTTAGACGCAAGTCCTCAAAATCTTCTTTACATAGTATAAAATGAAGTCGCTTCCGCTGATTTTTTGAACTACTCAACGGATTTTAATTTAGTTTTAAGCAATAGATAGAGTGATTCACGAGAAGGGTTTATATGTATATATACATACATAGTAACTGCTGTTATCTTTGCATAATTATACGGCAGAACGGATCGTGATGAAATTTGGGAAGGAGATAGATTATATCCTGGGGAAGGACATATGCATAATTTTTACCCGAATACGCAAAACGATGGTAATGTTTTAATTTGAAATATCATGCATGCGAAGGCCTGGGCAGGTCAGCTGGTTTTCAAATAAACCTAACTTTTTCTATATCACCATTGACCATGTTCCAGGGGATTATAATTCTTTTCTATTAGTCATAGAAAATTAACGTAAACCCGCTTGTTTATTGAGATATAATTTGGTCGAGAGAAACCTTAATGATAAATTAATTTATCGATCCTACCTTCTCGACGAATCTCCAGAAATTGAATGTTTATTTAAAGCAAGTCCAATGTAAATTCGATTTGATTCGTATCTTAAGTGTTCGTTACAGTAAATCGTCTAAATTAGAATTAAATTGGACAAGTGATGCCGAGAGCATTTCAGTGTAAACCAGTTAGGTGATTTCTAGTTAAAGTCTTGCTTCATTTGATATTATGTCATTTTATTTATGAGTTGCGTACTGAGTATTAGCAAATATATGTAAGACTAGCTGACAAATCCGCAGCTTCGCACGCGTAGTTTTTCAATAAAAACATTACCCTGCTTCTACGCAGTTGGGTAAAAAGTAGCCTATGTCACCAGGGGATAGTGTAGCTTCCCAATAGTGAAAGAAATTTTTAAATCGGTTCGTAGTTTCGGAGCCTATTCATTACAAATAAACAAACAAATTTTTGCTCTTTATAATATTAGTACAGATTATATATATAAGATACTACGTTAGGCGCTAGGGAGATGATTCTTACTACTGATCTTTTTTATCTATCAATGAAGAGAATCGTTTTATTTACAGAAATAATCTGTATTCAAAACTGTACATGATTTTAAATAAGCGGGGTGAGACGAATAGCCTGGCCACACTACATCAGCGAACATACGATATATCAAGTCAGCTATGTTCTATATGTAGTCTGTCCCTAAAAATTAATGGTAGTAACGTTTTGTCTCAGTTACTTAATCACTGCTTGCCAGCGCTGCACCAATTACACCAGCGCTTGTGATATTAACACTACTGTTGTTTATTAAAGTGAGCGGTAG
Organism: Philereme vetulata; assembly: GCA_918857605.2. NCBI lineage: Eukaryota > Metazoa > Arthropoda > Insecta > Lepidoptera > Geometridae > Philereme > Philereme vetulata. Next base: position 5,414,831 of record OU975452.1, on the reverse strand, counting down.
CGAGATGGCAAAAACATTTTAGCCCGTGACAGTGAATAAAATAAAAATAACTAAGCCTGTTTAATCCATAACTTAGGTACTAATACATGCAATTTCAATTGAAGATGTTAATTATTTTATTGATTTCTGATTGATTAACTTAATACATACAAATTCAGATAAATTAAATTAATATGATTATTATAAAACTAGTGCTTCGCCCCGAACTGAAAACTCGCGAGTCTCCGATTAAAACAAATAAAATTGTTTTTGACCTTTGACTGTCAAAGTATTGCCACGAAACGAATATCCAAATTACTTTTCTTTCTGTTACAATTTCATTCAAATTACAGGTAACGGGAGTTCATGTAACGTGGTTTTTTTTGGGTACAAATTGAAGTAATTTTGGATTTCAGACTTTTGCCTATATTTGTGTCACTAAAGCTATACGCACGGTGGGATCACTGTACCCTATGAATTTTTTTAAAGTTTAGTTTTATTATGGCTAATAACTTGAAAACTACAAGGTTTAAACTAAAAATAAAAACGGTATCGAAATTTACTAACAAAGACCTTTTATTAGACGTGCCATTTGACAGGATAGTTCCATTTTGGTTTTTTACTCCTCTTGAACCCTAATATCTCAACCACCCCCCTACATTTTTAGCTCATTTAGTTACACCAAAATTGTGCCATCACTACCTACCTATGTATCAAATTTCACGATGATCGAAGTAACGCTTCAAAAGTTATCCTAGGACAAATAAACATACATACATACAACGCCGATTTGCCCAAGTTGACATAGGGATCTCGCTTCTCTCGATCAATTATATATTGATTGCTCGTAAATATGATTATTATTTATCAGTTAGGACCCCTCTCAGGCAAAGGCCTCCTCCAGTCCTTTCCAGTGGTCTCGGTCGAGTGCTACTTAGTCAAGTTTTCTGTGTTTTATATATTTTTTTAATTCGTTGGTTTATTAGTGGAGTGAAACAGAGGGAGTTGACTTCTCCCGCTTTCTTTAACCTTTATTTGAACGAGCTGATCGTGGCGCTCAGCAGCCGGAATATCGGATGTCATATTGATGATGTATGCGTCAATAATTTGAGTTATGCTGATGATATGGTGCTGCTGAGCGCCTCGTTCTGTGGATTGAGAGAGTTGGTGAGGACGTGTGAGGAATACGCCACTGGTCATGGGTTAAAATATAACCCTAAAAAGAGTCAGTTCATGGTATTTGAGGCCGGTACGAAACGTTTTGAAAGTGTCCCAACCTTAAGTCTTAACGGGATTATCTTAGACAGAGTATATACATTTAAATATCTTGGGCACGTTATCACTACCGACTTCAAAGACAATGAAGACATCGAACGGGAGCGGAGGGCGTTGTCCGTGCGTGAGAATATGATTGCTCGCAGGTTTGCGCGTAGTTCAGAGGGGGTAAAGCTGACTTTATTTCGGGCGTACTGTACCTCTCTGTACTCGTGCAACCTGTGGGCGAAGTATACGCAGGCGGCGTACAGCGCACTCCGCGTCCAGTATAACAATGCACTCATGGCGATGCTGGGGCTGCCCCGCTACTGCAGTGCATCAGGGATGTTCGCGGCGACGCGGGTCGACTGCTTCCATACCGTCATGCACAAGCGAGCCGCGTCCCTGGTGCACAGGCTACGGGCCAGCGCCAACACCGTCTTGGCAATGATAGCCGGCAGAGTAGACTGCCCGTACACCAGACATTGCTGTCACAGGCATGCTCTCAAAGACCCTGTATAAACATTAGTTTACTTATTGTGTTGTGCGCTTTCCTATATGAGCTACATAATTGCTTGAAATACATAAATGTATTTAATTTTTTAATTATTTATTTTTATTAGTGGCCTGCTAATTCTTCTCTTTCCTTATGGTCCTTTCCTGGTGGTTATTGCAGTGGCCCATCTGTCCTTGGGCATTCTGGCTACGTGTCCCGCCCATTACCACTTCATTTTACGCGCATGCTCAAGAGCGTCTATAAATTTGGTTTTTGCTCTTGTTTCCTCATGTCGCATTTTATAACAATCAGTCTTATTTTCATAATATTTATTTCTATGGCTCTTTGACACTTAGCTATTTTATTTTTGGCTTCACTTGTGTAGCCAATTTCAGTAGCGTTAATTAATCAAACGCCTACGACATCTGCATCAGCGCAGAAATCATTACTGCCATTGACAAAATTTATACTATTATTTCGGTACACACGGTTACACATCAAGCTATAATATCCAGTATAAGCTGGCCTCTCATTCTACGAAAAGCCTACACAATGCGAGGTCAGCTTATACTGGAAATTGTAGCTTGATGTGTAGCCGTGTGTACCATCTTACATGAGTATTCGTAAAGTATACCTTTGCAATTATGTACAGTTCAGTGTATCTTGAATTCTGCCAAATGTGTCAATTCTTCTGCAAAAGTTATCAGTTTACTGTGAATTTTAATGAACCTTCCCGAATGCCAAGGTCAAGTGCGTAATTCGATATTGATATGTCGTAAGTTCATGTGGAGTGAGTTATAAACTTAACGGAATCGCCCTGATTTTCCCACTAATAATATGATTTACGTATATAGAGTTAACTATAGATAGATTTGGTATATACGGTGAACATGCCTAAGTAAAATTTGATATTGATTCTTAGGTTCTTGGGCTAGGATATAATGTTTAAACGATACAAGGTTTTTAAGCAATACAATAATATCAACGTAGTGGCTATCGATAGATGTTTTTGGTCTAATCTAGGCACGATTAAAAAAAGGTAAATCCATCCACACTCCTTGGAGACGATGTGGTCGCGTACCGTGAAGTTCTAGAGGAATTTCCTGCCGCGAACACTTCGCTTGTGGAATGGTCTCCCTGCCGAGGTTTTCCCCTGGGATTACAGTATGGGCTTCTTCAAATAGGGCGTGTTGAAAATGTTAAAGGGTCGCGCGAGTAATACCATTTTTACTACAAGCGTCCATAGGCTACGGCAACCGCTTACCATCAGGTGTGCCGTATGCTTGTTTGCTAGCTTAGTGGTCAAAAAAAGGTCTCTTTTTTGGTTTCCCGACTAATAATATGATTTACGTATATAGATTTATGTCTATGTAGATAGATTTGGTATAAACAGTGAACTGAACATGTACCTACCAGTAAAGTATCTTATTTTTTCTTAGATTCTTGGACTAGGTTTTTAATCTTCTTCTTAGCGTGTCAATAACTTTACTTAAATTATGTTAGCTTATACACGATACACGGTTTTGAAGTAATAAAATAAAAAACTACTTAGTGGCTATCGCTAGATATTTTCTGCAGATTGTATATTAGATTAAAAGGTACGATTAAAAACAAGGGATCATTTTAAACTCTAGGGTCAGGTTTATTAGTTCAATAACTATTTAACGTCACTTACCAGTAAGTTTGATTCTATTTTAGTTCAGAGATAGTTAACAAGTTTGATTTTAAAAGAGTTTCTGTGATAATAATCTGATAAAAAAAACATATATCAAAATGTCTATATTTGCTACTTAAAACAGCGTACAGATACAAAATGAAAACAGTGATACCTGCAGGAGTAAAAAATACTGTGTCGCAGGCATCAACGCCCTCCTCCAGAAACCTTAACAATTAAAGAGTTCAATATTTAGACTAAAAGAGAAGCTAAGTTAAAGAAAGACTAAAGTTAATTTAATGTTAAACAGACAAATTAAAAGTATTGAGTATTGATACGATTACAAATATATAATAACAAGAATAGTAACTATGATAAATTTTAATTATCTAAATAATATTAAATTATATATATGCTCTCCGAGAAATGGGCCCATATTGTAACATCATGGACGCCGGAAGACGGAAGGCGACGTCGGGGTCGGCCGAGAAAGCGTTGGCGGGACGATTTCGACACCTTCCAAAGAGGATGGTGGGAAATAGCGACAGATAGGGATGCTTGGAGGGACTTGGGGGAGGAATTTTTCCAGTAGTGGGACGAAGAAGTTAGGAAAAAAAAAATATTTTGTTTGTTTTTATTTTGAGATTTAAGTAAAAAATCTTGGAACCGATTGATAAATAACCAGAAAGATATCAAAAATGCTGTTGCCCGTATCATTTCAATTTCAATCCAACAGGATATATAAAACTTTATTGGCATTTTATGTTTGCGAATTACCTTATAAGGGATAAGAGGGTGTTTTAGCACTTTGCAACAAAACTAGCCTTTTATAGCGCGAAGAATTACAATTGAATTGAATGGGAACGCTTTGATAACAGGTTTTATTTTTTCTCATAATCAAGGTAGCTTTTCCTCCCTGCAACTTTCACAAAAACATTTAAATCCGTGTTTTAAAAATATGCCCCCAGTATAACTTAAGACCGAAGGGTAGATATTTTGACAGCTTCCAATAAAAATAAACTGATAAGTTATGTGCCACACCCAATTTGCCTCTTCAGCTTGTTTCAGTGTCTTAGGTTATTTCAGTGGATTTGGTTTGTCTACGAATTCAGACTCCATTTGGTAGGAGTAAGGTTCTCGAATTCACCTCTGAAAATCAGAGTAGGACTGCCCCCCATTTTTTTTTAATTTGATAAACAAATAGTAAGCAAATAAATATTGCTGGACAATTCACACAGTGCTATCTAGCCCCAAACTAAGCAGAGCCTGTATTATGGGAACCAGATAACTGATAGAACACTCTAATACTTTTTTTTTGTAAATACATTCTTATAATATATAGAAAAACATCCAGAACCGGAACAAATATCTGTAGATCATGCATACATTTGTTCCGCGGCGGGAATCAAACCCGCTACCTCCTGCGTCTAAGCTGGCTATTCGCCCACTGCGCCACGGAGATCGTCATAGATTGAAAGACGACCTAATAAGAGTTCCTGGGTGCCGTAGGGTGCAGGCCGCACAAGATTGATCACTACGGCTGATATAATATTGATGAGTCTCGATTCAGTTTAAAGTTTATTTCCGGCACACGAGCCGTACGAACTACGAGTACCTGCGTACCACAACAGGCCCAGAACAAATACTTTTAGAAAATGCATACATTGATCCTGGAAGGGAAATCAAATCCGCCACCTCTTGTGTTTCAATCGCCTACGTGCATTAAATGAATTTAGAAACAAAATGGATTATGTTTTGCCGTCATAAAAATTAAATACTTTTAAACCTAAATATTATAAGATAGAGTTGATTATTGCTTGACAGCTTTTGATGCGACAGAGTACTGTCAGTAAAAAAGTAATATAAATTATATTACTCTTGTAATATGTTTTAAAGGTCAGGAAATATCAATTTTATATTTCCGTTCCTACAACTATAAAATTGGGATGTCTTGTAATTATTCGAGATTCCTCATAAAATGACGTGGAAACTATCATAAAAATAGTTGGCATTGAATACATGGTGATAAAAATCAAAAAAGTTTTATTTTAATTTCAATCAGTTATGTTTATAAAACGGAACTAAAGTTGCCGACATAGCTCTCAAAATTAACAAGTTAAAGTGGCAATGGGCGGGCCACATCGCTCGTAGAACCGATAACCGTTGAGAAAGAAAGGTTCTCGAGTGGAGACCACGGACTGGAAGACGCAGCGTAGGCTGGCCCCCCACAAGGTGGACCGATGATCTAGTAAGAATCGCGGGGAGCCGTTGGGTGCAAACGGCTACCAACCGCTCGTTGTGGCGATCTAAGTAGGATGCCTATGTTCAGCAGTGGACGTCTACCGGCTGATGATGATAATGATGACAACAAACTAAATAAATGAATATAGCCTCCAACCTCCTTCTGGGTGCTGGAGGTTGTATAGACAGTTTTATTTATGTATGACCTGGAGATAGCAAAAGCATATGGGCCTGATGTTAAGTGGTTACCATCACCTATAACAAAGTATTGCCTCATAGGTCATGAACCTTAGGCACGTGTCCTACCATGCCATGTGCCTGTAATTTGCAACCATACCCCTCAATTCTGTTAAGTAGTAGGCATTTCATGATACCTACGTATATTATGATACTAGCTGTTGCCCGCGACTTTGTACGCGTTACACTACTAAATGTGTAGGTAACCTAGAAATAAAGCTAAACTCGCTGTTGCAACTTGACTTGACATCCCATTTTTATCCCATGGGAACTGTGTTATAGGATAAATGGTAACTTATGTAGTGATCAAGGTTATAGTCTACGTATATACCAATATTTCATCGAAATCGGTTCAGCCGTTACGGTGTGATTGAGTAACAAACAAACACAAATATCGAAACAAACACCTAAACTTTCGCATTCATAATATTAGTGTGATTATTTGCTACTAGCTTTTACACGCGAATTCGTTTGTTAATAAAAAGTATTCTTTGTCTCAATCCAAGTAATAAACTGTCTGTGCACAAATTTTTATCGAAATCGGTACAGCTGTTTGTTGGTAAACATAACAAACTTACAGATGGATAGAGATTTAGTTACTTTATAACTTATAATATTAGTTTGGATTGAGAAAACTTAAATTTAAATTAATGACCTTATTACATCCATTGAAATGCACTAGAAGCATAGTTTCAAAAAAGAATTGGTTGTCTGTAAAGTCGGTTTATAGACGAAGTATCGTGAAGTAGTTACGTGGTAATGAGTGGAAAAGAGATATATGCGTCACAAGCCGAACGCTTAGGCCGATCGTGTCTCTCTATCGCTTGTTCCGCGCTCTCGCTTGCACGCTCGGCTCAGGCGGAACGTGACAATGAGTCGTGCTTTTTCGTGCGTGCAGCCGGCGTTTATAAGACGTTATCACGCCAAAAAGCGTTTGTTTACTTATGTACGCACGTTTAAAGTTATACTTCTTAGGCATGAACAACACACAATTTCCGTCACGTGTTAAAAATACTCAGTGATCTGTTTCTCCTAACGCGACAAAATATGTATGTGTTCAAACATCTACTTCATTATCTTCTTTTTTCGATCCTTAGGGACCCCTTTACTCCCCATTATCTTAAATGCAAATTTTCCTACCTCTCTGACACCCATGACCAAAACTTCAGATCCACTGATTCTCTCCTTCTCGCTACCCCGAAACACTCAACCGCCTTCCGTGGCAACTCTTTTGAGGTGGTAGCTGTCGGTCTATGGAACTCTCTCCCTACTCATATTAAAAAGGCGCCTAGTAAACCGGTTTTCAGACCACTAGTCTATAGTCATTTCTTGTAGTCCTCCACTGGCTGTTAAAATATATGAAAACGTAGTACCTATGTGTGTTGTATGTAATAGTATTTTTTGTTTTATATCTATAAATATATATATATATATATATATATATATACTACCTCCGTGGTGCAGTGGGCGAATAGCCGGCTGAGACGCAGTAGGTAGCGGGTTCGATTCCCGCCGCGGAACAAATGTTTGCATGATCTACAGATATTTGTTCCGGGTCTGGATGTTTCTCTATATGATAAGTATGTATTTACAAAAAAAAAGTATATAAGTATTGTATCAGTTATCTGGTTCCCATAGTACAAGCTCTGCTTAGTTTGGGGCTAGATAGCGCTGTGTGACATGTCCAGGAATATTTATTTATTTATTTATTTATTTGTTATATTTCTCATATATATATTCTATGTATTATTATTGTTATATTAAGTAGGTTTATGTATTTATTCTAACTGTAATCGGAGTTTATTGTTATTTGTGTTTCTTTTGTTTTTTTTTTAATAAACATTAATATTGTTAAAAGTTAGCACGTCAACCTTTTTTGTTACCTCTGAGGTTGGCAGGTAGAAAATGCTATTAGCATTAAGCCCACCTTTTGTACATGTAATTTGTATTTTTGTGCAATAAAGTATTAAATAAATAAATACTTCTTTGAGATCTCCAAATAAAACAGATAAAGTAGGAAAGTGGCTGTTTTATTTACGATAAGCTCTCCGTAACCTCTCGACAATAGGTTACCCGTTTATATTTATTACTCCACAACATTCACTCAAAGATCAACCTTATCCCTTTGGCATAAAACTCTCAACTACCTCTGGAGATTGTTAGGAACGTTGTTAGGTGAAAATAGTTTTTAAGTACCTAGTTTTAGAGTTTAAAACCAAAAAGTAGTTGAAGTGAATTTGAAAGCTGTCAGGTCCCGGAACCATTAGTTCCATTCAAAGATGTGTAATTCAAGTGAAAGATATATGAGATTCTTTCTTACTAATAATATAAATAAGAAATGTGAAAGTATGTTCGTTTAAATACACCCAACAGCTGAACTAACTTGAACTAAAAGAACAGAGAGGGATTTTTTGAGTGAACCCACCAATGGACTTACTAAAAGAGAGGTTATCAATCGTCGCATACAATAGTATTGAATATTATACATTATTTGTAAGAAGCATTAACAAAACTAATTAGGCATTTCTAGATGAGTGCAAAAGTGTATTTATATTTTAAATAGCATATCATACAGCCGTAATAACTGCCGAAGCCTTCAGTGTGCATGATTCGACACTTGTACTTCGAATGTTACGATCACTATTATGTTGTATTCAAAGATGGAGCGCGTTGGTCTAGACGTGCAGAATTCCCTGTTGTGTTATATTGATAATAGTGAACCGTAGACCCTCTACACCGTAGCTCTACTACGCCGTAGCACTACAATGACATAAAGGGTCTACGACGAAGATGCAAATCTTTTGATAATTTATGATTGGCAACCACGTTCTGAAAAATGCAGCGTTAAATAATAAAGTGGCCCCTACCTTTATAGGTTGATTGGAGCCTTATATTGGTAACTATATAAGAAAGCTTATATACAGCCAATTGACATCCTGTGGTTAATATGATGATGTTTTTTATATCCGCATTATCAATACCTTAATACATATCGTAAGAGGCTCTCGCTAGAAAGTTGGATTAAGGGTCAGATACGGTCAGGCGGTACTACTGGACTCGGCACGCATATTTAGGAGGCTCCTTTCTCGCTTGGCCCTTGCATAGCGGTCGGTGGTTTACCGTTTTTATATCAACATTTTTGCCATAATGTTTATATTTTGTAAGAAAATGGAATAAAAATGTATTTTTTATTAACAAATTTTAAAATAAATATGTGTGAATAAAAAATACCTATTGCAAAAGACTATTTTGTATATATTATATCAAAACACATTATTATCAGATATAAAATGTATATTTTATCTCCATTACTCTCCTTAATAAAATTATTTTACGCTTGACAAATAAACCTTCTATTTCAATACGAATTCATAGCAATCCCCAAAGAATCCGTCCATCATACGATATTTATCTATCACTCCGACAGGACAAAAGAAAACATTCGTTTTGTACAGATCAAACTTACATCACTCTGTCCCAAATGTGATTTGAAAAATGAGCTTTATTGCGTTGACGTTACGTAATATATATAGGTACTAATCTTGGATTAAAGAAAAACTCCTCCAATCTCTACTAAACACATTAAAAAAAAACTTTTTAAGGTTCTTGTGAAAGGGTTCACCCGGGGAAGACTTATTACCATACCTTTTTCTGCCGCCAAGCAGAATTATACTATTTCGGTTTGATGGGTGTCATTGCCGGTGAAATTACTGGCACATGAGGCTTTACACCTGTATTCCTCAAGTTGATGGACGCAGGCAGTGTATCGTAGGGCACGTTTGTAAGGTGCGTGATCTATGTGGCAATACTTTGTCAACTTAACATCAGGTGGACCATATGCTAGTCCCATCTCTATAACTGTATCATTTAAATGTTGTTTACACTGAATTGGATGAGCCAAATGTTACAAAACTACCCGCACTTATATTTTATTTTATACAAACTTTTGTATCACTTTCAACTTTTTTATTTCTACGATTAACCCAACAAATTTATAAACTATCTAGCTAATCAATCCGCAGCTTCGCACGCGTAGTTTTTCAATAAAACATTACCCTCGTTGTGTGCAGTTGGGTATAAAGTAGCCTATGTTACCCGGGGATAGTGTAGCTTCTCAACGGTGAAAGAAGTTTTTAAACCAATCCAGTAGTTTCAGCAGTTACTAAAAATTAATTAAAACACACTAACACAAAACCAATTAGTACTAAACAATCAATAACTATGTACTCACGTGCACGGGTGTACCTACTTTTAATTTTATATCGCACATCGTCCGTCGGAGGGCGCTGAGGGCTAGGATACAGTAATCTAGTCTGGCTCTTAGCACACCCCTACCCTACTATTGTAAGGAAATTAGGAGCGTAGTAAACGAACTAGATATTAGCACTATGTTTTAAGATTAAAGCTTGCTATGTACTTACTTACTTGTATTGTTCTTGTGTCCAAATAATTAATAATTTGAATTTGTATTTGAGTTTCAGAGCCCATTCAATGCTGACAAACAAACAATCAAATCTTTCCTCTTTATAATCTATAATATAAAAATGAATCGCAAAATGTGTTGGTAAGCGCATAACTCAACAACGCCGGGACCAATTTGGCTAATTCTATTTTTGTTGTATTTCTTATTGTCAGGAGAAGGTTCTAATGAAAGAAAAAAATTGAGAAAATTGCGCGCAAAATTAGAAAATTAAGAATACTTAACCACCATACAAAGTTATTTATAATCTAACCTTAGCGCTTTTATAATGTAACCTTATGACGTTTGACATAGAATTGACAGAAGGCGTGCTGCAAATATCGTCAAAGAGGATGTAAAAAAAATGAATATCGTTTGAAACAGATGCTTCGGTAGGAATTATCCCGAGATATATTGTCTATATATACCAAATGAATTGCTGTACGTTAGCCTCGCTAAAACTCGAGAACGGGTGAAGCGATTTGGCTAATTTTGGTATTGAATTATTTGTGGAAGTCATTCATTTTCTCATACATAATGATAGCCGGGGACAAGAATTGACAATTTTACCAGGGTGACTTATATTGACAGCCCGCGTAGTACCTATGCATGTCAAGCCGATACGAAGTTCAGCGGGACCACTAGTATTAGTATAGATATTTTTGAGTTTCTCTATAAGTGAATGTAATTCTTCGAGAAAATAAATAATTTAAACCTGATCTCCAAGTTAACAAAAATACTTGAAGGTACAAGTGCATAAAATGGAGTATGTCTATGCCTTGGACACGGCCGTGTGCCGTGTACGTGAATACGTGTACGTAGCAGGTATTATTTAAATTATATAAAATATAAAATACTCTATTTTATGTATGTCATAACCATGTTTGAACACTAAGAAGTCCTTCGGGCCACTAAGTGGAAATCTCGAAACGCAGCAAAATGACTTCAAAATGGCGGCGCTTCCTCCGCTAGCTATCGGTGTAATTTTGGATGGGGATGATAGATATGTAGCTGAAACACCGAACTGCATCCCCCAATTTTGCTATCATTCGTTTTTTGAATTGCCTCCCAATATGGAAACAATTTTAAAAACTTATTCTCATCAAAAACTGAAAATTCAATACAAAAGAGACTAATAATTTCTTTTTCTGTATAGGTGTCCTAACTGTCACACAATATAACATCTTCCGGGACAGCAGGGCAAAAAATCACGAGCGAAGCGATTTGTCACGACAAGGTCGCTGTTTGCGGTGTTCACTTACAAAGGTCGTAAATAATGGAGTGGAAATGGGAGTTTGTCAAAGTAAGGTTTATTTATTTTGATTTGGAATTGTTACTTCATTTCTATTGAGCATGTAATACTGTCTAAGCTTAGAGCGACTTGTGCACGATACCTAAACGTATTTAGAGGTTAAATATGATTTAGTAAGGAGTCAAATCATACAAATACGTCAAATTTAAAGATGTTTAGTTACTAAATACGTTTACGGATCGTTGCGCAAGCCAGGCTTAGTATGCTAGGAATATTCGACGCTAGGATTATTAGATTTTAAATACCTAATTGATGTTAGAAACAACTAAGTAATGAGTACGTCTGGAGAAGTACTACCACCGTACCTATTTCCGCCACCAAGCAGATATTCAATTCACACGGTGATATTCAATCGCTTGAAATAATAGGCACATGGCACTTTTCACCTGTGTTTATGGGTAACAGGTGATGAGCATTTCAGTTCAGCGGGGCAATGCAGCCAGAGTCTTAGAGACACTTCCGCCTGGTAGTGATCTGGAGAACTTGAGCTATCTACAGATTGTTTGCGGAAGCGTTTCGATGATTTTTTTTTTATATTAAACTTGTAGACATACAAGCTTACCGGTCTCTTGATGTTAAGTGGTCACCGCCGCCTATAAACTTCTGCAGCACTCGTGGTACTGCAGTCGCGTTGCCTACCACTTAATACCCTCAATACCTAATGTTCAATTGATTCAACTGTTTCTATTGTATTTTTATAGATTTAACTATATAATTCTGTTCATTATAATTACAGACTTCTTCTTCTTAGCGTGTCAATAGTTCTACTTATATTGTGTTAGGTACTTGGCTACATTGATGGCGTCAGGAGAAGCCATTTTTAAATCAACAATTGTGCAGATGTTCGGGCACAGAGGGCACATTAACAGGTGTTTCATCGACTGTGTGGGGTCACCACAGTCGCATTGCGTTTGTCTGGGATCCCTGAACCCCCATTTGCACATATTGACTCTGCAGCGACCAACCTGTGTGCGAAGCCTATTTAAGGACTTCCACACTGGCCACGGCAGGTCGTGCCCTGGTGGAAGCTGTTCTTGAGGGGGAATGAAGTCTGGTGGTGGGGGGTACTATCTATCCACAGTGCGCGTCTAGCAACGGATGGGTCGTCGCTGGTGGCCTGCGTTACAGACTATATCATCATCATCATTAGAACCTTGTTTAAAAAAATCAATCAATCAGACAATCCTGTCTGATTGCCTAGTTTCAATTTAAAGCGACTAAGTTACTCACTACTAAATATGAATCTGTATTGTGTAGGTATATAGGTACCTAGGCATTTGCTTGCCTACATAATACAGTTTCATCTATATATTTATATTTTTTGTACGTATTTAATATTGTATACACTCATGCCAACCATCTGACTAACGTAATCTGTGGACAACGGTTCCGGTTATGCCTGTAAGACATCTTGTAATAGTAATTAAGTCTAGTAATATTAAGGCATATTTGTTTGTTGTCTCAAATAAATAAAAATAAAATCATTCAGTATTATCTTGACCAGTATTGGACATACATATGTTTACTGTTTTACCCCTTACCGCCTCCTATCGATGTACATTTGGTAACTTTGCATGTACTTTACCATTTCTGTACTAAAAACGGATTATGTACTGATTTGTGAGCTTTTGAGTTTCTCGATATTTCGACGCAGATGCATGCGCCATGATCACGGGTAAACTGAAGTCTTTGCGAGTCGAAGGTTATTGGCTAATATATCGATGTTTTTACTACAAATAGCGTTCATAAACATGATAGTTTTAAAAGTTATACGATACCCTTGTACAAAATTATGAACCAGTTAATTAAAATTATATTTTTATTCTAAATATTACGAATATTTAGTGAGCACGTAGCCAGGCGGCAGCAGATAGCTGTTGTGATTGTGCACGACTGTCCCTTGATTAATCTTAGCGAGAGGCGCGCAAATGCCCTTAGGGTTGTTTTCTACTGCGAACTGAGGATATAAATAATAATAAATAATTAAATACATAAACATTTCACACAGCGCTTTCTAGTTCCAAAATAACCAGAGCTTGTACTATGGGAACCCGATAACTGATTGAATACTAATAATTTTGTTTTGTATAATCTTTCTTATAATATACATGGTGTCCTTTAAATCGCTGTTTATCCAGAAAAAACGTTGTTCAGGCCATGGTCTACAAGGGGTTTATAACCTCAAATTAAAATAAAATTAATTCATTCTTTGAAAAACATAAAAAGTTGCGAACTTAAAACGTCTATTTTAACGTACGCCCTACAACATGCCGCCGTATCGCCACAAAAATAATAATACTATTATTATTAATAGTATTATTATTTTAATACCGTGACATAAAGTTTATGTCACGGCTAGTTTTTGAACAAAGTTAGACTTATTTGAGAAGGTCTAGATTTTTTTTAATTCTCTTGTTTAATGCTATAAACTGTTAGTGGACCTTGGTCTGAACAACGTTTGTTCTGGGAGAACAGTGATTTAAAAGACACCGTGTATAGAAAAATACATAAACACAATCTAGAGATTAAGTATTCTATCAGTTATCTGGTTCCCACAGTACAAACTTTGCATAGCTTGGAACTAGACGAAGCTGTGTGAAATGTCCATTATTTAAAATAATAATAATCAAGGGGCCAGAATTATCCATCAGCAGTTTGATCTTCAATATGGCCTTGCTGGAGCTGAGGTGCCATATTATATGTATGCGCTGGAGCCAGTTCTTGAAAATGGCCGTGCCACGCTCTATTGGGGCCGGTCTATTATCACGGACAGAACTATTGTCGCCAATAAGCCTGATATCGTGCTGGTAGACCGGTCGGAGCGCCAGTACCGGGCAATACTTGTTGATATTACTATCCCACATGTTGCTAATCTCTTGAAGGCCGAGAAGGACAAGCTAAGCAAGTATCTTGACTTGACTGATGAGATTACTGCCATGTGAGATGTGGAATTAACGATTATCGATTCGATAGTTGTGTCGGTAAACGGACTGATAGCGAAGAGCCTCGACCAATACCTTAAGAGAGGCTCTCGCTAGGAGGTTGGATCAAGGGTCAGATACGGTCAGGCGATACTCCAGGACTCGGCACGCATAGTCAGGAGGTTTCTCTCTCTGCAGCCCTAGCCACTGTCCGCTTGGGTGGTTTACCGTTTTTGTAAATATATTTTTTACTACAATGTTTGTTTTTTGTAAGATACTTTGTAGTGAAAAATGTATTTTTGATAAACGAATAATAAAATAAAAATGTGTGAATAATGATATTGGACGGTAAAATGTTTAAAAAAGTTTAAAACACAATATTTTGTACGGTCAGTCGATGCGAAAAGGCGTCACAGGTCAAAGGGTCAGCTAGTATGATGTAAAGAAAATTAGTTTTTTTTGTTTTGTTTTGATTATTAAATTTGCAGAACGAAAACGTTGAAACCAAAAACGTAACGTGATTTCTTTTGCCACACCAGCGCCGTACACATCATTAATCCTTCGAACTGTTTCTGCAGCACTGGTGCCACGGTAGAACTCGTACTCGTAAATAAACCGATATATCATGTTTTCCATTGTGCGGTAATAAGCGACGCCAAAGAAAAAAATAATGAAGAAAAAACAAATGAATGTTTTCAAAACTCAAATGTACCAGCTAAATGAATTTACAAATTTGAATTTGGAATTTTTAACCAAAGAGGAGATATTTCAGATCAAAGTGGTCAGTACGACAAAACGCTAATTTCATATGTAAGGACCTAATATTAACAAGTTTGTATATTTGTATGCTGGAGGCAAACTCAGACACTACTCAGCAAATTCTGAATATTCTTTCACTAATAGGAAGCTACATTTTCCCTGAGTGATATCTAATCTAATATATAAAAATCTCGTGTCACGGTGTTTGTAGTCCTCCGAAACTATTTTAATGGTACGGTATGGAGGATAGGTCGTATAGTATTTGTAACCTTCTCCCTCCATTTTTAATCGCTATATTAGTGTTTTTTAAACAATATCCATTTAATTTAACCATCGTTCATGGACGTGAAGTCATTTACGTGAAGTGCCGCGTCACTTTGACAAGATTGTTTTATATAGTTTACATCCCGAAGTTCTCACGGGAACGGGAAATTATAAGCGTGCGAAGCCACGGGCGGGTCAGCTAGTAATATACAACCTGTTTTGTTATGTGCGACATTAATTTTAAACACACATCCGGAACCGTATTAACTAATTTAGAGACACTTTTATTGCCGGTAGCTTGAATTTGTATCCAGTAATTGATACACTTTCAATAAACAATTTTAACGTCGATCAACGCCTTTGCAACGATGCCGCTTAGTCAGTTTAACAGGTACTACTGACATGTTGACTTAATATAATTTGTTTAGTGTTTCATTAATAATTTATGACCTGATAATAAAGTTGTTTTTTTTTTACAGATGTAGCAGCTGGATTGCCTTTTAAGTGTTATAGATGTTATAGTCAAAACCAAAAAACTCAAATGGAAGTGGGTAGGCCACATGATGAGAGAGAATATAAATAAATGGACGAAAAACATAACAGAAAGGATTCCTAGATTCCAAACAAAGAGGAAACGAGGAAGACAAAGGAAGCGTTGGTCTGATGAATTGAGAAAGCATGCAGATCCAATATGGCACAGAATAGCTCAAACAAGAGCGGAGTGGAAAGAGCTGGAGGAGGCCTTCGTGTCGCCAAGACACGCCGACACCGAATAACTGACATAATATATCTAATAATACAAAGTCAACATAAAATTTGTGTTAAATGTAATTGTAATTAAGAGAGATTATAATGCTTGTATCTAATGTTAATGTCTATCTAATATTTAAAGTTATGCAAATTTAATTAATATCATGTTAAATTAACTGTGATGTACTTGTGTTGGCAATAAAGACTTAATAATGATAAAAATGGTTAAAAATTAAAAAAATTCTATAAATTAAAAAAAAACCCTATTTTACAATATTATTTGACAAAAGACAAAAATCAAACTGGTCAACACCTTGGTCTTTCCCATCTTCCTTTATGGAGCAGAGACATGGACTCTCAAAACGGCTGATCGGAAGAGAATTGATGCGTTCGAGATGTGGTGCTGGAGAAAGATGCTTCGTATACCGTGGAGGCTATCATCCATCTGCCTTAGCCGCACCTTAGAATATTTTGGACACATAATTCGACGCAACCCTGACAATCTCGAAAAACTCACAATCACGGGGAAAATCGAGGGACGCAGACCAAGAGGACGCAGCCCTATCCGCTGGACCGATCAAATCCGCACCGCTCTCGACACACCACTACACAACGATATTCGTCACGCCGGAGATCGCGACAAATGGAAAAAGATTGTAAAAGAAATAATCATGCAATGCGGTCACGACCCTCTACATGAGGAAACGATGCACAGAGAGACAATATTATTAGCTATTAGCTGTACTTGTGTTTTCATTTAATGTCGCGCATAACAAAACACGTATTATATCATGGCTCCCCATATCTTATCTCTTAGTGTAGAGTATTCGTTAAGGATCCTTGATTGCGGCGGAGGATGTGCCTCTAATAATCATAAATGGTAACTTGAGTCTCTGCGTTTTATGATTGTAATATTGCTTTACTACGAGTGTTATTATTGTTCCTTTGGTTAAGGAGTCATTTAAGAAGGTGCTTTCAATTGTTTTGTTTTGGTTTTGGGTTTATGGATAATGATTATTCTATTTTTTGAAAACTTTTAATTTTTTTTACTTGTATTTGGATAGTTCAAATTTTTCATTTTTTTACCTCATCTGAACTTTCGACTGGGTGAACTGATTTTGATGATTTTTTTTTTATTTGAAAGCTGGTGCTTCTCGAGTAGTCCCATTTTCATTTGGTCCAGTTCTGACAATAGCATCCATGAGAAAACCATATACGTCTTAAATTTGCTTAATTTGTATGTTATGTTATGTTTGTTAGCTTAGAATTCCGTTATATATCAAATTGATTTGGAAAATTAGTTTTTTTATTTAAAAGTATATACTTTCAGATTGATCTCATGGAAATTTCATCAAAATCGGTGGAGTAGTTTGGTTTTTACTGTTATCAGAAGTCGGTTATATATTTTGTTAAAAAGTTACTTGTGTAAATAGGTATATCGTACAATTGTTTGTATTTTTGTAACAAAATACGTTTTCATATACGTAATTGTTTTTAAAAAATATAAGATTACGCGCCAACAGTTAGTATCAGTTTGTTGAACCACAAGGAACCAAAGCTTATGTTCAGAATTTTTCTGAATCTGAAACCAGGTTATATGACAAAGAGCTAAGGTTATACAGGATATAGCACAGAGGGTCAGAAAGCTGAAGTGTCAGTGGGCCAGTCATATCTATAACTGTCGGCATATTTTCTTCGGTTTCATTTTTTGCAAATGCAAATCTCTATTCTATTACTAATTCGGATTGACCTTATGTAATCGTTTTAATAAATTATAGAATAACCGCTAACAGTTAGTATCAGTCTTTTGACGCACTAGGAACCAAAGCATATGTAAGGATTTTTTCTGAATGATAGAATCTGAAACCAAGTTATATGACAGATAACCTATAGCTTAATAGCTCGGATACCTTTCCGACACAAATTGGGTTGGTAGTTTACAAAATACTTTTCTCTGATTTGAAATCAAACCCGAAAAAATCTGTCGGGCCTAGCCGATAGCTCCAAGTACTCTAGTCAACCCGTTACGGATCACGACTGTTGCAACATAGCTGAAACGTCGTGATAACAAATAAAAAACGTACATACGCGATAAATACCCGTTTTAACCAATGATTATAGCCGATAGCTATCCGACGTTTAAAAAAGCCCCGCTGGAGTCGAGACCACGTCTGGGCAAGCGTAGTATAGTTCGCCCCCGCCTAGATGGAGCTACGTTTTGCGCACTGAAGCCGGCACAGATTGGATGATAAGAACTGAATATCAGGCTCAATGACGCACTTTTGGAGAGACGTACATCTAGCAGTAGACTGCTATACGTTGATGATGATGAGCTCTCTCTTCCAAGCTATGTATCACACATGTTGGTGGGGTCAGCTTTCCGGGTCATTCTTCTCCACTTCGCTCTACCCTCGCCATCGTCATCGGAAACTTGGCCCTCTCTCATGTCTTTTGAGACTACATCTCTCCACCTTGCCTTGGGTCTACCTCTAGATCTTCGACCGGGGATGGAAACTTATAGTGCATCTTGTCAGCGAGATCTCGCACGCCCTAGTACGCTGATGATGATGATAGATAGATAGATAGATAGATAACTCTTTATTGAATTACCACACAAACAGAAATAATAAAAAAAAAATAAGTACTGGGTTAAAATAAATAAGGCAATACAATGGGCGGCCTTATCGCTAAAAGCGATCTCTTCCAGGCAACCTTTGGATGGAGCGAAATTTTTAAAAATTACGGAGTGCGGTGTACTTTAGCGGATACATTACATTTACACATAATATATTCTAAGATATAATGATGATGAGTAACCTTTTTTTTTGCCGTCCATAAGTACTAAGTTAGCTGTCATGTATAAAAAAAAATGTGTTTTCTTACGTTCTTCAAATTGCTGGAATGTGTCTAAAATTATCTGCTCAACTAAGGAACGCAATTTTGTGGTTCACGTAATTCATAAAACATTAGGGTGAGAATTCCTTATCTTAGCAGTGGAGTGAACAAAATTTGGATCAGCGCTTGGTGAATTGCTCCCCCATATAATTTAGGTATGTATGAGAACATACTGGGAAATAATCTGAAAAACATATTAAGTACAATATTTTTTTTTTTATAAATTACAATCTTTGTTTCGCATGCGTGGATTGTCAATAAAAATAAAAACCGGCCAAGCGCGAGTTGGACTCGCGCACGAAGGGTTCCGTACCATTATCTATAAAAAAGGTAAAAAAAAAATCACATCTGTTGTATGGAAGCCCCCTTTAAGTATTTGATTTATTTTAATTTAATTTTTTTTAAGTGAATATATAACCAATAATATTCTGTGTATATTTCAAGCGTACCTGTTGCCGTTATCAATATCGAGCAAAAAACGAGCAACAAAAATCACGTTTGTTGTATGGGAGCCCCCCTCAAATATTTTTTTTTTCTGTTTTTAGTATGTGTTGTTATAGCGGCAACAGAAATACATCATCTGTCAAAATTTCAAATGTCTCACTATCACAGTTCATGAGATACAGCATGGTGACAGACGGATAGACAGACAGACGGACAGACAGACAGACAGCGGAGTCTTAGTAATAGGGTCCCATTTTACTCTTTGAGTACAGAACCCTAAAAAGTTGGTCTTAATCCAGGTCATAATCAATATTCAGCTCATCACTCTATGCAAATCTATCTATCTAGGTATATAGTGGTAGGTCGTGAAAACGAAACAAACAGACAGAGAGACAGAGATATTTTTGAATTAATGATATTAGAATGGAAAAGACGAGATTCTAATCAAATGTGTGGATGGCAAGCGATGATGCTGCTGTCAACGAGTATTTTATTTTGATGTTATTATTGTAGATATTGCCCGCGGCTTCGCTCACGGTAACTTACACCAGTAAAACACATAATACTCGTACATCCTTTTCCTAGAATATAGGGTATTACTAGCGTATTTTTTTTATTATAATGAACATACAGTCTGTCTCCGCATTCACGACATTAATTTAAAACACAGTTTTAAACATATGCAGAATCGTATTAGCTGATTTTAGAGAGTTTCATACCGGTAGCTTAAATATTTATCCTGTAATCGATAAATTTCCAATAAACAACTTATAACGTAAATCAGCGGCGCCTTTGCGACGATGCCGCTTAGTCAGTTTAACAGGTATGAACAGGTTTTACATGACGAATGAATATGATTTTTTTACCTATTTATACAACCTATTATATTGATATTAGGACTTCATATTAAGGTTGTTTGAATATTAAAGTTTTTCTATAGTATTGAATTTGAAAAAACCTATTTTAAAACAATTAGCCCTACCAGTGTTTTTAATTAATGTCGTAAATAACAAAACACGTAGTATACTAGATACAAGGAACTTAAAAAAAATCTTTAACCCTTTTACAACTTCATATTTGATTCGCTATTCTTGTCAACCATGAGTCTGAAGCGTTAACGATCGCTGCGTTTACGTCCTCACGGTCTCTAAGCGGGCGCCTGTGCGAAAACATTAATATTTCAGGCCCTATAATGGCGGCTTTACGATGCAGGTGTACCTACTTGTATTATCTGCAGCTATTCAATGTCAGGACGTTCAGCGTGCCGAGTTATTTTTTTTACTCGTTTGACCACAATCTCACTTAAGCCGAAGATCTAGAAGACACCTATTCACTCTAACCTTTTGAAGAGGATTTATTTTTCGATAAGATTCAGAAATTGCTTTCAGCAATAAGGCCGCTCATTAAATAAAATAAATATTGCTGGACATTTCACATCGCGCTATCTAGCCCCGAACTAAGCAGAGCTTGTAATTTACTACTTTTATATACATTTTTTTGTAAATACATACTTATAATATATAGAGAAACAACCAGACCCGGAACAAATATCTGTAGATCATGCAAACATTTGTTCCGCGGCGGGAATCGAACCCGCTACCTTCTGCGTCTCAGCCGGCTATTCGCCATGGAGGTCGTCAATGTACTATATTTAGTATTAATTAGTTTTTTAAGTATTCCTGGTGTACAATAACCCATTATTATATTGTATTCTGTTCTTTTTTTAATGTTATTTGTGGGGAAACAGGCTTACGGCCCACCTAACGGTAAACGGTCACCGTCGCCTATTAACACTGGCAACACCCAGGGTATTGTCGATGCGTTCCCTACTCTGTAGAAACCTCTTTACATTTCTCTTGAAGCGTACCATGTCGTAGCCTAATGGGAAAACACCAGATGGTAGCTCATTCTATCTTGCAAGTATGGGGTAGAAAAATTGCGTAAAACGTATGGTGCGCGAAGATATAGTGGAAATACCAGCTCGCTACCATAGACTCAATAAAACATAGGGCTTATGGGTGAGCAATATATGGCGGAGATTAAGACCCAAAGTATCGAACACCGCCGTAAAGTTGCAAGCCTATCGATCTTTTACAGAATACATTTCGAGGAATGTGCCCAGGAACTTTACGATCTGATTCCGCCATTTCCTTTCCAACAAAGGACAAGCAGGTGCACGGCTCAGTACCATCCGTACCTGGTTGATATACCACCCATTCACACACACCGTTTTGGTTCTACGTTCTTGATGCGCACAGCTGAGGTACACTTTGCCTTCTGTTTCAGTCTGTTTTTCTCCAGATCTCTTTAAGGTAAGAGTGGATAGGTTTATTCTAGATCTTCGTGCTCCATCTTAGACCACATCATCGCTTACCGTCAGGTGAGATTGTGGTCTAACAAAGATCTAAACAGTTAAAAAAAATATGTGGATGAGCTTTATTCCGTTGTCGAAAAGTGCGGTGGCAAAACCTTTCTTTGGAAAAACAAATCAGTAGTGTTCCTGTATGTATAAAGGATGATTTATGCTAAACCATGGCGGACTCGAGCCGTGCTCTGTACGAGGCATGGTCGAGGAGAGCCGTGTTCGTGTCGTCCGAGCCCTGTACGTGCTGCACGCTCATATACACTGAGTGTTCTCCGATATCGTATGCCGCTGCAGTGAGTGAGAGAGTCGGCCCGGTACCAGGCACAGGCGAGCCATGCCAGGGACGTGGGCGCCGTATGTTGCATCGTCCGCGCCTCGTACGAAGCGCGGTTCGCGTCCGCCACGGTCTAGCATAAGTCACCTTCAAATGACGTAGAACTTAAACGGTGGTGAGATCAGCTCAGTTTTTCTTTTAGTCAAAGAGTTTGGAATAAAACATCTATTGGATTAAGAGGCCAGCCACATTCTCGGTCTACGGGGAATGTTCGTGGCATGTCTCTGTCATTTGTCGAATGATGTAGATAGAATAAATATAACATTTAAGGAGGCACCGAAGGGACAATCGCCCCTACAACACGTACTACCAAGATCATTTGTAATTGGAGCATATTTCTACCTTAATAAGGTATTATTTTAATTTGAATAGTATTTATCTAGGTTCCCAACCATATATTTGATCAAAATACTTACCTAAAATGAAATAGAAGCGTATCGCATTCTGCATGTTTTTACGTCCTACGTCCATAAAAGACCTGTTTTCAACTTAATTGTTTCGTATTAAAAACAACAACATCTTACGTATCCTAGTCATGGGAACATAGATTATATCGTCTAGTTACAGAATAATAACACAATGAGAAAAATACAACAAGTTTTCAGTCATCATTTTTGGTATTACGGAACACGATCAAAATCTAATCAAATTTAGAATCGTTCTATTGCTATCACTGTCGCTCTGCGTGGCTAAACTTCGTCACTAAACAGGGATAGCGATGTTCAGGCCGAAGTTTTTGACGTGGCCGAATTGAAGTTGCGCTCAGTGTTTGCCGGCGTGTTAAATAGAAAATATATAATTTCAGACTATCTGTTATAATAAATAATTGCTATCAATAATTTCTCATAATTCGATTTTATGGGAAATTCTGTGTCATAACTGGCAGATAATATTGATAAGCAATTTATCTATATTTAATTAAAAACTTATTTGGTAAGATAATATTAGCAGCAAAGAATAAATGACTTATGAAACAAAAGGACGGAAAATGTGACAATATTTAAGAGAACAAAAATCAATGGGAAACATTGGTGACAATACACTGAGCAGGTCAAAAACTTTATAAGTTATCCTGTAGATGGAGCTAACAGCGCTTTAGTCGTAATCTGAATCATCTCACTAATTTCGACCCTAACGTGACAGTGCCCGGTAGCACAATTGTTTAGTGCATTGTGCTACCGGTCTCGTATCATGTGGAAGGCTGCGGGTTCAAGTCCCGTCTAGGCTTAAAAATGTTTGAGATGGTTTTAAAATCTTGGAATTTTCCGATAACACTATATAAATAAAAATAATAATATGCCAGAAGTCAAAAATTTAAATAATGTAAATACTTAGACACCAGGAACATCCCACGCAACTTTTAACTACCTGTAGCTCAAATTAAAAAGTCGCGCCAAAATGGGGTGTCTTTTTACTATTTGATGGGGTAAGTTATTGATTTATTTTTTACTAGCTGCTGCCTGCAACTTCGTACGCGTTACGCTACTATTTGACAATACACTTACCGGCTACTTATTGCCGAGAATATTTAGTTCGTTTAGGAGCACATCTAATGAATCAGAGAAAGTATATATAATAGGCTAAATCTTCTATAAAAAAATCAAAAATACCTAAAGAAATTTGGTAGGTGTGTTTTCAAATGCCTTAAGTTAGTTTCGTGTCTAGAAGTTACTAGACTATTGTACAACACTTATCGCTCTAAATATCTTAAGAATTCTAGAGAAATGGGCCTCGTTATCGTAAAACATGTCAAGAACACGGGAAAAACGCCTGAAATCTTGTATTTTTGACTTAAAATTTTGGTTATCTGTATCTATGGATCGTAGTTAATCCGTAAAAACGGTCTTTAGATGATACAACATTAAAATTATTTTTTTAAAGTATGGTACATTGTAAGATAACATTCTTTTTTTCTAATAATTAAAGTGAGAATCATTTTTTTTTAAATAAATTAAATATAATTTTACGTGATAACGAGTGAAATAGATGCGTCACAAGCCGAAGCCTAGGCCGATCGTACCCCTCTATCGCTCGTTCCGTGCTCTCGCTTGCACGCTCGGCTCAGGCGGAACGTGACACGTTTTCGTGCGTGCAGCCGGCGTTCATAGATTTATAAGACATTATCACGTCAAAAAAAAGTCACTAAATAGTAATTAGTAAAAAAATAGTACTCACCAAAAAGAAGAAATATTTTAAACCTCTATACAATTTTGGAAGATATTTATCTATACTCGCTTTAAGCATTATTTTCATCCTTCACTTATATGTATGGAATGCACTACTAATATTATTTCGATATTTACCCCATTGTGCAATATTTAATAAAATAAAAAACACCTACTCTTAAAATTTCATCAATATAGTGTATTTTTTTAGTCACCTTGTTTAGCTGTGACATACGGATGAACAAACAGACAGAGATGGCGAAACGAGTTTCTAGTTCTGCTACGGAACTTTCTATGATAAATGACGGTACCCTAAAAAGTACATAGCCACGCAAGAAAAATAGCCGTTTATCGTGCAAAAAGGATATTGACCATTTGATCACTGCTCCTCAGCTTTGGCATAGAGTTTATTGACCCAGGTCATTGACTGCTGAGAATTGATAGGTATTATTATTATATAATGTGAACGGAATTTTGATAAGACGTAATTTCTTTGCTCAGAAATAAATTGTATTTGAAAGGTACTCGTAGAATACATGGAAAGAAAAAATCTAATTATATAGAAAGACGTCCTTAGATTTTTTTTAAAGATTCGCTTTTTAAATAAGATAAATGTAGCAGACTTTTAAAAATGGACGTAAAACAAAAACCTGGCATAAAAAATCCTGCCGATCTAAACCAAGATATTATACTTAGAAAACTTTTGCGATTAATTTCGATCATAATTATAAAAACGGGATTTATCACGTACCGTTTTATCGTACGAATTGAACGGACATATTGTCGGTCGAAACACCGATAAAACTGTACGTGATAAATACCATATTTATAAAAAAAATTAAACATTACATATTTATTTTTCAACCATTTTAATTTAAATTATTATGAAACAGTACAGCCAAAAGGTTATACTCGTAACTATTGATATCTAAAGACCGTTGCATTTATGTAAGTAAAATCTATCTTATTCATTCTGTAGTAAGCAAGGAGAAGGTTTGTGGGGTAGGCCCGTTCATACTTTCGTATCTTGATGTCGGTAACTGTTTGAAGGATGGAAAGAGAAGACCAGATCATGGTAAATGTTTGTCATGAGACTTCACATCATGGTTTACAGAAGAGATTGGTTAAAACTAGATTAATGCATGAACTGGTATAAGTATGTTAAAAATAAATATATATTGGAAGTATTGACAGAGCTTACGTATTTGAGCCATTTGGGTCGAACTCAATTTTTTTTTATTATTTACTAAAATTTAAGTACATTTATCCTTAATATTATACCCTAAAAAACGTGCAAGGTTTGCCTGGGTACTCACATTCGTCGATATTATACATATACATTACGCAAGACAGTACTAACTTACACAACCAAGACAACACTGTAGGTACTCCAACCGCTATATATAGGTATATACATGGCTATATATATAATTTTAAATGTACCTAATCAACATACATTTCCATAAATAGATCTTTGGCAAACGACATGTTGATAGGTGTCCGTCAAGGCAAAGGGGATATTTAAAAGTTTAATTATATGCCAAATTTGTGTGAGAAGTAGTGCTTGGTACTTTACCCACTCACCAGTATAAAATTCTCCTCTCAACTCTCTGTACCACAACATAATGGACCTTTACACAAAGTTGTCCTCCAACATGGAGGAACTTGCTGGCACTTTCGAGTCAAGGATGAAACACTATGAGAGTGACCTCAAGAAACTCTCTAACACTGATAAGGGCCCACACAAGGATCTGGATACACTTTCACGTGAGTTCACTGACTTTAAAATCCTAATATGGAAGACCCTGGCTATGATGCGGTCACAGTTGGAGCTGCTGGTCCAAGGTCTGGATCGCCAGGAGACTGCCTCGCGAAGAAAGGTGCTGCTATTTCATGGCGTCGCCGAGTCTAATGAGGCAGCCGTTGGTGACACCATTGTCCAGATACTTCACGACCAATTTAAAATGCCCGAGGTTTCATCGGAGCATTTATCTGCATGTCACCGGTTGGGAGTCAACACCAGCAAGACTAGACCGATTATTGTGCGCTTTACAAGCTATAAGGTTCGTAAACTGGTGTGGAATGAGAAGACTGCACTGAAAAACTCAGGTATAACTGTCTCCGAGTTCCTCACTAAGACCAGACATGAGGTCTTCTTTACGGCGCGTAAGCACTTTGGTCTACGGCGATGCTGGACTTCGGAGGGTAAAATAGTCATTCTGCTGCCAAACAACGTGCGCAGAAGGATCGAAACCATGTCGGAGTTAAAGCCGCTTCTGTCGGAACATCCAGCGGTTCAGACTGGTTTGGAGACCAAGGCTCCCGCCAGTGCGCCTCAGGATAAGGGAAAGTCTCTCACAGTTTCCGCTGCGAAGACCGGAAAGGCTGAGCCCAGGGCCAGACGCGTAGCGAAGTAGTCGGGCACCTCCGGTTGTGTTTAGAGCTACCATACCATTGTAAAGTTTTTTTACTTTTGCGTGTGCGCTTCTATCCTCATTTCAATTTAGTAGGACTCTAAGAGTGCGTAGCCTTGGATTTGGATAGCTTTTTTATTACAATTTGTGAAACAGGGAGGTACATATGCTACCTATACTTGTTTCATTGTTTGTGACTCAAAATATTTTAATAATAATGTCAAAATCGATAAAACTGTCAAAATTGTTTCGTCCAAAAATTGTTTTCTATAATTGGCAATGATCATATAGCCCATTCTACTTTAGCGTGCGTGATTAATGTACTTACCTACTAATAATATTGTTAGTTATTGTTACTAATAATATTATAATATTACTATTTATAATGTAGGTAGTTATAGTTACGCCTAACCCCTCTGCCCTAGATTAATTTAGACTTATAGTTTTGCTGCATTTACAAATGCACTTCT
Source organism: Philereme vetulata (assembly GCA_918857605.2). Classification (NCBI taxonomy): domain Eukaryota; kingdom Metazoa; phylum Arthropoda; class Insecta; order Lepidoptera; family Geometridae; genus Philereme; species Philereme vetulata. The sequence goes on along the minus strand of OU975452.1, from coordinate 5,387,418 downwards.
TAGAATTTAAGCTTTGTTTCATCTTAGCCAACACAGCAGTTCTTGCATCGACTATCGTGTTGGCTCTCTGTACTTTGATTCATTATTAAATCCACCTCAAATCGGTGCGAACGTAATCCTAGTTTTAATTTAGATTTAATCAATTAAAATTACATATTTTTAAAAATCTAACTTCGCGTTCCCGAACCAAGAGTGGCGCAGCCGGAACAGATTTTCAAAATTTTTACGTGTTTTCCGCGATTTCCCGACGTAAAAATCCGTCAGGGAAATTTTCACGAAAATTCGCGAAATTAAAGTCTGTGTCGAACCAAACAAATTTCTCTTACGGGTATTGAAAAGTGAGCATGGGAGTAGCGGTCGGTTGGTGAGTAAAACTTTTCGCCATTCCTTTCCTATAATCTCCTAACCTCATAAAAATGCGTGTTTTTTAAAAAAAATATAATTTTGATATTTTGTTATTATTGAGATTAGACTTCTCTCATTATAACGTGACTGGTTAACTTGTATGTAATTCTATCAAGCTAACCTTGTTCTAAAAATAGAACACCATAGAGTTAAGAAAAATTAGATAGTGCATATTTTATAACTCAGATCTGTACTGTAAGTTAAAATAGGTAAAAATTAGTGTTACTTGATCTTGAAATCGATCGTAACATAATTTTAAAATTTAGGTAAAATCAATTTTTTTTACAAAATATTTTTTACATATTTACAAAAAAAAGAATTCCCTTATTCCAACTTTGTTGAGCTTTTAGTTGTATTTCTATAGTATTATTTTTTTGTTTTTGTGTGTTAATTTATATCTGTGTAAAATTAAGTGAAGTTGCCTTCTCCGATTATTTTACTACTCTATGGCAATGGCGAAAGTAGAGCCAATTCCAAAGGAAATTGTTCAATTAATACCATTGTATAACGGTAACAAAAGACATTTAAGTCTTTATTTACGAAAATGCCAATATGTGATCGATCGATTCAGTAAAAAAGATTTTGAAGAACAAAATTTATACGTCTTTAACGTTTTAACAAGTAGGCTTACGGAGAATGCAGCTGCGCTCTTATCGGAACGAGAGGATGTTGTGTCTTGGTCCGCTCTAAAGGAATTGCTCATTCAGCATTTCGGAGATCCGCGTAGTGAAGCTTGTATAAACATCGAATTAGAATCATTAAAAATTAAATCAGGAGAGAGTTATTTGGATTTTTGTAATCGCATCCAAAGTGTGCGATCTTTATTGATGTCGAAAGTAAATTTGATTGCGGATAGCGATTTAAAACGTGCGAAATTGATAATTTACAACAATACGGCTCTGAATGTATTTTTGTACAATCTTCCTGAAAATATGGTGCGCGTAGTAAGACTAAAGACACCCTCTACTTTAGAAGAGGCATTGACCATTGTTCTTGAGGAAGTTAACTTCCTAGAGCAATATAACATGAGAAATAAAATACATGGCAGCAACCAAATTACAGGTTCAGGTTCAAGGCCATTGATAACACAGCCATCTGGGTACAAACCACCCACATTGCCTAACAATGATACATTGCCGAAATTTAAATTTGGTATTCCTCAAAACTCACAGATTAGGGTACCCCAATTACAAGGGCAAGTTCAGCAACAAAATTTTGGAGGCTTCCGCCCACCAACATTTGGCTATAAGCCACAGTTTGGCCTTCAGCCACAGCGACAATTTGTCCCTCAGCAGTTTGGTTATAGACCATCACAGCCATTTGGCTACAGACCATCACAACCATTTGGTTATAAACCACCACAGTTTGGTAACAAACCATTAGGGTATACTCCTCAGGTACAAAAACCTCAATTGCAAACGACTGATGTAACTATGAGGACAGCCGCGCCTCTAAAACCTCAACCACCACAAGGTTTTAAATTAAATGAACTGAGTATGAACGAGTACGATCGTGAACCCTACTATGATGAAAACTATTACTCTGACGATTACAATTATGATGACGTAAACGGACTGAACTATTGTAGCGACTATAATAACATGCAATATACCGACGAACAATATGAACTACCAGAACAGACTGACGAAACTCAGACGGATTTTCACGAAAGTATCTCGATAGACAAGAAGTCCTAGAACTAAATTGTGATCCTAATTTAAAACTTCCGTACATTTATTTAGAAGAAATTGATGCAAAAATGATGATTGATACCGGAAGTATGAGATCATTCATTAGTCCCCGAAAAGCTTATCAGTATTTTGGCGAGTTTATTCGAAACGAACCATTTCAAGTAGTTAGCACCCACGCGTCCAGTAGACATGATCAGGTGATAGAAATCCCTCTTATGCCTACTTTTGTAAGCAACAATTGGCACAAATTCTATATGTATGATGTTGACGCGCGTTATGACGGACTTATTGGAAACGATCTGTTACAACAATTAGACGCGATTATTGATTTAAAGGAACAACTATTGAAGACAAGTACGACTTGTATTCCAATAATCAATAATAATTTAAATTACACAATCAATATTCCCCCACGATCAGAACAACGAGTTAAATTACCAATAGACCAATATTCAGGTGAAGCCATACTTGACTTCCACAAATTTACAAACGGATTACGAATGCCTAGTGCAATAGTTAACTGTATAAACGGATATGCGTCTACGGTTATACAGAATACCTTAGATCAACCAAAGCAACTGATTATTAGACGACCCTTTACAGTGACACGATATGACGGTAATGAATGTGACTTAAACATGACAAAGGACATGAACGAAATAGAAACAGATTATTTGCTTGAAGAAAATTTAAGTAAACTCAGACTTGATCATACTAACGACGAAGAACGTGAGAAAATATTTAGACTTTGCATGGATTACAAAGACATATTTTACTGCGATCAAATTCCCTTGACGTTTACTAATAAGGTTAAACATAACATACGGACAAAGAACGAGGACCCTATATACGTCAAGCCATATAGGCAAGCCCCGTTTCTACAGAACGAAATTAATAAACAGGTAGATAAATTACTGAAGGACAACGTAGTTCAGGAGTCTCATTCTCCTTGGAACGCGCCTGTACACCTGGTGCCTAAGAAGATGGATGCATCTGGCGAGGTGAAGTATAGGATGGTAGTTGACTATAGACGACTTAACGACATAACCATTGACGACAAATATCCCCTACCAAACATTACAGACCTTTTCGACAAATTAGGAAAAAGTTCTTACTTTAGTACCCTTGATCTAGCAAGTGGTTACCATCAGATCGAAATAGAAAAGAAGGATAGGCAGAAGACGGCTTTCAGCACGCAGAACGGACATTTTGAGTTCCTTAGAATGGCTTTTGGGCTAAAAACTGCTCCTGCGACATTCCAGAGGACGATGGACAACGTTTTACGTGGTCTACAAGGTCTACATTGCATGGTTTACTTAGACGACATAATTATATTCTCAAATAGCTTAGAAGAACATATTCAAAAACTACGGACTATCTTTGACAGAATTAGAGCGACTAACTTGAAAATACAGCTTGACAAATCGGAGTTCTTACGTAAAGAAGTACTTTACTTGGGCCACACGATAACGAAGGACGGACTTAGACCGAATAATGATAAAATTGACGCAGTGTTGAAATATCCCATTCCGAAAACACCGACTGAAATTAAAAGCTTCTTAGGTCTAGTAGGATATTACAGACGATTTATAAAGGACTTTGCAAAGGTAACCCAACCCCTGACAGCTTGTTTGAAGAAACGTAACGGAATTGTAATTGACCAGAAGTACATTGACGCATTTAATAAATGCAAAGAACTCTTGACGCATGCCCCATTGTTACAGTACCCTAACTTTGACAACCCTTTCGTGCTTACGACTGACGCGTCAAATGTAGCGGTAGGTGCAGTACTATCCCAGGGACCGATTGGTAGTGATAGACCGGTGGCGTATGCTAGTCGAACACTCAGTGACACAGAATCACGTTACAGTACGATTGAACGTGAATTGCTCGCTATTATCTGGGCAGTGAAACATTTTAGGCCTTATTTATACGGTCGTAAATTTTTCATATACACAGATCATCGACCATTAGTATGGCTTCGATCTCTGAAAGACCCGAGTAGCAAACTCACTCGTTGGAGGTTGCGTTTACAGGATTATGATTACGAATTAATTCATAAGAGCGGTAAACAGAACACCAACGCAGACGCCTTGTCTAGGATTAAGATCAATGCTATAGATTCGGATAATGAGGATCAATCGATGGCAGTTAACGTTGATGATAAAGAACAGAGACTAAAGAAACACCTAGATGAAATAGTTGAGGATATAGGAAAGATAGCTCGAAAGAAAACGGCACGTAACGACTCATCAACGATAACAGTATCAGATTCGAGTAGGACAGCGACAGTCAGTCCAATAGCAATCTCCGACACACTGTCAATACATAGTATTGACAACGACGAATACCCTGTGCGATCAGAATCAAGTAAATCTCAAACAGTTCATTCAGCTTTAGAATTAGAATCCACTGGAATACCGATTTTACATGAGGCAATTGACACCAAGCCTAACCAAATCTTGGTATACTCATGGTTTAAAAATGAGATGCAAGTTAGAAATCTTTCTCGAACTAAACAAAAGGTTTTGGAAGTTTTCCTACCCCTAGATAATTCAGAACTAATTAAAGAATTTTTAAAACAATACATAAAACCAAAAATTAAGTATTTTATTTACTTTGAGGAAAAAGAACATCGTAAATTATTTGGAAATATAATTATTCAACTTTTCAAGAAAGGTATGATTAATTTCTATGAATGCACAGAGCGGATAGTTGCTATTGAAGATGAAAATGAACAAAGGGCAGTAATAGTTAAATATCATGAAGGAAAGACATGCCACCGCGGTATTAAGGAAACGTTGGTTAGGATTCGTAGAAATTATTATTGGGATAGAATGCAAGAAATAGTAACAGCAGTCATAAATGCTTGCGAAGCATGCCAGAAAATGAAATATGATAGGAAACCCATCAAGCCTATCTTACAATTAACGCAAACACAAGAGGCCCCTTTTCAAGAGATTTTTATAGACCTTTTTAGCATTGAAGGAAAAACCTATCTGACACTTATTGATGCTTTCAGTAAGTTAGGACAGGCAATTGAAATTCAAGGAAAATCAACACCTGAAGTAATCAGAGCTTTGATGAAGTACTTTTCATATTACGGCATCCCCCGAAGGATCAGTTCAGACCCCGGTACTGAGTTTAATAATGAATTAATGAAAGAATTTCTAAGTTTACATAAAATTGAACTTCACGTTGGTACGCCCAATAACCCTAATTCAATGGGGCTTATTGAACGTTTCCATTCCACAATAATTGAAATTTATAGATTGGCTAAATATGAAAAACGCTGTACGGATGCAGCATCAGTTATGACGTATTCAGTTATGGCTTATAATCATACCATTCATTCTGTTACTGAACTAACTCCATTTGAAGTGGTATTCGGACACACTGATACAAGCAGCCCTTATGGCATCGAATTAGAAAAGCGTTATTTCCAGAAACTGGTTAAAGATCATGCTAAGCGAACTAAAGTATTGTATGAGAATTTGGTAGAAAAGATGATAACAACTAAAGGGAAGAATAGGGAAAAGAAAGGTGGTGAACTTGAAGTAGAGTTTCCTCTAGGAAAGACAATTTTTGCTAAAGATGTTAATAAGCGGAAAAGCAAAGATAAACCTCGATATGTAAAAGCGAAGGTAGTAGGTGAACCCGAGAGAAACGTTTTGCCTATCCAAGTAGGGGAAAGGAAAACGAAAGTTCCTATAAAAAATATCAAACGTCCTCCACAGGTGGTGCAGCATACTGCTGGTAGCAGTGCCGACCCTGGCCCTTCGTCTGCAAAACCTTAATGGCAACCCGGGAATACTTCCGATAAAAGAAGGTCAAGCATACGTGCAAATTAATCATTGGACTATAGTTAAGGTTATTCATTTGGAAAAGATTTATAATGATTTAAATTATATTGCAACAAACTATGAGCAGCTATGTAAACTGATCGATTGGAATGCACCATATTCTCATGAAATGAGAAGTATAAAATCACATACAGAGTTCATACGCGATATAACTAAAGATAAATACCGACAACTTGTTCCACAGCAGCGTTATAAAAGAGGTCTCATAAATCCATTGGGTTCTATTATAAAAATTGTTACAGGGAATCTTGATCATGACGATGCAATTAAATTTGATAAACTCACTTCTGATTTAAGTCATGACCAAATTATCATTTCTAAGAAATTAACTTTGGTTTCAAAAATGTTTGACAGCTTCATAAATGTAACTGAAACGATTAATCAGAATACTGTAAATTTAGATAACCGTTTAAAGAAGGCTGAGATAATGTTAAGAGATTTAACTGCTAAGGGAAATAATTGGATTTTCCACACATACATTATTGGATTATTTAACGTTTTTACAAGCAGTTTTCGTACCATCTTTATAAGACTAAGTGAAATTGAAACTGCTCTAGCATTAAGTAAGGTCTCAATATTACATCAATCTATCGTGAACTCTACAGAACTTATGTATCATTTGAAATTAATTGCTGACTCTGAAAGCTTAGTGTATTCGCCTATCGATGAAAATTTGTTAAAATTAGAGGAAACTATTTGTGTAAAATCTTTTGTTAAGAAAAACCAGATCACGTTCATTATGGAAATTCCAGTTACTGATAATTGTACTTATAATTATTTTAAATTGTACTCCTTACCAATTTTCCACCAATCCGAAAATAAAACCTTTGCCATTTTCCCTAAATATCCTTACCTATTGGCGAAAGGGATGAAATACTTACCAATTGCGAAACCGTGCCGCCCGTTATCTACTGGCGACCATTTTCTATGTTCTGCAGACAACCGAGCCCTGTACCATGAGCTCACTTGTATGGAGCAGCTGATGAAATTTGACGATGACCCCACTTGCTGTACGCCGCATCAGGTCCACATTGAGAAGGTCAAAGTCCAGCAAGTCAACTCTGATAATTGGATTTTATATAGTAGACTGAAGACTACTCTAATTAAATACTGTGACAACGAGGTCAGCACCAAGCAACCTGTATTCGGAACTTACCTCGTGACCATCGACGAGCCATGTAATTTGGAAATCAACGGAATTCGTATGGGTCACCGTATCATCATAGAATCAGATGTTGTGGAGCCGATCCCGATCCTCGTCTTACCGCAGCTACCTAAGAACGCGAGTCTATCCAGTGCACGCGCACTCGACATGAAGGGTATCAGCTTAGATGAAGTTAAATTCATGGCGTACTCTTTAAAACATAGTGCAGTGATCGAAAGTGTTTTAAACGAAAGGAAAGACTTTAGCTTCGGTGAAAATTTAGGATACGTAACTTTAGGATTAGTTATCTTTAGTTTTTTCATGTTTTTATTGTATGTGTATCGCTTAAAATTGTTTAGATTCCTATTTGATAAGAAAAATTATCGGAACAAATCCCAAATCGATCCAACCGATAATTTTCCTCTTAGGGATGGAGGAGTTATAGTTACGCCTAACCCCTCTGCCCTAGATTAATTTAGACTTATAGTTTTGCTGCATTTACAAATGCACTTCTTAGAATTTAAGCTTTGTTTCATCTTAGCCAACACAGCAGTTCTTGCATCGACTATCGTGTTGGCTCTCTGTACTTTGATTCATTATTAAATCCACCTCAAATCGGTGCGAACGTAATCCTAGTTTTAATTTAGATTTAATCAATTAAAATTACATATTTTTAAAAATCTAACTTCGCGTTCCCGAACCAAGAGTAGGTATGAAGTATGTTTTACAAGTTAGAATATTTTTCCTTTTTTTTTGCAATGGTACCAATAGCTATTTTTTCTTGTGTTTGTAAGTTGTTTTTCCAGTTAGATAAGTACAGTTAGATACTTTTGTGTTTATGTAGATTTTTACGTAACTCTCTGTATGTTGTGGTTTTCTTTTAGCAATCTGGTGAAGGGTGAGGTCGCTCGGTTCGAAAACACCTAAGCCTGATTAGACTTTTAATTTAAATTGGTATATTTTTATTTATTTTATACTATTTCATTTGGTATTTATTTATTTTATTATTTTAATGGATAATATTGTATTTGATGACAGTTTCTTTTCTTGCTCTTCTTCATGTTCTTCTGACAACGACTATGCTAGTGCTTTTAGTGATGACTCAATCCACCTGCTTGACCAGCTGGAAGTTAAATTCCGTGAGTTTCCAAAAAACTTTAATATAGTACACATTAACGCCCAAAGTATCCCAGCCCACTTCGAAGATATGCTTTCCTCCTTCGACAGCAAGTTAATTGATGCTGTTCTTGTATCCGAATCTTTTCTGAAGCCCGCTGTGCCCTCTACTCAATACCCCCTACCTGGTTTCCAACTTATAAGAAATGATAGAGTGGGCAAGGGTTGTGGTGGCGTAGCGATTTATCTACGCGCAGACATCCCTTCGAAAATTATTGATCTCTCGCCTAGTCAGTACTGTAATTTTGCTGAACATCTTTTTGTTGAAGTCACTGTTAACCATTCCAAAATACTGCTTGGCGTGTACTACCCTCCCTCCAGTAAAATTGATTACTTCTCCTCTCTGGAATCAAAACTTGAATCTTATTCCACTCTATACGATCACACTCTTCTTCTCGGGGACTTTAATACATGCCTGCTAAAGGGTGACGTTCGTGCGAATAAACTTCTTTCCTTAGTCTCCTCTGTTAACATGCACGTTCTTCCTCTTTCTGCCACTCACCACGCTCCCCACTGTGCTCCTTCACTTCTAGATTTAATTATAGTCTCGGACATTGACCGTGTAGCAACATACGGCCAGTTGTCAGCCTCTTTCTCCTACCACGATCTTTTGTTCGTATCTTATAAAATTCGCTGTCCCAGGCGTAAGCCCAAAAATCTTCTCCTTCGTAGTTTTAAGGATATTAACATGGAGCGTTTAAAGGTGGATGCCAATAACATCGATTGGTCTCCAGTAGTCAATGCGGCAAGTGTGGATGATAAAGTATCTGTCTTAAACTCAATTGTCACTAAACTCTATGATGCTCACGCTCCGTTGAAACGCGTCAAAGTAAAACATCCTCCAGCGCCTTGGCTGACAAAACCTATTAAAAGGATGATGTCTAAGCGAGATAAGGCAAAGAGGATCTACAAGAAGATACCTTCCGAAGAGAACTTGGCAGTCTACAAAAAAGCTTCTGAATCGGTGCAGCAAGATGTGTAGAAATGCAAAGAGACACCACATACATAGCTCCATCCAAAATTGTACCACCGCTAAAATGTGGAAATTTTTAAATTCACTTGGAATTGGTAAAGGATCAAATGATTCATCTATCTCTTTTGACCTTAACACTATTAATACTCATTTTTCTAAATCGCCTCTCTGCGTGGACGATGTCATAAAACGTTCCACTCTTGATCATTTATCTAACCTTACTAGACCTCAGTGTTCTCCTTTTATCTTTGTGGATGTTACTGAGACTGAAGTTTTGAAGTTCCTTCGTTCCATTTCCACTAAGGCCGTCGGTACAGATGGCATTCACATCCTTATGATTCAACTCCTTTCCTCTGAGCTTGTTCCTATAATCACTCAGATTATTAATTATTCTCTCGAAACGAGCTCATATCCTGCGGTCTGGAAAAAGGCTTTTGTTATCCCTCTACCAAAGACATCTAATCCCACCCTGGTATCTCAGTTTAGACCCATCTCCATTTTACCAATTCTATCTAAAATTTTAGAACACGTTGTGCATAAGCAACTTTCCCACTTCCTTGCCCTTAATTGCCTGCTGAGTCCTTATCAATCCGGGTTCCGTCCAGGTCACAGCACGGTTAGTGCTCTAACTAAAGTGTCCGATGACATTCGCTGGGGCATGGATAACCAATACCTTACAGTCCTCGTATTGTTAGACTTTAGCAGTGCTTTTAATTCGGTTGATCACGACATTCTCCTATCCATCCTCTCCTCCTTCAATATTTCTCTCTCAGTAACTTCTTGGTTTGCCTCCTATCTTTCGGGTCGCACGCAGTGTGTACGTTCGGACGAGTCTTGTTCTGACTGGTGTGACATCACCGCTGGCGTACCTCAAGGTGGTGTTCTGTCTCCTCTCCTTTTTTCGGTGTTTATTAACGCCATAACCCACGTTCTTACTTCGCACTACCATCTTTATGCTGACGACCTACAAATATATCACCAGTTCAAATTGGACGAGGTTTCAATGGGTATTGACCAAATCAACTCTGATCTCAACCATATCTACTCGTGGGCAAAGGCTTTTGGTCTCCTGGTCAACCCATCGAAGTCTCAGGTTGTACTTTTTGGGAGCCCTTATATGTTAAATCTTGTCGGTAAGTGTAATCCTCCTCCAGTTTTATACGCTGGAGCACCGATTAGCTACTCGGCCAATGCCAAGAACCTTGGCGTCTATTTTGACAATCATCTGTCTTGGGTGCGGCATGTTAATGAGATTAGTAAAAGGGTTAACTACTCTTTTCAATCTCTTAAGCGTCTCCAAAAGTTTTTACCCTTTGAAACTAAAATTACTCTTGCTCAAACACTCATGTTGCCCCTTTTAGACTATGCCGATGTCTGTTTTCTTGACGCCACCGAGGAACTTCTAAATAAACTGGAACGTCTTCAGAATTTGTGTATCCGATTCATATTCGGGTTGCGCAAGTTTGATCACGTCTCCATGTTTAGATCCCAGCTAAAATGGCTTCCCATTCGTCGTCGACGTGATCTTCATGTTGTAACTTTTCTCTTCAACACTCTTTTCAATCCTTTAGCTCCTTCTTACCTCCGTGAGCGCTTCGATTTTCTTGTCCTACCGGAGATGACTTGTAGGTCATCTAAGTCCCTCCTTCTCAAAACCCCTCCTCATTCCTCCAGTCGCTATGGCGGTTCCTTCACTGTCCATGGAGTCAACCTGTGGAATTCTCTACCACACTCTATCCGCGCAAGTCCATCACTAAGCACTTTTAAGCTTAGAGTCAAAGAGCATTACCTGTCCTTGTAAGCTTTTAGGTTATTTATTATGTATAAGTAGGTATATTATTTATATTTTGTATAATATATTATGTTTATCTCTAATGTAGGTATAGTATATAGGTATTATTATTATTTTTTAATATGGTTAAGTGTTGTATTTATTATAGTATATGCTATATATTAGTATTCTACTCCAATGTCATTCTCTGTGCACGTACCCACCACTATAATCAAATATCTCTATCTTCAAAGGTTTGCTGGAAGAAAACTCTTATTAGGGTTAAGCTCGCCTTTGTACATGTCCATTTTGTAAGCTATTTTTATCTGTAAATCTATTTGTGTACAATAAAGAATGAAGGGGAGATCTCCCTACCGTCCTTTGGTTTGGGGTCCTAAGACTAATAAGGTCTTGTTGAGAATTATCGAATAATTAACTTTAAATTCTCAGAATATGTTGCTTGCACGATCTAGAAATATATTGCTTACAATTGCCGTTAGATGTCGTTGCTGTTTCCCAGTCTCCGTATTGATGATCGCTCTGTAGGTTAGCTTGATGTCATTTATATGTAAGAAACAACAACTTCCAAGGAATTATTTTATTTATTTCTCAATATTTTATAACCTCAATTTTGTTATACATGAATTTAATACATAATCAATAATTTTATACACAGATAAGAACAGCATAAACACAATGGCTGTCGCATTTGAATTTACTTACATGTGTACAGCATGGCTGTCGCTAATCGACTGAACCGCTACTTTTTTTTCTAACGGACTTATTTCGCTGGTGGCCTCTGAGGCCGTTGCAGCTTAACCGAGCTTTAGGCGAGCGCGGAAGGCGCTCAGCCCTGTAAGTTTTGATGAGGCAACTAGCGCAAGGGCACCACTTAGGTACGAACCTCGGTTTGGGCTGTTGCCAGGGTGGGGATAGGAGAGAAACGCCCGGGTACGTGCTTGTACTTCGTATAGGCGGCGACTGAAGGGACTCGTCGACCTCGCCGGCGAGGTCGGTGTATCTGTGAAGTGTTTGCTCTGTCTAATGTAGATGACTCGGAAATCTCTTCCGCAATAGCGGAGGTGATTTCGTCATCGGGGTCTCCGAGAACGTGTCTTGGACGACGGAGGGTTGTGTTCGCGGGTGGATCTATCGGATAGACTGAACCGCTACTTATTTTTATTTTTTTTTGAATGGACTTATCTCGCTGTTGGCCTCTGAGGCCGTTGCAGCTTAACCGAGCTTTTGGCGAGCGCAAAAGGCGCTCAGCCCTATAATTTTATTTTTGATGAGGCAACTAGCGCAAAGGCACCACTTAGGTACGAACCTCGGCTTGGGCTGTTGCCGGGACGGGGATAGGAGAGAAACGCCCGGGTACGTGCTTGTACCTCGTGTAGGCGGCGACTAAAGGGACTCGTCGACCTCGCCGGCGAGGTCGGTGTATTTGTGGAGTGTTTGCTCTGTCTAATGTGGATGACTCACCCGCATTAGCGGAAGTGATTTCGTCATCCGGGTCTCCGAGAACGTGTCTCGGACGACGGAGGGTTTGAACCGCTACTTACAGCCAACATTGCTTTTATATCGCGAGCAATAAGGCGAGCAAGTGGCGCGAGCCGTTAAACGCAATGTCGGCGCGGACTCTATTTAAAAACTAATTAGGTTACATAATTATAAACATTGCTATAATTTAATAACATTTACAAATAATCGCAATATATATATATATATATATATATATATACTCGTACTATATATATATAAGTTAATTTTTATGTAAGTATTATTCTTTACTTACTCATAAAATCAAAACATAATCCATTACCATTACACTCTAGAGACCCAACACCTGAAAACAAACTCCGACCAGCCAAATACAAGAGGGTGTTATACGATTCTGGACCTTATTCAACGTACATAAGTAATATATGATGCTCAAAGTGCTCATCGGCCTTCTGGGGCCTATTCTAACACGAAGCACACGAAATGTTACCCCTGAGACAATTAGTTTATTAAAAACTGGGATTGAGAAATTAAATATTTAGGCTAAAAATGTGTGTTGGTTTTCTTCTTATAAAATAAATATTGTGGCCCATCTCAAAGTCACTTTGACTACGTACTCATGTAGGCCAATGCAGCAAATACTTGGCCAAATGATAACAAGTTCTTTTCCTGTTACTGATAAGCAAAAAAAAAAAATCTTAAAAATCATTTTTACTACTAAATATATTTATTTTTCTTTTATAGGTAGTATTATTTTGTTTGTAAATTTTCTTTTGTTATATTTGTCATATTATTCATTGTGTATTTGTCTGCCTAATCACCCACAATGTATGTATAAGCACATATACGCGTAAATTTTTCAGTATAGACTTGAGCGAACTAAATAATAACTTCTAAATAAGTAATCTGTGGATGGCACCGTGGCCTGTACATTCACTATTTATTGTTCACACCATGTCATGTAACTTACTACACAATGTACTTATGCTTGTCATTCCTAAAATAATAAAATAAAATAAAAATGGGATATAATAATTACTGACTAGTATCCCGCACTCTTTATCGCACTATTTTATCTTAATTTCTTTTAGCTTTTCTTAGCTTCATATTCAAGAGTTTTAAAAAGTAAGTTGCTATCTTTATCACCTCATCGTTTACTATTTTCAAGTGCAGGTGGTGTGGCACAGCGAGCAAAGGAGTAAATGTGACGTATTTTATTCTTAAAATTATTTATTTTATTCTTAACATAAAATGAGATTAATAGTATAATAGGTATGAGCTAGTATCCAAAGCATGCATTCATGATTAAACTTAGAGTATTACGTTGCTGAAATGTTTAGGAACCTACTATATAAATCAAAGATTTATCTAAAATGATCTGTGTAAAAGCCATGAGACGAGTTAAACGGGGTTAACACATTCGTGCGAGCCCAAATGTGTAATCTTCATATTACGAGAAAAGCAGTACTATTTTGGCTACTTGATATTAAATATACTATTATAAACCGTAATTGCTTCGAGATGCTATTTTTTTATCTAGCTTATGCTGTCCCGCTGCTGGGCAAAGTCCTCCCCCTCCCTATAAAAAACGTCCAAATCATCGCGCCACCGCTTCTTAGGCATTCCACGGTGTCGCTTTCCATCCACAGGGATCCATCCAGTTACGATCTTAGCCCACCTGTTTGGTAGCATGCGGGAGACGTGACCCACCCAATCCCACTTCAACTTGGCAGCCTTGATACCGACGTCAACGATGCCGGTCCTTGAGCGCAGCGAGGTGTTCCGAATCCTGTCTATTCTTTTGACAACCAAAATGCTGCGCTCCACCGCTAGATGCTATATTAAAAAAATTACAGCTAATACAACATTGTATCACTAAATGCGGAACTGTACAGAACCTCATTGCTCTAAAGATAGCGATTTACAAACCCGCAATGTTTTGAATATATCGTCCATCGACCAGAGCTAGGTAATACAGCTGTAACCATTTATATCCACAGAGTTAAGGTGGAGTTTCGATACTAGCTACTTGCAACTATCGAGCAACTAGCGACTCTTCTGATGTCAGGTATGCCCATTTATGCTTACGACTATATTAATAGCGTAAGTTTTAAATCTAAAACGCTTAGCATTTTCCATTAAAATAATACCTTTACGTAGTGTCTGTTCGAATAGAAAAGGATTTTAGGATAAGGGGATGCGCACATTTTATTGCCTTGGCAACTGTCCTGTTAGATAAAAAACGTATCTACGACCAAGAGTGTTTGATACATTAAATGACTATTTTACTTTGCAGGGCTCGAGCCATATGACAAAATAGTAAGCGTTCATAGCACAACTCTTCTGAAAATGTAGACAGATAGTTAACGCTTTAATGTACATCACACTTAAATTAACAAACAATAAAAAAAAATAACAAGACATGTGGAAATTAAAATGGCGGTCTTATCGCTGTAAACGATCTCTATGTAGCCAATGTAAGCTTCTTATAAAACTTCTTGGCAGTGGATCAACCGTCAGGCGGTTGATCGGTCGTCGGAGGAGGTGCAGAATAGACGTTACGGTATAAAAATTGGTTGTCTGTAATGTCGGTTTACGAACGATAATTTTACGTGATAACGAGAGAGATAGATGCGTCACATGCCGAACGCTTAGGCCAATCGTGCCTCTTTATCGCTTATTCCGCGCTCTCTCTTACACGCTCGGCTCAGGCGGAACGTGACAAAGTGTCATGCTTTTTCGTGCGTGCCGCCGGCGTTCATCGATTTATAAGACGTTAATCATCATCATATCAGCCGTAGGACGTCCACTGCTGGACAAAGGCCTCCCTCATTGATCTCCAGGAACTGCGGTTGGAAGCAGCCTGCATCCAACGCCGACCTGCGGTTCTTACCAAGTCGTCTGCCCATCTTGTGGGTGGACGTCCTACGCTGCGCTTGCCGGTCCGTGGCCTCCACTCGAGAACCTTTCGGCCCCATCGGCCATCTGTTCTGCGCGCTATATGGCCTGCCCATTGCCACTTCAACGTGCTAATCCATCGGGCTATGTCGGTGACTTGAGTCCCCTACGTATCTCCTCATTTCTGATTCGATCCCGTAGAGAAACCCCGAGCATAGCCCTCTCCATAGCTCGTTGAGCGACTCTGAGCTTATTCATAAGGCCAATAGTGAATGACTACGTCTCGGTTCCATGTGTCATCACTGGTAACACACACTGATTGAAGACTTTCGTCACTATAAGACGTTATCACGTCAAAAATAAATTACTTATAGAACCGAGTTACAAGTCGCCCGCTATGAAACAGCACCTTAACTACAGCTGCAAATAAACCACACTACGTGATCTATCTCGCGATTAAAATCTGGCAGTGTTGCCCGCTCACAATTATTAATTACGTAACGCCTCTCACTCAGCTTTATTTATAAACATGGTATAGCCTTCGACATAAATAGTTATATCGCCCTCCTCGATGAAAAACGAAGCTTGAATAACGAAGAACATACACTAAGCAGTGTATATTTAGGTTTATTTATTTTTTATTTTTTTAATTTGGGAAGATAAACAGTCATACATTATGAAGTAGAACATACTGCTAATAGTAACATGAATAAATGCATGACCCACGACATCATCCACAGATGATAATTGAAGAAGTGAACAATATTAATAATTTTACAAACAGTACATACATATGATTAAACAGTAGACAAACAGAATAAATGGGTAGTGGGTACCTACATTATACCCACTATCAGCTGCTCGAATGCAGTAAATAAAACAAAATAAATAGGTGAGTAAATTAGAGATTGAGCCGCATAGACAAACTCAAACCCGTCAAAGCATAACCGTACAAGTCGCATCGCAGCCACGTATGAGTGACAGATCCGCGCCTGCCGGTCGTGTCCAGCCGGCCTGCCAGATGTGTGATTGAGCGATATTTACGTGACCTCACGTATTAATTCTGGGTTCCGGGGAATAAGTAGGTATGTAGTAAACAATGAAAATTAAAATGGTTGAATAGGTAAAAGGTTTAGTGTTATAGGTAACTTTTGAAATAGTTATGGTTATCAATACTAATATGATAAATTTGAATGTAACTCTGTCTGACCGGATGTCTGCTTGCAACGTTTTCACAACTAAACGGCTGGACTGATCAAAATGAAACTTACCAAGAAAATACTACTTCGTACCAACTTGAAGCTCTGGAATCAATTGAGAGAAGAGCCAAGAAGCTCATATGCAACGATGAGCTAGTTGATGCAAGGCTCCTCAGCCTGTAGCATCGACGAAAGGTTGCCAGCCTCTCGGTTTTTTATCGAGTACATTTCGGGAAGTGTGTGGCGGAACTTTTCAACCTTAAATAATAATAAATAAATAAATACAGCTGGACATTTCACACAGCGCTATCTAGCCCCAAACTAAGCAGAGCTTGTACTATGGGACCAGATAACTGACAGAATACTTACATACTTATTTTTGTAAATACATACTTATAATATATAGAGAAACAACCAGACACGAAACAAATATCTGTAGATCATACAAACATTTGTTCCGCGACGGGAATCGAACCCTCTACCTCCTGCGTCTCAGCCGGCTATTCGCCCACTGTACCACGGAGGTCGTCAATACCTTAGCCCACCATCTCCATTTTATCATCGGACAACCAGACGCCCTGAGATGCGCCACCGCTATATGGTAGAAATTTTTTTCATTCGCACAAAGCGGTTCTCGTCGACCTTTATTATGCGCACCGCCAAAGAGTGGAACGCCTTGCCAGAGTCTGTGTTTCCTGATAGCTACAGCCTGAGTATATTTAAGTCGCGATTGAATAGGTTTCTTCTAGGCAAACGTGTACATCGTAGGCTGCATCATCGTGGTCAAACGCTAGCCTATAATGTATAAACAAAACTATGTAATATGAGAGAGGACACACGATATACGAGTATAAAAATAATATGAATATAAAAAAAATAAAAAATCTATTAATAGCTTAAGCTTTGTTCGTAGCGGACCGAAGAGTTTGGAATAGGCACTGTTATAATTATGACACTTTATGTTTACGCGAACGAAGTTATGGGTAAGCCGCGCGCGAAGAATATTTTCACTAAGGGCTGGCGCTTAACATAACTTATCGCATTGCATTTCAGCGGGGCAAAGCAGCCAACGTCTTAGACTTCCGCCTGGTAGAGATAAGGAGCAGTTGAGTTATCTATAAATTGTTTGCAACGATCTTTTGATGCTTGCTCGGTTAAGCTGCAACGGCCTCAGAGGCCAACAGTGAGATAAGTCCATACGAAAAAAAAGATCGTGTGATGATTCAACTGTTTCTTTTGTATTTTTATAGAGTTATGTAAATAATTGTATGATTTCGCTAATAACTGGATATTAACCATGATTCGTGAGTTTTTGAGTACCCATCTCGATATTACGGCACAGTATGTCATGATAACTATCAGGGAAGTTGCGAATACTCGCATCCGCATCAGCAAATGTGAAGTCTCAACATCGATTAAAAATCGCGTCCGCTATGTATTTATTTGTCTGTCTCGGTCCTAAAGGTCTCAACGGAAGACCAGCGCGGTTTCAAACCACCTGCAGACGCTGAGTTGAGACCTTTTTGTAATCAATTTGTGTACATTACCATTACCTAGCTTTAAGTTGATGTTTATTTTTATTGATATACCTACTGTATTATTTCTTGTAGTTTTGTATTAAGTGCAAATAAAATATTTGATTTGGACATCCGCATCTGCATCCGCAATAATCGATGCGGATGTTCATGCGGATGCAGTTGCAGCGCAGGTCGTGACAATAATTGAAACGTGCTGATTGAGCAAAAGGAGCGAACATTTCGGTGACAAGATCCGACGCGTTTATTATTGTTTATCATTTGTGTTTCGTAAATCAATCATAACGTGTTTTTTCATAACATTGCAGTTTTTTAGTGTTATTGTAAGTATACAGTGAGTATTGTATGTTAATCGAGTTTTCTGCAATTAATAGTTTATATTTTTGTTTTATTTAGACATCAAAACGAAGTTTCTTATAAAACACTTAAGATCTGCATCCTCATACGCATCCGCGGATGTCAAAAAAACTGTATCCGCAACATCCCTGATAAATATCATGTTTTTAGGGTTCCGTACCCAAAGGGTAAAACGGGACCCTATTACTACAACTCCGCTGTCTGTCTGTCCGTCTGTCTGACAGTCACCAGGCTGAAATTTTCACAGACGATGTATTTCTATTGCCGCTATAACAACAAACACAAAATATTTAATATATATATAATGATAAATATTTAAGGGGGGCTCCCATACAACAAACGTGATTTTTTTGCTCGATATTGATAAGGGCAACAGGTGGACGCTTGAAATATTCACAGAATATTTAGTTATATATTCACTTTAAAAATGAATAATTAAATTAAAATAAAAACAAATATTTAAGGGGGGCTCCCATACAACAAGCGTAATTTTTTTGCTCGTTTTTATAGTACGGAACCCTTTGTGCACGAGCCCGACTCGCACTTAGCCGGTTTTATTAGTGAAAACAATGTTCAGCGTGGTTATTATAGGGATGGCGACAGAATAATAAATAGCTAAACTATAACTTGACTATGCCGAGCCAATCCACATTTATAAATACCGGCCTATATTAAACTAGGGCACGGGTAAAACTAGAAGGAAATGTGATTAATATTAACTGAAAAAAAGCACTTGCTTTATTCTGAGCATTCTTGTACCGAGCATTCCAATTGGGCCAAACTTTCACATTTATAATACATATTAGTGTGATGTATTTTAGGCTAAGGTAGTATTAAGCGTACCAAGTTTAAAATTAAGAAGTCTCTTGACTTCGTAGAACTGGTAGTTGCGTATCTACTCTCTGATTGGTAGTTGTTTTTTTTGTAAAAGGTACTGTGAACGCAGAGTGGTGGCGCTGGTATCGCTTCCTGGCCACCTCTCGAAGACAGAGTCGATTGCCGGCCACTTCTCTTTCCCATGAAGCACCGTATCTACCTAGCTATCAAGAATATTGTACCTACCTGCCAAGTTGAAGCCCTAATAAAAGCAAGCTTACCTACTGGATTTTACTGGTTTGCCTGAGTACCCTGCACCTGCACCATGGATTTCATACCCCAGGACTGCAATGAGTTACCTTCCAACACAACGCCCACGTTCCAGCCGTCATGTTATACCTAGTCAGGTCATAAGTATTGTCACACAGTAAAAACTTTTCATTTAGAATGCTGGCCACAAAAAAGTTTATAGAATTCGAATTTCGAATTGTTCATGCAAATAAAAATGTATACTTTTTAGAATTTTACTCATTTTTAAATATGGAGTGGACGCTTAAAGAAGACCGTGTTGCAGTTATTGCGTTGCATCATTGCGGTTACGCGCCAATTCAAATTTTTTACATACTGATAAATTTGAATATAACCAAAAGATTCGTTTATCGCACCATCAAACGATACAATGAAGACTCTAGTGTAGATGACAGGTCAAGATGTGGTCGCCCTCGGTCTGTTAGGACTCCAGCAGTGATAAAAGCTGTGAAGGCGCGAATTCAAAGAAATCCCAAACGTAAGCAGAAACTGTTGGCCCTTCAGATGGGGTTAAGCAGAACCACGGTGAAAAGGGTGTTAAATGAAGACTTAGGGCTTCGGGCATATCGAAGAAAAACAGGACATCGTTTGAATGCTCGTCTAATGGACCTGAGACTGAAGAGATGCCGCGCTTTGTTGAAGCGGTACGCGGGAAAAAAATATCGGGAAATTCTTTTTTCGGATGAAAAAATTTTTACCGTAGAAGAAAGCTACAACAAACAAAATGATAAGGTGTACGCACACAGTAGTGAAGAAGCGAGCAACCGTATTCCGCGTGTCCAACGAGGTCATTTTCCATCCTCGCTCATGGTATGGTTGGGAGTTTCTTATTGGGGCTTAACAGAGGTACATTTTTGTGAGAAAGGTGTAAAAACGAATGCAGTTGTGTATCAAAATACAGTCCTGACGAACCTTGTGGAACCTGTTTCTCATACCATGTTCAATAACAGGCACTGGGTATTCCAACAAGATTCGGCGCCAGCTCATAGAGCGAAGAGCACACAAGACTGGCTGGCGGCGCGTGAAATCGACTTCATCCGGCACGAAGACTGGCCCTCCTCCAGTCCAGATTTGAATCCGTTAGATTACAAGATATGGCAACACTTGGAGGAAAAGGCGTGCTCAAAGCCTCATCCCAATTTGGAGTCACTCAAGACATCCTTGATTAAGGCAGCCGCCGATATTGACATGGACTCGCTCGTGCTGCGATAGACGACTGGCCGCGCAGATTGAAGGCCTGTATTCAAAATCACGGAGGTCATTTTGAATAAACTTTAGTGTCATGTTTTGTTAAGTTCATTTTGGTATATAAATGGTTCCCCAGCAGTGCAATCGTCTCAGCTGTCAAGGATGTTAATGATGAATTGGTTCAGTTGTCACCATGTTGGATCAATATACCATCATAACCACAATCATAATATACAACCCAAACCATAAAAACATGTTTGATTTATCCCAGTAGATATATTGAAATGATAATTGATGTACATCATAGCTTAGGGCAGTTTGGCTGTAACAAACCAGCAACATTATATTGCGCTGGGAAGCTTATGTATTACTACTAAGCATCGATAACAGACATTTACCTGATTCAGAGCGATCGTCGATTATAGAAGCGATTGTAAGATTTGAGTAAATACAGATGCAACAAAAAAAGAATAATTAAATTAGAAAATCTCTCTCTCTCTCTCTCACTCTATCTATCTATCTATTTGTTACGTTTTCACAACTAAACGTCTGAACCGATTTTAATGAAGTTTGTATACAGGATGTTTGGTATATACTGACGATATTCAAGTGACGCTTTCTCAAAACATAAAAAACTACTAGATAAATGATCATATTTTAAAGAAAATCAACAAAATTTAGGTGAATAATTCGATATAAAACTTTGATATAATTATTTTTGGATGTCGATTGCATGCTCTTGCAATCGACATCCAAAAATAAATGCCGATTTGATATCTTTTTCGGAAATGGCTGCGGGTTTTGGGTTAGAAAGGAACAACAAGAGATATCTCGAGACGGCACCAACAGAGTATATGTGGTTAGATGGCAAGCATTATGCAATAGCACAACATAAGTTTAATAAAGTGTTTGTTTTTAAATGCCAAAACAAATTTCTCGTTTTTATTGTAAACATTTCACAATTTTATTTATCATGCTCATCTCAATAACTTCTTTCATTTTTGTGAGTACATTATCAAACATCCTATGAAGAAACTGAAGACCTTTTAAAAATTGCTGTATCGATTGTTGGTAATACACACGCAAGTACACGCAAGTTCACGCACACACACAAACATCACACACACAGACACAAACCCTTCCAAACATATACACATACGCACACATAATCATGTAACGCATGCTTAACTTGTATAATTTTTTTAGAAATAATTGTAATTAATAAACTCGGAGGGGGCGTTAGTGTTCGCGGCACAGTTTATAACTTCTGTGAATACTATCGTGCTCCAGTATTTTGTACCATGTTTTTAATCCAAAATAAAGTTATTTGATTTTTTTTTGATCCTATATAATAAACCGATTTCAACCATTATAAGCGGCACAAAATCCTAAAAAAAAAATTGCGGTTGTAAAATGCTAGCCGGTAAACAATTTATAGTTATGGTTTGCCACTTTTTGACACTCACTGAATGGGTAGCGCTTTTTTCACACTTCGAAGAGTAGTCCGAGTGGTACCGTCAATTGCTAGTGAAGTACATTGCTAAGCTATGGGGGCAGGCTGACGACTGGGAATGCGCTTTTTGTATACAGAAACGCGCCGTACGCATACTTGTAAAAATGGGAAGTGTAAAGCATTCTCACACTGCTCTGCATTCTTTTGTCGAGGCCATGTACATACGTAAGGTTAAACCTGGGTGAGTGCTTAAAAAACAGTGACATTCACTCGTACAACACTTGAAACGCGGGCAAGCCGACGACCGTGCCCCGATCTCAGCGAAGTACTACAGGCTGAGTCACGTCATGGGTCTAACAGTATATAATAAGATAGATAGATAACTCTTTGTTGTTACACTAAATTAAAATAACTTAACCTAGAAAACTTAAAGACTAATACATGGTGGTACAATGGGCGGCATTATCGCTCAAAGCGATCTCTTCCAGACAACCTTTGGATGTACTGGATGGATTTATGTAGGATAAAAATGAATAAATACCTAAACCTAAAATATACCTACATATACTTACATAAATAAATATAAAATATATACACATATACTTTTACAATAAATATCGAAAGGAAATACAATGTAATAAACTCACAGAATATATGAAATCAGCTAACAGTTTGCCTGGTTTCAAGTCCAAACTAAAACGTTGGTTAATTGAATAGTTTTTCTATAGAATAAACAAATTTATGATGAGTACTTAGAGTATTCAAATGTTTTATTGACAATATTTTTATTGATTATTTTATTATATCTATTTTGACATTTAATTGTTTTATATTTTTTTACTTTGACCTTATTAGACTAAGCTATTCTTTTAAACGTAATGATTATATTATGATAATATAGAATGTATGATGTAAAAAAATTACCAATAAATGCTTATGATGTATGTGACTCAAAAACAAAGATAAAACACTCAATAAAAACAAAACAGGGTCAGCATCCAGATTGAATACAATTTTGATCAAAAAATCATAACTGTGTAAGTCAATCGAAAAAAATCAAGCAACAAAAAGTTGCTAATCCATCACCAGCATCAATATAGTCGTTGTAATTTTAATCTATTCCAAAACCATGCAAATGAGGTCATTAGGATGGACTATGAGTGAATCTGTGCCATTGGCTTCATCAATATGCGGGCGAGGGCGCAAAGCAAATTTTAGATCAAAGGTACCGGGTACCTATATACATATATAATGGTGGGTATCAGATGTATCCAGTTTATACAGAATGATTCAGTATATATTTGCTAACCCGTAAATGAGTCATTATGCTACCTAACAAAAGAAATCAAATAGGTCCAATAGGTCCGATTTCATGTCTATCATTTTGCATACCGGAAACTTTGTACATACGAACGTCTACGCAAGAAATCGAAAAATTCATTAAAAATAGATAATGCGAAATAAATATTACCATTATTATAAATACGGGATTTATCACGTACGGTTTTATCAATGTTTCGACCGACAATGTTTCTGTTCAATTCGTAAACCTTCGACATGGTGAGTGCGATCCGCTCCGAATAACGTCTCACCTCGTACTACGCGCCGCAGCCCTCTGCGCGCGAGTAGACGGACGCGGTGGTGGGGATTGCATCAACGATGGCCCAACGTGTTGACAGGCTGCGTCATCATCATTATCATCCCTGCTGCTTTCGGTAATTCACGGTACAGGCACACTCAACACTATGGTCTCTACCAGGTTCACTCACTCCTCTGTCGCTTGCATCATGAAGACATGGCCTCCAGGCTGGCGGTAGAACCCATCCTCTATCTCTGTTAAAGTTCGGCACACGACTTATTTCTATCGCTTCTCGGATCTTACGAAGAACGAAGAAATTCTCTCTCGCTAAGACCCGGGACTTGTCGAAACGTATATAGTGTGTCGAATCAGAATCTAAGTGCATGTTCCGCCATTACAGAACTGTTGGAGTCGACCTTCTTCATTGTACGTATGTGTTTAATCAGTACCTATATGTGAATAATTATTATGTTATCCATACACTTTAGTAATAAGTATAATTAATAAGCAACAATTTTCAGTTGATACTGAAAAAATACCTGGATCAATATATTGACGGGACGATATCACAGTGTTGTATCTGGTTCTGTTGTTCGTTGGTAGTAGTTTTATGTCTGTTAAATCCGACCTTTTTATATTATATTTAATACATATTTTATTGTATTTAATATCCACAGTTTTGATGTATAACATCTTTTCTCTCGGTTTGTGTGAGTGATTTTGGCAAAATGGACGGAAATGTGTAACAAGAAACCGGGGAAGCGCGCGCTGAATGATTTGAACAATGAGCGCACGCGGTGGTCAGATGTTACCGATGTTACCCATCCTAAAACATTGTCCGGAAGGGGTGAATTCATACGCGCGTTGGCGAGATACTTGGTGCCAAAAATACTGCGTCTACAAGCATCGGGCGAATTTAGAAACGCGTAAATCGCGAACATTTTGCCAGACTCTCGACTCGCGCGTTATACGCGCGTGTTGCGCGTAATTCGAGATACTAGAGACGCCTTGTTGCGTCCAGATTACTCGCGAACTTCAGAGCGAGTGCACGTATCAAGAGAAATGGAGTGCTAAAATTTTGATACTGAATTGTTTCATACTCGCGCGCTGGACGCAACGGTCGCTCGCGAGAGAATCGCGGTGAATTCGTTCTTTCTCGACATGATTTAAGTGACTGTCGTATTTTTTTTTACTTAATAAATAATTTTTTATTTTTCAATAGACGGAAAATTCTTTTTGTCTATATTATAGGTTATCTGCCCCTGCATTATTACACAGCACAACCTCTTTTAATTGCATTCTGTCACTACTTTTATAATATCTTCCGTCAGAGATCCAAAAATTCTTGTCGTAATTATAACTGTAAAATATGTGAAATAAATTAAAAATAGACAGATTAATAGCGATTTCTGTGAAAAAGAAGTTGTTAGAACATCCAAGATGAGTTTAATGGATAAGTTGCCGACCGTGATAAGTTGCTGCTTTTGTTGTTTTCTTCGAGCGGGGACGGTCATGATAGCAATCTTCTCATTTGTGAGTACACTCATTATTCGTGTAATGTGTTACATACAATTCAAACTAAACTAAATATATTGAAGGGACGGTTACTACATAAAAAAACGAGTGTGCTTTAGACCACACGACTGAAGTAAAACAACAAAATATTCATTTATAAAATTGTTCAATTACAAAATTGTCCACACGTCTGTAGGTCAATCAGTCTATGTTCGCACATTAACGTTTAAAAATAGACGAAACGTAACTCTCTCTCTTTTTATCTTTACTAACTTATATCTCCCTCTCAACTTCCATTCGCACTTTTCGTAACGCATTCACCAGCTTACTCCCCAACACAAGCGAGCTTAAAGTAGTTTTACTTTAAAAAAGGGGTGTGGTGTCGCTGTGTCATGGACACGGCCATGTGTCGTACGTGAATACGTGTTCGTAACAGGTAATATTTTCTATATATGCATTCGATAGATTTTGACAAGACCTGACGATTGAAATTTAAACAAACGTCATAGCTTCTCTGAGTCAAAGATATACTAAATGGAAATCTAGAAATGGAACAAAATGACCTCAAAATGGCGGCAATTCTCCCTCTACTGCGCGCGATGCGTCACAGTCCTCACTAAGTCACTAAGATAAATTCTTTGATCTTTTAGCTATCCAGTGGTCTAATTTTTGGATGGTGATGATAGATAATGTAGCTGCAACACCAAACTGTATCTTCCGATTTTGATATCATTCGTTTTTTTGAATTGCCTCCCGCTATGGAAGCAATTTTAATGACTTTTCAGGTCAAAATAATCTCGAAAATCGATTTATCATGTACCGTTTATTGTGTTACGGACAATATTTCGATTCAATTTGTATACCTTCATCTGGGTGAGTGCGACCCGCTCCACACCGCGTCCGCGCAACCACGCATATTTAAATGCGAAATAGTTTACAAATAGTAAACTCAGTCACCCATTCATTTATTGACAAAGTAGGTCAAGGTTGAAGTTGAAGTTTGCTCCTAGTTAATCAGTATTTTTTTCAGCTGGTTGGCCTAATATTTGCACCCAATGTCACCCAATCCAAAGGTTTCTGGAACATGGAAGTGATACTATCAAGCTACAGTTTAGCGACGGAAGGCGCTATTCAGATGACACTGGGACTGGCGTCTATCATGCTGTGTATTATCAGTATTATACTGCTTATTGGAGCCCTTTGTGTTAGTAGAATTGTAACCTTATTACATAGAACATAGAGTTGAATTCACAGTCATACACACACACACACACAGCCACGCGAATCCTTCTGGTCTGATGGAATATAACTTTAGTTTTTAGTTTAGTTTTTGTTTATGTACCATTTATCTGATTGGAACTCATTGCTGTAAAGGAGGAGGGCGTTGGTGTCTGTAAAGAAGGAGGGCATTGGTGTCTGTAAAGGTGGTGGTTCGCGTCGCGTCAAAGACAGGAGACCGAGACAGTAGACTGAGATGGAAGACCGCGACAAGTGTCTCAGTCTCTTCTGCATGTACTGTACGACACGAGACACTACTGGTCAGGGGCAGCAACCGTCGCGCAGTCTCCGGTCTCGCGCCTCTGTCTCGCTCGCTAACTGATGCTTATATTACCCGTGCGAGATAAGTTGGGACCTGAGCGCGGTGACGTCATATTGGCGTGTTTGTACCTCCCGCAAAAAAGCGAACATAACAAGCAGCCGCCCGCGGCTTCGTCTTTGTTTTTTTTAACCTAATTTATTAAGTTACTCAGGGAGGACGCTGCTTTTATCTAATCTTTTTTACACT
Organism: Philereme vetulata; assembly: GCA_918857605.2. Classification (NCBI taxonomy): domain Eukaryota; kingdom Metazoa; phylum Arthropoda; class Insecta; order Lepidoptera; family Geometridae; genus Philereme; species Philereme vetulata. Next base: position 5,360,260 of record OU975452.1, on the reverse strand, counting down.
ATTTGAATAAAATAAAAATACAATGTTGAAGTATATACATTTATTTTATCTATTATTTACATTATCTCATCTTCGTCACTACTTAGTGGATTTATGCCTTCTAGAGGTTGTTCTTCGTCCTCAGTCTCACTATAATCACTTGACGAAGAGGTATCCGATAAATTTACAATAAATTGCGATTCATTCGTCTCTTGTAAGAGGTCATCGTCCCAATACTTTTGTCGAAGCCTGTCTACATGGTTGACTTTTTTTTTCCAGACAACAAAACAATTACACAAACGAAAACTAAAAGAATTCCAGAGCGCGTCGTTACGTGACGTAGGCCAGTACGAGACTAAAAACCCTAGTAAAAAATAGTGATGCGAACGGTACAATACGGGCGCCATCGGGGAAGTGCAGAGGAAGCGGTCGGGGAGTTGCATTCCTAGCAGGTCCCAAGTTATCGCGCACGAGTAATACATTGCCTAAAATCAAGTAATGGTTGCGGTCTCCCGTCTTAGTCTCTGGTCTCGGTCTCCTGTCTTTGTCGCGACGCGAACCGCCACCTTAACATAGTTTTTATACATATACAGTCATCATCGTTTCAAACTGTACACGTGATTTTATAAGTATATGTTGTTCCTCAATAATGCTTTGTATTTTATTAATTAGGTAGTGAGCTAGTCGTGGAAAGCACAATTTTACTCATTTTCATACTTTATTACACAAACTACACATGAAATATATAAAACGTGCGAGTCGTACTCGCGCACGAAGGGTTCCGTACCCATTATCTATAAAAACGGCAAAAAATCACGTATGTTGTATGGGAGTATTAAATATTTGTTTAATAATTTTAACTTAAGTATATATTTGAAAGTATAACTAAATAATCTGTGAATATTTCAAGCGTCTACCTGTTGCCGTTCTCAATATCGAGCTAAAACGAGCAAAAAATCTTGTTTGTTGTATGGGAGTATTAAATATTTGTTTAATAATTTTAACTTATGTATATATTTAAAAGTGTAACTAAATATTCTGTGAATATTTCAAGCGTCTACCTGTTGCCGTTATCAATATCGAGCTAAAACGAGCAAAAAATCTCGTTTGTTGTATGGGAGTATTAAATATTTGTTTAATAATTTTAACTTAAGTATATATTTAAAAGTGTAACTAAATATTCTGTGAATATTTCAAGCGTCTACCTGTTGCCGTTATCAATATCGAGCTAAAACGAGCAAAAAATCTCGTTTGTTGTATGGGAGTATTAAATATTTGTTTAATAATTTTAACTTAAGTATATATTTAAAAGTGTAACTAAATATTCTGTGAATATTTCAAGCGTCTACCTGTTGCCGTTATCAATATCGAGCTAAAACGAGCAAAAAATCACGTTTGTTGTATGGGAGCCCCCCTTATATATTTATTTTATTCTGTTTTTAGTATTTATTATTATATCAGCAACAAATATAAAATACATGATCTGTGAAGATTTCAACTAATCACGGTTCATGAGATACAGCCTGGTGACAGACGGATAGACAGACAGACAGACAGCGGAGCCTTAGTAACAGGGTGCCGTTTTACCCTTTGGGTACGGAACCCTAAAAAGGTGGGATAAGAGATAAAAATTGTCTATCTGTCAACCTCAGAGGTAGCAAAAAAGGTTGACGAGCTAACTTACAAATAATAACTTAGTGGAACATAAGTTAACAAGAAACACATCACAGTTCACATGACACTAATATTATAAATGCAAGTTTGGATGTTTGTTTGTTACTCAATCACGTCGTAACAACTGAACTGATTTCGGTGAAATTTAGTGTGCGCGTAGATTAAAACCTGGATTAACAGATAGACTACTTTTTGTACACAAACAATACGCTAATGGCGGGTTTCTATATCCATCAGTAACCGGCTACGAATCGTTTCTCCTTGAAAACCTATCAAAAGTACGACACTAGTTTGACTCTTCTTCAAGGAGATACGAGGCGTATTCGGTTACCAACAGATATGAGAACCTGCCATTAAATCTAACAAAATCTAGTATAACAATAAAATTTAACTACTCACTATGATTTTCTATTGGTTCATCAGCAAAAAAAACTGCCTAAATACATCAGAAATACACGCCACTGGGTTCAAATCCCGGAACCTTACTATGACATCCTTCTCTCTAATACGAGACCATCCTACGCTTTTCAGTGTGCGGTCTTTACTCAAGAAACTTTCTGCCCAAACAAGGTCAGTAAGTTCCTCGCCGCCGCGCCCACTGAAATTTATCTTGCTAATCCGCTTTTTATACAATCAGAGTAAAAATACGCGACTTTACAAGTAGGCTACTAATTTCATAACCAAATTGACAGTATCTATAACATTTTTGCATAGGTCTTTATTTATTTATTTTTTATAAGCCCGTACTGTCCCACTGCTGGGCAAAGGCTTCCCCCTCTTCCTTCCACTTATCACGGTCTAGAGCCATATCCCGCCAGTCTCTTTGGAGGACGTCGAAGTCCTTTTCCTCCAGCGCTTTTAAGCCTTCCTCGGCGTCGCTTTTCGCAAAGGTCTTAAATGTTGAATTTAAATTAAAAGTTGCCGGGAGCCGTTGGGTGCAGGCCGCACAAGATAGATTACTCTGGAAATCTGTGGCCTATTTTCAGCATTGGACGTCTTAGGGCTGTTATGATGATGATATATCTGAAGAGATATTTTCTATAGTATTTTTAAATTATTTTTTTTATTTCCAGAATCTTCCAGTCCTCATAGAGGTATACCAATGGGGTGCAGTCGTCTACGGCGGGGTAGTTATTGTACTCTTCACCATTCTTACTATCCTGTGTTTCTTCGTCCATACAAACTGTTATATGGCTGGGGGCTTCCTGTGTTTATTGATTGTGCTTGATGTTGTTTGTAAGTATCAAACCAAACTCAATACACAGAAATAAACGGTCAAAGTAGTAATATCTATCATTACTCAAGATACAATATACATAAGATACAGGCCCGAGCATAGTCGAAAGGTTGCAAGCCTCTCGGTTTTTTATCGGATACATTTCGGAGCTGCGGAGTTTTTCAACCTGATTCCACCATCCCCTTTCTATCATTGGATAACCAGACTTTCCACGATGCGCCACCGCTACATGGTAGACACACCTCACATACGCACAAAGCGTTACTCTTCCACCTTTAATAAGCGCACCGCCAAGGAGTGGAATGCCTTGCCTGAGTCTGTGTTTCCTGACAACTACAACCTAGGGGTCTTCAAGTCGTGACTGAATAGGTTTATTCTAGGCAAGCGTGTACCATCGTAGACTGCACCATCGCACGTTATCAGATCATGCTCAAACGCTAGCCTATAATTTATAAAAAAAACTACAAGCCAGACAAACAACACGAGGCAAAGATATCAACGTAAAATCTTTAAAACTTAAAGTTACGAGTATATTACAAAGTCTTGATGAAAACTATTGTAGTTCCAACTTAAACTTTCCACTGATGGAAAAGTCTTATTTTCAGTTGGCAGGCTACCAAATTACTGCCGCAAACTTTGCAACAATCATTGCAATTTTTAATTAAGAGGAACGCCGATATTTATACCGAGGCATTGGTATATAGTCTAACTTTTTATTAGCTGCAGTAAAATGACGTTTCTAAATGTCATTCCGTAAAATAATTTTGCCAGCCTAATCTCAATAGGGATGTGATTCAGTTCACAAAAATTAATTAAATAACATTATTATGACGTTTTTGTTTCATTTTGAATGTACCTCCCTATACTTCCACTAAAAAAGATCAATCCTCTAGTATAGTAATAATAATAGGTTAAAAAAATACATTACAACTTAATATTAAATCTCAAAAAAAAAACCATACTGATTATTCATTTATGATTCACTCATTTAGCACACAATAAATAGGGATGTATCCCTATTTATTTTTCTTCAAAAAACGGCAACCCACAAAACGTCATTTTACTGCAGCTAATAAAAAGTTAGACTACAGGTCTTTTCAACTTTTACTAATATTAACAATCAACAAAGGTTTTGGGTGCCGGTGAAATAACTGGCACATAAGGCTTGTATATCTCACGTAACCCAATTATTAGTTGGAAGTAATCTTCCCAGGTCAAGGGAATCGGGGATTTCCATAGGTGCCGTTTTGTTTGATATCCCGACGTCTCGATTGTGTTGCGAAACTCGTGGTTAGGAAACTGGAGTACTCGGAGCTACCGAGGAGTAATGGCAGCTGCAGCAAATACCCTCACTTGGTATTCAGAATGAGAAAATTCACTACACTAACTATATTTTGTCAAAAATAATGTCAATGTTATTTGAGTTCATGTACAATTCCAGTTCTAATTCTTTACAACATATTACTTGAATATTTTGGTGCATCAAGTTGGTATGGTTTAAATTTATATTATTTATTGACTTTTTGTGAACTCTATTTTTTTCATATGTATTATTTGTCTTTTGAATGCTAGACACTTCCTCTATTGTCTTGTCATGCAATTTAAATGACTTGGAATAATTTCTAGTCTTGTTTTGAATTGAATGACACCGCTCAATAGAAGCAGTATTGTATGCACTGCCTTCAGTCTGTCCGTGACCATAATTCTGCCCTCATTATTGCAAACGCAGTACTTGTAAAATGACGGTTTTGAAATAAATGCGGGAAACATATTTGTTGATACCTAAACGTTCGACCTTACGTCGAAAAAGTATATTCTATGTTATATAACTCTTGAAATGTACGTAAAATTCTGAAAAAAATCAAGAAAAGTAAACGTAGTAAGTACCTACTGCACAACCTTCTAGCATATGCTGAATGCTGCAGATCTTGTTAGCAAAAGCAATATTTTTGTGTAAGTCCTGCGTTTTTCGTTAAATGAAAAACATGATTATACCCAAAAAATCATGAACACTATTTTTAATGCATAGATTAGCCTCTTGAGATGTCATTTTTGTAAGAGTGAAAAATCCCAAAAATGACGATTACTGCAAGTATAATTAGCGGGGTAGAATTGTTGTTACACAATTAAAATTGAGATAGTAAAAAAAAACGAGCGTGCTTTAGACCACACGACTGAAGTAAAACTTCTTTTTCAAAATATTAATTTATAAAATTGTTAAAGAACGAAATGAAATTACGAAAAATAATCAAGAAATTACCTTCGTGCAACGCTAGCAAACTCGCAAACGAACTACTGACTGATATATATATATATATATATATATATATATTTCAAGCACTGGCTATGAAGAGAGGAAGAAAATGTGCGCACCTGCTGTTCTCTCTTGCTCCTACAGTGTGATACAGACAATAGGCCTGCACTGTGTCTTAGATATACGAGTACGAAACTTAGCTGGCTATGAGATAAAGAGAGAAAGAAAATGTATGCTCGCACCTCTCTCTCTCTTTCCCCTACAGTAATATACTAGACCACACGACTGAAGTAAAACTTTTTTTTCAAAATATTAAATTATAATATTGTTAAAGAACGAAATGGAATTACGAAAAATAATCAAGAAATTGTTCGTGCAAAGCTAGTAAACTCGCAAACAAACTACTGACTGAATATATATATATATATATATATTTCATGCACTGGCTATGAAGAGAGGAAGAAAATGTGCGCACCTGCTATTCTCTCTTGTCTATTGTCTGTATCACACTGTAGGAGACAGTGTGATACAGACAATAGACCTGCACTGTGTCTAAGATATACGAAACGTAACGGGCTATGAGAGAAAGAGAGAAAGAAAATGTATGTTTGCACCTTTCTCTCTTTCCTCTACAGTAATATACGAAACGTAATTCTATCTCTCTCTCTCTTTCTATCTTCACTTACTTATATCTCCCTTTCAACTTACGTTCGCCTCGCCCGATCAGACTTTTCGTAACGCTCTCGTCACGCATTCACCAGTTTAATCCCCAAGTCAAGCGTGCGTAAAGAAGTTATACTTCAATAAAAAGTTACCGCACTAGATTGGTTGTCATATACGTATGTTCAGCAGTGGACATCTTATAGCTGATAAGAATTAATAATAATAATTAGATATACTTTTATTTCAACACAAGTAACAAACACAATTAAACAACATACACTATAACAAACATCGAATGCACAATGGGCCATCATATCGCTAAAAAAAGATGTCTTCCAGACAACCGTTGGACAGAGAGTATATTGAATAATAGATAATATATTTGTTTTTTTCTATTTCAGTGACGGGATATTTTTTAATAGTGACAAACAGCCTTCGAAACTCACTGTCCTTCCTATCGAGTGACATGTATGGCAGTGTGGCCTAATCAGAAGTTTGTGCACGTGAAATTGTTGTTTTAGGATTAAATTGTTGTAAAAAAATATTATTTTTATTTTTGTGTGGCGACTTGATATGAAAAAAGATTTGGAAACGCCTAATGGTGTCTCGACACGTACGTTCATGTTCGATGAGAAAGTATCGGTGTGCTCGACGTATAGTTCGACTTAGGTTCGACTTCGAACATTAAGCCCGGCTTTCACAACGATCCCTAAACGTATTTAACGACTAAAAATGTTTAAATTTGACGTATAAGTATAATATGACAAATCTCTTAAATATATTTAGGCATGCTTTATGGCCCCGTCTATCACGTTAGAAATGTGCCCTACAAGCACTAGCATACGTCCAACAACTGGAGGCATACAGGTGTAAAGCTTCATGTTCCTGTAATTTCACCGGCAACCATACCCTTCAAACCGAAACACAGAAATGCTGCTTGGCGAAAGAATTAGGCATGGTGGTAGCACTTCCCCGGGTGAGCCCTTTCACACAGAACTCTACTACTCTTGTCTATTTACTAAGTCTTGTGATATAAATATATTAGTTAGATCTTGTTCGGTTGGATTCAAAAACGACTTACCATAATACTATGTCTCTTTATACTGTGATAATACTTAGTAGTGCACGAAACGTCGAACTGATTATTCGATCGTACTTGCTCATCGAGCATGAACGCACGTGTAGAGGCACCATTAGCCAAGAATATGTCAGAGATGATTTCATCCGTCGTGCAATAAGTCTGTGACGCTTCTTTCCATTGTATATCTAAGTTATGTATATTGAGAGAAATCTAATAGATCCGATTTGAAATTGAACTTTGTACACACGGCTACACATCAAGCTTAACATTTCCAGTATAAGCTGACCTCTCATTCTACGACAAGCCTACACAATGCGAGGTTAGCTTATACTGGAGATGTATAGCTTGATGTGTAGCCGTGTGTACGTATGTCTACACAAAAATTGAAAAATCTACTATAACAGTAATACGCACTAAGTTACACTTTGTAGTGTACTTTGTGTTACGACATAAGTTTAAAGAAATAAATATTATGAAATTCCCTTGTCAACACATTTATAAAAATCTGATGTATTTTCACAAAACTATTAATTTGTTTAAGAAAAATAGCGATAATCATAATTTTAATACTAGAAATAAAGATAAACTCGCTGTTGCCACTTGTAGACTCCATAAAGTTAATCGTTTAAAGGGCACGGTGTACGCTTTTTTAACAAACTCCCAAGTGATGTACAAAAATTAACAATTACCAAATTTAAAAACGTAATTAATCAAAATCTTTATAAAACAGCCTACTATAACATATCGGATTATTTAGGTGATAGAGAAGCTTGGGATTGAAATTGCTGCAACTCTTTCAAAAATGTTACAATTTAGAAGTAATTTATTTTCTTTATTGTTATGTATTCTAAAAGAATCATTAAAAAAATCAGCCAGCCTTGTTTCTTGCCTTCCTGTCCTGGCTTGGTCGCGAACGAACAGCAGTCAAATTGACGTTTCAACGTGATTCTTGTTGTTTTAATGAATGAAAAGATTTTGATTATGTTTTTAAAAATTAAACGCAGAAACACTAGTTAATCTTGTACGAGTAATAATATTTTGCCAGGACTATATTCCAGTATTGTATTAATTGTTTTTTTTTCTGTTACTCTATACTAATATTATAAAGAGGAAAGATTTGTTTGTTTGTTCGTATTGAATAGGCACCAAAACTACAGAACCGATTAAAAATTTTTTTTCACTGTTGGGAAGCTACATTATCCCCGGGTGACATAGGCTAGTTTACCCAACTGCGCAGAATCAGGGTAATGTTTTCAACGAAAAACTACGCGTGCGAGGATGCCGATTGGTCAGCTATAGTGTGACCATTAGTGTCTGTGCACTCCCTGAGGTATGCGCGTGGCGAGACGGGGGGGGGGGGGGGGGGGGGAGAGAATCGGCTGCTGCGCTCTGTCAGTTCGCCATCAACGCTCGTGGCAGCAGGTAGTGTTATTTGTATCGGACTGTCTATGTCAGACGCACATGAGACAAATATTCAAAGATGGGTCGTGCGTTATCTCGTGATATGAAATGGAAGATGAAGTTGAAACAGAATCTATGTCAGAATAACTTTCGTTAGAATATATAATTGTTTGTAAATATAAAAAATGTTCACTAAAACAAGTCCTTTGAATTATAAGTTTAGTTCTTATTTATCACCTGCATATTTTTAATAAAATATGAGTATATTTAAGTTACATTTTAATCAACTAAGTAAGTATAATATATTAAAGATAGATAGCCTCCGACCATCGTCCCGCCACAAGTCTTGCCTTAGAAATGCAAACTGGTATCGTAAGATATGTACGACATGTATTGATCTCATGTGAACTCATGCAGTTTTTTCTTTGCCTCCCACCTCGCCGCGCATACCTCAGGGAGTGCACAGCACTAATGGTCACACTATAGTTAGTAATATTTTGACGTCACCCAAATCCAACTTATTTTGGAACTATAATGGAGGCTTGCGCAAATAAATCGTTGACGCGTATGTGACCCATTAGATATTTACTAGTATGTGTAAGTATAGTCTATCTCCTGGGTTTTGTTTTATAGTATGTTTCCCAAATGTTTTATTAAACGTTTTTGGCAGATGCAAAACGCCGCATGGCACCAAAAATTAAATGTATATGACGTCGGCGAATAAATTATAAAATGAAATCAGGAGCAATGTGATAATCGGAATGGATTTAAACCGTGAGCGAGTTGTGGCTAAAGTAGGATTACAGAGGACACCAAAGTATTATCGCTTTAATTTCCTACCGGACAAGGTCCAAAAACATTTTCCCGACCTTTATAAGGTTAGGTAAATCTGTGTGCAAAGATAAGAAACATGCCGGACGCGACTTTAAACGCGATTTTTAATTAATCAATGTTTAATTATAAGTCTGGGTAGTGGTTAGATTGGCGACCTTTTACACGAAACTCCGAAGAAATATTGCAAATTCATCAAATATTTTTCAATTCTAGCTAGTAATTACAATAGTTCTTCTAGTTAGGTATAACGCTGGACATTTCACGCAGCGCTGTCTAGCCCCAAAGTAAGCCAAGTTTATTGCCTGCTGGGAACCAAATAACTGATAGAATATTAATTTTTATTTTTAAAGATAAAATCCCCGACTTGATAAAAATATCTGTAGAACATGCAAACATTTATTTGGCATCGGGAATTAAACCTTCAATAAGCGTCTCAGCTATTCGCCCACTACGCCACGTAAGTCATCACGTCAAAAAGCTTGCTAACGTAGCCAGTTCACTAGCCTAATAAGCATCAGCTGCCTATATATTATGCTGATTAGGTGGTAGACTTAAAGCTCTCATCTCGCTGACATCGTAAGTACTGCAAGCTAAATGGTTTGTTTTTTAAACAAAATAGTCCTAAACTGTCACTAAAAGTCGCGTCTGTCAAAATCACTTGTCAGCCCAAAGATATGATATCGGGTTGGGAAATTAATTTCAGAAAATAAATAGCTAGTGTTTGCGTTCCATTCGGAGCGGTTAAGCCTCCCTTCTGCGGTAACTCCGGCCATTTCCATTTTTTTAGTAAAGCCTATTAACTACTAAAGCTTTGGGTGCCAATGCTGCATTTTACATTGTGAAATTAACTTTACAACAATGTGAACTTTAATAGAGAACCAAATAAAACAGTAAGCACGATAAAAATCTGCTGCTTAAAAAAACTCGACCAAAACGGTTATCAGTTAAAAAAACAATTATCGGAATATCAGGTTTTTGCGCTTTTGGTGTGATACAACCAGTAAGTACAGTAGACATTTTTTTGTGATAAAAATCTTTAAACATGCAGGGTGTAACCAGTTATCGACGGTGTCTGTACGTGTCATGTTACTATCTGCATCGCAAACACCAAACAACCAGTATTGTCCGAATGGCATCCATCACTTTAGATTTTTTCAAACATAATTGTTATTTTCTCATAACACAAACTCGTACGTGTTGCTTTAGTAGACACTCCTCTCAATATATTCTGACTGTTCCAGATTTTTCATTTTTAGAGCAAATAACCCCCTGTCCGCAAAACATGGTGGAAATGAAAATAGCTTTATTTGGCAATGTCTGTAATCTAACGTTGAATGTATTACTCCGGCATTCTCGTTATTTGGGGAATTTAATTTAATTTGTATGTTTGAGTAATACAGGATTTATTAATCAAAAAACAAAACAAATTCTTGTGAAATTACTTCTATAGCTATGTAAGGAGGAAGGGAAAGGTGAGGGGAGGAATCTGAAACCGTAATAAACAGAGAATATTTTTCTAAAGAAACCGTCTCTCATGCCTATTCGGAGTCTTCAAGTCGAGCGAAGACGTACCAAAGTCACTGTCATAGCACAAAGGATTAACAAGCTGAAGTGGCAGTGGGCAGGGCACGTAACACGAAGAACTGACAGCCGTTGGGGCAAAAAGGTTCTCAAGTGGGGGGGTAGTCCACACACTGCGTAGCGTAGGACTGCCCCCCACTAGATGACAGCTGGGAGCCGTTGGGTGCAGGCCGCACAAGAACTGTCGCTCTGGAAATCAATGGGGGAGGCCTACGTTCAGCAGTGGACGTAATGTGGCTGATATGATAATGGTGATGAAATCTAGCGTGAATAAAATATTTTTTAGGTTTCATATATTTATCTACAAACTGACTGTAATGCGTTTTTTTTCCATTGTGTGTAAAACAAGACCGGACAATTACACACGGCTACACATTAAGCTATAAATTCCCAATATAAGCTGACCTCGCATTGTGTAAGCTTTTCGTAGAATGAGAGGTCAGCTTATACTGGAAATGTATAGCTAGATGTGTAGCCGTGTGTACGAGTAGGATTCGCACACCGAGGGTTCCTTATCTACCATGTAGGTTTGTTGATTTAGCTTTGTGACTTAGAAACCACTATACTTTTAAGGCAGATTTCTAAAAAAACTGTTCTAGATAGAGACTTCGTGGTTTTTTCACTGTAATCTTTGCATATATGTATTTGTATCAATAATATACATTTCAAATTGTTCGCTTTGCAAACTTTGTAGATAAGGGGCAATAGTATTTCTTATCATAATTACATAACTATATGACATAAAACAAAACAAAAAAATGTTTTAGAATGTGTAACGTTAGCCCCTTTACATCATGCTCCATTTTATCTTTTTACCCTATTCAGAAATTTTTACCTGCATTTTTGGCCCCTTTGACCATGAAAATATTTTTGAATATTTTACTTCCTTGGCCAGTATTATTTACAAGTAAACTAATAGGTTGGGGAAAAAGTCTTTTCGCATTATACTATGTATGAACTTGTAATAAAATCTCTTTGGATACACTATTTGTATCTGGCTGGTTTTGGTATCATTCAAAGTTTAAATTTTAAAAAAGATAATTCCAAATTCAAGATAGGAAAATGTGTGATTTTATTTGTTTTTCGTAATGTAAAGATGAGTGAATCTAATGAAGAAATTCGATACATTTCAAAATTTTACTACAAAAAAGGTAAAAATGCAACGCAAGCCGCGAAAAAAATTTGCTATGTTTATGGACCTAGTGCAGTGTCTGTGAAAGTAGCACAAATTTGGTTTAAGCGTTGGCAATCCAGAAATTTTGATGTCAAATATGCACGTCGCTCTGGTCTGGTAATATAATTTAAAGTCAATACATTTAATTGCTTTTTTTGTTTGTGGCCCACTTGATATAACGAGTAAGTGGTAACCATCGCCTATAACAAAGTATTGCCTCATAGGTCACGTACCTTTGAAATGTGCCCTACGATGCGTTACCCTGCGTTCATAAACTGCGGCTGCTATAATCAGCAGTGACAGACAGACAGACCGACAGCGTCGCACCATAAGGGTTCCATTTTTACCATTCAGGTCTGGAAAACAAAAAAAAAAAATTAATAGATACTCGACAACAACTAAGAACAAATTTGAACTCTATACACGGTGTCCTTTAAATCACTGTTTTCCCAGAACAAACGTTGCTCATACCATGGTCTAATAACTGTTTATAGCATCAAATAAGAGAATAAAAATATAAAATCTAGACCTTCTCAAATAAGTCTAACGTTGTTCAAAAACTAACCGTGACATAAAGTTCATGGGTACGCTAGCCGTAGCGTATTACCTACTCCTTAGTTAGATAGGTCAGCGCGCTGAATACGAGTATGTTGTAGGGCGTAACGTTAAAATAGACATTTTAACTTCGCAACTTTTTATATTTTTCAAAGACCGATTTCGTATTGTTTTTTAATTTAATGTTATAAACTGTTAGTAGACCATGGTCTGAACAACGTTTGTTCTGGGAAAACAGTGATATAAAGGACACCTTGTATATCTAGAAGTAGAGACTAACAAACCTATTTGTAGCTCACTCGTATGGAATAGGAAAGGCAAAGTTATTTACAAATCGTGCCCTCAATCTTTATTAGGGAAGCGACGGATAAATATTTTTATGGAATTCACAAATTAGGTACGTGCGTGACCCTTGGGCGAAAAGGTTCGCAGGTAAAGTGTTACAGATACTCACTACCTTTAGAGGTCAACATTTATATTTGCCTGACTGCCGAAGAAGGGTTATATTTTTTGCACGTTATATGAAAAAGTTAATTCTATACAATATATAGACGGTAGGCTGGTAGTGATATGGAGAATTGATTTATCTATATATCATTTGCAACGGTATTTAGATGATTCACTTGACGTTTGTAACTTGACGACATCCGTGGTACGGTGGGCGAATAGATACATAGATAGATATATACATTTATTTCGACACAAGTAACAAACACGCAGAAAGTACATACAGTGGATAATTAAGAAGAAGAAGAAGAAAAATATTTTATTTAGCAACAAAAAGCACACCTTATGACTAATATGTTTAAAACAGATAATTTTTAAATGAACTTATTGTTGAGAGAGCTTAATAACTAAACGGTTTAGTCGGTGGTCTTCACACTAGGCCAAGCCTGTATCGTGAAGACCTTGAAATTCTTATATAGATTATTCAGTTGTTTACACCTCGGACTAATAAATTAAGTTAATAATGTTTGAAATATATATATAAAACAGTTTAAAGTAACAATTGAAAACCTATATACCTATAACCTAAATTTATAATGCATAAATAAATATATATACAACTTTGACAAGGAATTGAATATAAATATGTATATAATATATTTAAATATATAAGTAATATAATGTAAATGCATTGGATAAATATTTGGGACTTTTAGGTTGTAACACTCAGAATAGTCTCAGTATCATCGTACGTCAGAGTAGTTATCCATTTTTGTATTAATTGTTTTGCTTGTCTTACAGATTTATTTTAAAGATCGCAAAATTTTAGAACATTATTATAAACACATGCTCTTAAATACTGACCAAAACGTTGCGCAAAGGATGTATTGATTGGCGGGGTAGGAATTTTAAAGACTAGTTTGCTTATCAGCTCCAAGTAATAATAAAAGGATAGATAGTAGTAATTAAATACAGACAATCAAAAACACGTTAATATAAACATTAAAATAAAATTGAATCAAATGATACGTACCGAGTCACTATGAGGTCTGTGCCGAAAAAGGAGAATGGCTCAGCATTATGCTGAGCAATACACTGATTGCTCAACGCTGGTCTTCAGCCATCTAACCTGCATTGACGTCACGGACGCCAGTTAAAGTGCCTCATTTAGAAAAAAAATATATAACATAAAAATAATAATTTTTAGAAGAATAAAACAAACATAGAAGAATAGCCGACTGAGACGCAGGAGGTAGCGGGTTCGATTCCCACCGCGGAACAAATGTTTGTGGTGAGGCTTCTTGCACGTATCTTACGCCTTTGAAGTGGCTTTTTACAGCCCGTAAGACAACTCCTAGGTAAATAGGAACACAAGAAAGGGAATAAGGAAAGCGCACACTGACCTTGAAGTCCCTCGAAGCCGCCTGGGACGTTCCTTTTTAGCACTTCACAACTCACCCGGAGTTGCGGCAATTTAGCTATACCATTAAAGTTAGAGGCTAAAACCAATGCTTATATTAGAACATAACAGAATAGCGGATTGTATCTTAACAGCGGTATTATCAGCGAGTCACGTAATGTATGTAGGTCACAACTTGACCTTGTTGCGAGAGCAGCAAGTAATGACTGGATTTGCGGTATCTTCAGCGGGTGGCGATACATGGTCACATCTTGACCATCTTGCGAGAGCGCGCGAGGGCAACTGATTATTGTCCTTCACTCGCCATTGTGTGCGGGCGCGCAGGTAGGAAAAATGGTTTTTGCGGGTAGGAAATATAGGCCCAGGAAAGAGTCACCTTATATGGTCGATAGATGGCGTTACCATTTCGTATGATCTACAAATATTTGTTCCGGATCTGGATGTTTTTCTATATTTTTTTTTATTTTTTACGTTTATACTGTTTAATTGTTTAATTTTAAGTATTTTCTTTCTCTAAAAATGTAACTGTATTGTATATTGTGTGCTAATGTAGGGAATAAATGATTGTCTATTTCTATTTTTATATATTATAAGTATGTATTTACGACATCGTACAGGTCGGGGGCCGTCAGTGGGTGAAACTAGCGCAGGATCGTGGTGGATGGCACAAACTTGGGGAGGCCTATACCCAACAATGGGTGAAGTCAGGCTGTGGATGATGATGATGATGTATTTACAAAAAAAAAGTATATATGTATTCTATCAGTTATATGGTTCCCATAGTACAAGCTCTGCTTAGTTTGGGACTAGATAGCGCTGTGTGAAATGTCCAGCCATATTTCTATTTATTTATATTTAACTGTTTCATAATATGTATTAAATACCATCCATAATATTAAATTCGGAAGTAACTCTCTCCGTCTGTTTTTCTGTCTGTTTGTTACGTTTTTACAACTAAACGGCTTGACTGATTTCAATGAATACAGATAGATTATGATCGGGGTGGGACATAGGCTACTATTTACACGATTGTGCAGAACGAGGGAATGATATTATTGATAAACCTCGCTTGCGAAGCCGCGCGCGTGTCTGCTGGTATAATATATATATATATATATATATATATATATAGAGTGTTCGATAATATACGCACAAAAATGAAAAGGGTTACTTTGATGAGGATAATAAATAAATTTGTAAAATGTTTACTATAGAAATGTGAAATTTATGTTGGCATGTAAAAACAAACACTTTATTAAACTTATGTTGTGCTATTGCATAATGCTTGCCATCTAACCATGCAGATACTGTATTGGCGACGTCTCGAGGTATCTCTTGTTGTCCCTTTCTAACCCAAAACCCGCAGCCATTTCCAAAAGAGATATCAAATCGGCCTTAATTTTTTGATGTCGATTGCAAGAGTAGGCAGTAAGTTTTGTATCGAATTAATCAACTAAATTTAATTGATTTTATTTCAAATTTGATAATATAACGACTAGTTTTTTTTTCGTAAAGTCTTTTTTTATGTTTTGTGAAACCGTCACTTGAATATCGTCAGTATATTATACTGTATTATAGGCATATGAACTAAATAAAATGTGGGCATATAACAAACGTAATTATTGGACTGGCCTCTGACTACCCCATAGTGGAACATCTTCACATATATTAAGTAAGAGATCCAGGGACCAATTAGTGCATATTCGTTCTTACGAGATCTAATGACTTGCCTAAAAAAGGTTTTGGCAGAATAACAGCGCCGAGCTGTCGATCGGTGGCGAGGCATAATGCTGAGCTGAATCCCATTTGCTGCAGTAGCACATACACACCTACTCGCCTCTTTTTAATTGTTCCCCGACTACATTGTATATTTATTATTTCATTCTATTGTTCCTATGTTTGTTGTATATAATTTTCTGTTTTCTTTCCTTTTGATTGTATTGTATGAATTTGTGTGTGCTATGGTAGCAAATAAATGTCTGTCTATGTCGATGTTTATCTTGGGTATATAGTCAATGTAATATAACTCAAAATATTGTCAACTAAAAATTACAACGATAATACCTATAATGTATACTAATATTATAAAGAGGAAAGATTTGTTTGTTTGTATTGAATAGGCTCCGAAACTACTGGACCGATTTAAAACAAATATTTCACTCTTGGGAAGCTACACTATCCCCGGGTGACATAGGCTACTTTTTCCCCAACTGCGCAGAAAGAGGGTAATGTTTTTATTGAAATACCATGCACCCGAAACCGCGAGCGGGTCAGCTAGTTATTTATAATTAGCTGACCAATCCGCAGCTTTGCACGCGTAGTTTTTCAATAAAAACATTACCCTATTTCTGCGCAGTTCGGTAAAAAGTAGGCTATGTCCTTTCCCAGGATATAATCAATCTCCGTGCCGAACTTCATTACGATCCATTCCTCCGTTCGGTTATGAAAAGGTAACAAACAAACTAACAAACAAACAGTTACTTTCGCAGTTACTATGCATGTACCTAGTCAGGTCATAAATTCTGTCACATGTTTAATATAAAATAATTGAAACAAGTTTATTCATTATGTAACCATTTATATACCAAAATGAACTTAACAAAACATAGATTCTTATGACACTAAAGTTTATTCAAAATGATTTTGAATACAGGCCTTCAATCTGCGCGGCCAGTCGTCTATCGCAGCACGAACGAGGTCCATGTCAATATCGGCGGCTGCCTTAATCAAGGATGTCTTGAGTGACTCCAAATTGGGATGAGGCTTTGAGCACGCCTTTTCCTCCAAGTGTTGCCATATCTTGTAATCTAACGGATTCAAATCTTGACTGGAGGAGGGCCAGTCTTCGTGCCGGATGAAGTCGATTTCACGCGCCGCCAACCAGTCGTGTGTGCTCTTCGCTCTATGACGAAGCCAGCATTCTAAAAGAAAAGTTTTTACTGTGTGACAATACTTATGACCTGACTAGGTATATTATACAAACTTTCCTCTTGAACCATTCTATCTATTGCTGAAAGTTACATAGTACAAATCCGTTGAGTAGTTTAAAAGATCTAAGGTTACAGACAGAAGAAGCGACTTTATTTTATACGTTATATAGATGGCATAACAAAATACTAAATTATGGATATTACGTGTTCATTTCTATCAATATTAGGCGGGCCATATACGGGTTCCATCTCCAAGTCGTGTAAGTAAAAAAACGACAAGCTAATAATAGAATTGTATCTAACTTCGTAAGAGATGTTGTTATAATTTTACCGTCATATCCTTCAAACCAGAACAGAGCAATGCGAGTATTACTCCTTGTCAGCAAAAATAGGTACGGTGGTAGTATTTGCAAATCCTCTGGGCTGTGTCAGGTACTTATTTTGTCTTGGATCGCTTCCTTTCTGATTTGGTTTCATACCATCATACATAGTCCTACCTATAACTTCTCATATACAGGATGCTGATGTGGACAGTGGCAATTATTGAACATAATGTCATAACAAGTGGTTGCCAATCCGCCCTCGTCGGAATGCTCATATTCTAACTCTCTTACATATATAAAATTCTATTTACTTCTTCTTCTCCGCCGTATCTCAAACAATGCTTTGAATTCCTAAGTTTATCCAATTCCCGCAATCTACGTTCTTCCACTACTCTTCAGTTGAAAACTCCAGCCCATAATTCCAACTTCTGTAGTAACTCGTTCACGGTACGATTACGCTGTACGATTATGGAATGACTTGCCCGTTTCCATCAGACATGCTAAATCTTTATCTATTTTTAAAAGTGAGACCTATAAACTGTACTTAGTAGTTTCTTTACAGTAAACATTCTATTTTCTTCCATATATATTGTTAAAGTATATACATATGTATGTATTTATGTATTTTACATTTATTTATGTATGTATATGTAGGATTTTCTTTTTTTAGGTTTTGGTATATATTTGTATCCTACATAAATACTCGTAGGTATTTATTGTGACACCACCTCCTCACACGTTATTCCATCCAGTCCATCCAAAGGTTGCCTGGAAGAGATCGCTTTGAGCGATAAGGCCGCCCATTTTACCACCATGTATTAGTCTAAGTTTTCTAGGTTAAGGTATTGTAATTTGGTGTAACAATGAAGATTTATCTATATATCTATAATGTCGTACTATTCCTCTAAATCTAGGATGGGGGGAATAAGATCAGGGTGCCGACCACAATTTTTTAGAAAACCTTCTTGTTTCAGGAACGTTTTGTTTCTACTTTGCGCTTGTAGCAACTTTACTTCGATTTGAACCACAAAACTTTTAAACATTACTGTTATAATCCTAATAATGTTGTATATTTAGTGTTTTCTAGTGATTACACCGCGTTCAGTATAAAACATTGCGAAAATAATGACAATTTACTTACTTTTTAGGATAATTTTACACTTCATTTGAGCTCTAATGTGAAACGTTTTGAGTGAACGATTTATGATGACGTCACCGAATTTGCTTCGCCTTTGCAATAATAAAGTAAGCTTACTAATTGAGGACTATGGTATGATGTGTCAGTGCAATATTATTTTAATATTGCTATAAGACATTGAAGTTGGCCCCCTGCACTGACGTCCCGCTTAGGGGTGATTTGTGCATTATCCACCTTCTAACCAGACCCCAAACATTCCAACTCTTTAAAGTAGCGAAGTAGGGCTTTGAATTGGTGGCAGCAGTTTTCTAGTTCCCGAGGTCATTTCTTACGTTGACGATAACTCGATGAGTTCATGTTCCATTTTCGGTCTGTCTACGTGTGTGGCCGTATACTACAGAGGTACGTGCCCCACTGTCTCTCTATCCTGTAGACATCCCCGACACAGCCTAATATACTTGGCGCCTGTTTTCAGTTTTAGTTCTTAAAAAATATAGCTAATATAGAAGTAATTTTAAATTTATATCAGTTAAAACATCCACTGAAATATCATTACACTTTGCAAGACGAAAATTACACTGCGCTCGCCCTCAAGTCGCGTGTTGAATATTTTTGTAGATTGTCATATAAAAGTAGGTAAGGAGTACATTCATTCAAACTGATTCTAACTTATCCTTCATAGATAGATTTTAATAATAAAGGTCTCCCTCAAAAAAAAATTGTAATATGATTTTAGTATCACATGCATATCTACCTTAAAACACTGTTTTTGCCGCCACCTTGTATACTGTATAGGGACCCTCTCTATTATACCCAAAGCTTTATTGTACACAAAAAAACATACAAAAAAAATAATAAAGGACATGAACAAAAGCGAGCTTAACCCTAAAATAAATTTCTTCAAGCAAACCTTTGTGGGTAGAGTGTTCACATGAGTCCAGACTTGGGTCTTAGTAAATCTTCAAAAACAAATAACTTTACCAACCGCTTCTAGAGGTAAATCGCCGTAAAATTGGGTATAGCCTTTTTTCTTTCGTTTAAAGGCCCTCCGGGGGTTGGAATTTGTTGGGCCGTGTCAGAGGCAAATACCTATTTCATTATGTATTCTGGCGGAAAATGTGGTGAAAATATTTTAGACAGATTTGTTTCTATTAAATTTGTAGACACACTAGCTGACGGGTCTCCTGATGTTAAGTGGTCACCACCACCTTTAAACTCCTGCAGCGCTCGTGGTACTGCAGTCGTGTTGCCTACCACTTAATACCCTATTTACCTTAATACCTGTAATGGTGTTTATGTTGAAGCTCACCTGGAAAACCTCCGGCGGAAGATCATTCCACATGATGCAGGTGCGCCGAAGAAACGAGTGGGTGAAACGCACCGTGTGAGACTTCACTCGTCTATTTATATAAAAGGCAAAAGTGATTGACTGATGTTGATACATCAGGCACAAGCTGGATTTTTTTTTATGATTCGTCATTTCGCCTATACATAACAAGCAGAGAGTGGGCTGAGGTCACTACGGTAGCGGTAACTGCAGGACGCTTATGTAGCTGCAATTTTTTATCGATTCACCTAACCATATGGATTCAAGAGAGAGAATACATCTCTATTTCTACGTATTTATATTTATATTAACCTTGGCGGGAGGGGAAACTTTGACAACTCATTTTTATCTCATGAAAACTGATTTTTGAGATAATAAATATTTTATTTGTAATTTTAGGCTTAAAATTTAATTTTTGCAAAGTTTGAACTCAATCCCTTCATTAGCTTTGGCGTGAAGGGGTAACAGAGATCAACGTAATTTTCCGATAGAAACTTTGACACCACATTTTCCTTCCAATGGGACCTGATTTATGGGATAATAAATAAATAAATAAATATTGCTGGACATATCACACAACGATATCCAGCCCCAAACTAAGCAGAGCTTATACTATGGGAACCAGATAACTTATAGAATATTTATAATATACGTTTTTTTTTTGTAAATACATACTTATCATATATAGAAAAATATCCGAACCGGGAAAAAATATCTGTAGATCATGCAAACATTTGTTCCGTGGCGGGAATCGAACCCGCTACCTCCTGCGTCTCAGCCGGCTATTCGCCCACTGTGCCACGGAGGTAGTCAAGGTATTCAAGGCTAAAAAGTAGCATATGTGTTAATAGGTTATAATCTATTTTCGTACCAAATTTCATCGAAATCATTTCAGCTTTTACGACGTGACTGAATAACAAACATATATACATACTCTCACATATATTATATTAAATTATTGTAATATTTGTTTGCCCTATTTAGTTATCTTGTATTTAATATAAGTATAACTGTTGTATTCACATCATATTAAAAATGGACACAAAATAAATATTTTTCTATATCTTTTTTATTTCTATATGTTGTGATAAATAAGTACACATTTAGTAGTCTAACGCGTACGAAGTCGCAGGTAACAGCTAGTCTAAAATATGTGGGTGTGCTCGTTGCCGGTCACGGGAGGTTCGATGTTAGAAGTGGGTAGCAGGGAAATTGAACAGCTCTTCAGAACATTCGCCGTTATATATTTTATAGAAAACGCTGAGCTCTCCGATATCACGGCACATACTCAGCGGCTTCAGATCCTTAGATACTACTGGGTATAAATATATTATATGAGGTGTTGTGTTACGTTTTTAGGTTAGAGATTTTGTACAACATTTATATTTTTTTATAGGATAAATGACGAATGCAGAAGAAATAACTGATCTGAAGAATCTGAAATCTGGCGGATTTATCCTAAATCTACAATTTTACATACAATTATTCTTTAGCTAGGTTGAACTTGTGTTACGGACTGCTAATTGTTCCTTTATTTTGTTACCTCGTATCTGAAAAAGGTACCCTTAACTATATTGAAACTCAGTATGATTTTTTAAATGATATTATTTTAACACGCAAAACAGTTTTAATTATATATATTACATTATTGAATAAAACGCATAGTTTGTATTAATAATCGCCAGTTTCATCTCAATTAGACCAGCAGACACCCGTCGACCCAACAATCCCGACCGCACCCAGATAGTCAATTAATTGACAAGGGTCATCGATCTATCTCAATTATCTTAGTGACAACGTATTTATACCCGTTAATTTGACCACCTAAATTTGGGGATTCAGGTTGTCAATATCGACGCATTTTGATTAAATTTTTTATTTACCTAGTAATGCAAAAAATATTGATGTTTCAAAAACGGGTGTTAAAATGATAACTGATAATTGATTGCTACATCATCATTATCATAATTTCAGTTAAAGATCGTCCACTGCTGAACCATTTTTTTTATTTCAAACAACCATACGGCCTACCTGATGTTAAGCGTTTACCAAAGCGTATCGTCGCTTGGACCAAAGGATCGGTTACCAAAGGAAAACTGGCTAGATAAAAAGTTGCCGTCCTTTTAAAATATTTAAAACGGGAGGGAAAACCTCCTGGCCATGTAGACCATCCATCCACATCATAAGTGTTTTCAGGAGGACATTCCTCTGTAACCACACGGTGCAAGACCCATTGTCTCCAAGAAGTGTAGATGGCTAGAACAGAGCTGCAGGCACCATATCGAACATATCCTCAGAGCATAACATTTATACAAGACGTAGAACACACACAAAGAGAAAAATGCCATATATAAATAAATGCTGGTCGTTGGTAAGCGCATCATTAAATGTTCGTAATATTCCGAGTAAAGTTTTTACAGAAATAAAAGTTGGAATTTTTCTATAGTATTTTTGTATGGACTTAAGTCCATAATAGGCTTTATTATATTTTAAAATGCCTGCAATGCTGGAGAGCTGGTCAGCTGGTCTATACATAGATATAAATATATGGTTAAGCTATCCCATAGATTTTCAGAGTAATCGATCTCATGCGGCCTGCTCCCAACGGCTCATAGCAATACTGTTCGTTTTTCCATCCACTATGTAGGTGCGATCTACACGTCTTCTCCACATAACCTTTCAACTTATCTTAATTTTATATACTCTCTCAATTTACCATCGGAAGGTACCAGGGTATAAAAGCTGGCGGACCAGTTTTACATCAATGAAGCTATTTTTATCGTCTGACGTAACAGGGCTTAGAGATTTATCCGCTTCAGATTATAAATGTTTTACTGATTTTTACATCATGACCTTATACACGGTGTCCTTTAGATCACTGTTTTCCCAGAACAAACGTTGTTCACAACGGTCTACTAACTATTTATATCAGCAAATAAGAGAATAAAAAACTATGAGCCTTACAGTAGTCGCATATGATGTGTAACATCTGAACACCACACGCGCTCATTGCTAAAATCAATTAGAGCGCATTTCCCTTGTTTCCTGTTACACATTTCTGTCCGTTTTGCCAAAATCACGCCACAAACCGAGGGAAAAGAAATTACACATCAATAATTCAATTCAACAGCTAGAACTTCGAATGGTTCGTAAAAATTGGAGTGAATGGCACACGAAACAAATATTACGTGACCTAAGTTAGATACCTAGTAGCTACTGGCCAGCGCGCTGACTATGTTGTAGAGCGTAACGTTAAAATAGACATTTTAAGTTCGCAACTGTTTACGTTTCTTAAAGACCGATATATATATTTTTTTAATTTGATGTTATAAAAGTTAGTAGACCATAGAATGAACAACGTTTATTCTGGGAAAACAGTGATTTAAAGGACACCGTGTATAAAAATAAAAATCGGCGAAGTGCGAGTCGGACTCGCGTACGAAGGGTCCATACCATTATCTATAAAAATGGCAAAAAACACGTTTGTTGTATGGGAGCCCCCCTTACATATTTGTTTTATTTTAATTTAATTATATATTTTTAAAGTGAATATTTATCTTAATATTCTGTGAATATTCGAAGCAAGTACCTGTTACCATTATCAATATCGAGCAAAAACTGGCAAAAAAATCACGTTTATTGCATGGGAGCACCCCTTAAAAATTATTTTATTCAGATTTTAGTATTTGTGATTATAGCGGCTACAGAAATACATCATTTGTGGAAATTTCAACTGTCTAACTATCACTATTCATGAGATACAGCCTGGTGACAGACGTACAGACAGACAGTAGAGCCTTAGTAATAGAGTGCCGTTTGACCCTTTGGGTACGGAACCCTAAAATAATCGAGTTTTGGAAAGCTGTAGTCGTAATTTATTATAGGTAATCGTCGCCTTTAAAAAAGTATTGCCTCGTAGGTCACGCACCTTACAAACAAAAACAATAGTAGAATAAGAACGCTAGAACAAAAAGGCAATACAATCGGCGGCCTTATCGCTGACAGTGATCTTTGGAAACCTTTGGGTGGAGCAAAAATTTGCGAAGTTATAACGGAGTGCGGTGTACTAAGCATATTTATAAAGACGTAACTACAAAGAAAACTTGATCATTCGACTATGAAAGTTAACTTACGCTTAGTTAAACCAAAGTTTGAATTAAGACCGAGGTTTATCTTAGTTTTATCACGATTAGCCTTGTTCTTCCTCGATAAAGTTGAGACACTTTCTGCGGTATCATTACTTGGCTGGGTGACCGTTAGTTTCAAACCTGACACCAGGGTTAACCAGCTCATATGAACTAACTTTATCTTGTTAAAAGTAAATGTACAAACTTTTTTTTAGGACAACAGTACGGCACAGACAAAACAGTAAATAAAACATACATTGAAAAATGGCATTAAAAACAACACTGATTATGAAAATGATGGGAATAAAACACAGAAAAACAGATATAAATACAACAGACTAGGAACGATCATTATAGGTAAGTACATAACAAGAGCTATATAAGTAGGTGGGCGCTAAAAGGTTTTGTGCTGTGTGGTGTCTAAAAAGGATTAAATCTCAGCTTTGTGTTAGTCCACGCTTAGGCGTCAAGCGCTAGTTTTCAGAACAAGCCCGCTATAGTGACCTGACGACCAGAGAGAGAGAGAAAGAGAGACAGAAGAAAGAAGATCCTTGTTAATTATGAAAATAATTTCGATAAAGTTTTTTATATGATTGTTTATCAATGGTAAAAGAGTTTGATGATCTTTGAACTCTCGAAATCAGAAAAAAATATTTTAATTTTGTGGAATATTAAAGAAAGTTCATATTTTCCAGGCATCAAATAGCGTCGAGTTGCAGACCCAAATAAAATATTTGTTCTCGCGTTCTAGAGAAAACCACTCACATTCATAAATCAGGCAACGTTAATAAAAAATGCGCGTAGCATTTCGTAGACTCCCGTAGCATTACGTAGCAAGCTGCTACGCCGTAGCACCTGACATTCCGGCTGTATTGGATATGATTTGATATTTTATTTCGACGGCATGTTAGCTTCGCATTTCTTTTATTTACTGACTGCTAAAGAAGTGATATTACTCAATATATATTCTTTTGCAATTATATACTGTATATACTCGTTAAGATCCCAAACAATTAAGTGGATTAAATTAATAGATACCTGATGAATAATAGAGTTTTCTAATGAGTGATAGTAAAGCAAGTCCGAAACCAATTTGAAATGGCAACCGCTATTGTTATTTCTATCAAATAAGTGATTATGATTTTTTCTACTTTTTACATGTTTTTTTTAATGTCAGGAGACTTTTAACTTAACACATAAACAGGCATTAACAGGCTACTTTTTTTGAGGAATCACGCATGCAAAGCCGCGGTTGGAAGCTAGTATAATATAAGTTATCCTTGTACCAAAAAGCCTGCATATTAAAGGAATAAAGGTGCCGGATATAACAAGTAAATGGCTGCCACTAACATTATTGCCTCATAAATTTCTTGTATGTAATCAGTTGTCGCTTACACTTTATTTATGTTGGCACACAGTTTTAGCACAGTCTGGACACGAAGTACAGATAATACACTTAATATTCCCACTAATGTTACTCTTTTACGCCTTAACGGCTAAACAGATTTCGATGAAATTTAGTATTAACGTAGATAACGACCTGGATTAGAACGAAGGCTACCATATATTACATAAATCAGGTCCCAAGGAATAAAAATAGGGTGTCAAGTTAAGTTGCAAGAGCGAGTTTATCTTTATATCTACACCTACACATTGAGTAGTGTAACGCATACGAAGTTGTGGGCAATAGCTAGTAAGAAATAAATCAATAACTTAACCACATCAATAGTATAAAGACACGCCATTTTGGCGCGCCTTTTTAATTTGAGCTACAGGTAGTAGAAAGTTGCGTGGGATGTTCCTGTTATCTAAGTATTTACATTACTTGATTTTTTTGACTTTTGGCATAATGTATCATTATATATTTATACAAATTAACGTAAGTAGCCAGAATGCAAGGTATCCCACCTTCTGTTATTGTGTTTCCTTTGTATGTCATGTCGTGCCAAATAAATATTATCAGTTTCATTTTTTAATTCAAATAATTTGGTTACGCGTGTCGGGAACAGTTAAGGCTTCCGTGGTCAATACTCATCATCATATCATCCAAAAAACGTCCACTGCTGAACGGCCTCCCCCATAGATTCCAGAGCGACCGACCTTATGCGGCCTGCAGCCGACGGCTCCCAGAAACCTTAATCAGGTCTCAACGATTTTAAACTAAAATTACGTCAATGGATCTCAAACTGTACTGAGGTACAGATTTTGGTGATCATAGTTAAAATGTGTAGGATTTTAATCTGAAAACGTCATCATTATCATCATTGGCCTCTATCATCTACGAGAGATAATCAAGTACACGTAAGCAGGTATTAATTGACCCAGCGAATGTGTTTTCACTGTGATCATATTTGCCTTTAGGACATTATTGCAAAATTTTATCTAGAAGAGACGTTGTTTGCAATTCTTTGAGTAAACAAGTGGTTTCTTATAGAAAATGGTGAAAAAAAATGCAGAAATATTTTATTTAGCAACAAAAAGCACACCTTTTGACTAATAATTTTCATCTTCATCATCGAAGCCCTTCTCATCCTACTGCTGCGCATAGGCTCTCTTTGTGGTCGCCGTTCGCCTCTGTCCTGCGCTGTTCTAACCCTGCGATTTTTATAATGTCGTCAACACTTTTTGCCGGCGGACGACCTGCGTTCCAGGTTTTATCTCAGGGCCACCATTCAGTCAGCACCCTGCTCCACCTGTCATCACTGCGCCTGGCCAAATGTCCTGCCCAACTCCATTTGAGTCCCAATATACACTTGCTAACGTCATAAAATTTAGTCCGCTTGCGAATTTCGGTATTGGGGACTCGGTCTAGTAGTGTGGTGCCGAGCATGACGCGCTCCATGGCTCTCTGTGCGACTCTAATCCTGTGCAAAGTCTCCTTAGTGAGCGTCCATGTCTCAGCCCCGTAGATTAATGTTGGCAGGACACATTGGTTGTAGAGGCGGGTCTTCAGACATTGTGGAACGGTGGAAGATTTTATAATATCATCCAGCTAGCTGAACGCCGCTCATGCTAACTAAATCTTCCTAGATAAAAATAAATAAAAACCGGCCAAGTGCGAGTCGGACTCATGCACGAAGGGTTCCGTACGATCTATAAAACGACCAAAAAATTCACGGATGATGGGAGCTGCCCTTAAATATTTATTTTATTTTAATTTAATTATATATTTTTAATTGAATATATAACTAAATATTATGTGAACATGTCAAGCGTCTACCCGTTGTCGTTATCAATATCTGCTGTAGCTGCAAAGATTAAATGAGAAAAGCTGAGGATCAGTCTCAATGGCGAATCCTGGCAGAAACCTACGTCCAATAGTGAACTGTTATAGGTTGACGATGATGATACAGAGAAAACATATAAAGCGTACCTTCAAAGCAGAACCCTTCAAATAAAGATATAAGTCAATATACAAGTAGATTGTAAGTCCACCCTTTGGTCCACAGCAAACAACTCTCAAATTCAACCTTACCTCCTGGACATACGACTCCAATAACCAGCTAGAATAACTGGTTCAATAAAATAATCCGCAATTAGAAACCGTATCTCGTACACATAAAGTTGAATTTTTTGTGTATTTCAGTTTGTAGACTAGACCGTTTTCGAGCACACACTTGACCGATTTAATTAGAGGCATGGTTCCGTGTCTTTCTTTAGTTAGGCCAAGGAGTTCTGGAGAATACTTTACTCGTTCAGGTAGAAAAACAGTGGACTAGAAGCCATCCCTTACATAATATCAAGAGAGCAGAAAATCTGTGCAATGGATAAGAGTAATAAATCACTAGATCAATAATTTAATTTAATTTGAAATCATTTATTAACACACACAACAGATCAATCGAACAGATACAAAATATTACTCTCAATTTTTTCAACTCTAGTCAACTTTTAGTCCTATGTTGTATCCCAAAGCATGTGTACACAAAAGACAGATTTAGAGCAGTTCTGTGTAGACTTGATGAAAGGAAAAATGTACTTACAAAATAAATATCAACAAAAACAAATTATCATAAAATAATGAGATAAATAAAAAGTAATCTATACCTAATATTAAAACGTTATTTACGTTTGTAATGAATAAACTCCAAAACTACGGATACGATTTCAAAAATTCTTTCACGAACGGTACATTATCCTTGAATAATATATGCTACATTTTACACAAGTGCGCAAAAGGAGGGTAATGTTTTTATGCAGCAAACTTCTCCCTCCCCCCCCCCCCCCATTTGCCCTCCAATCCAAAATCGCGAAAATTTAATAAATCAAGAAACTTGTGCGCCAATTTTCGTCAAAATCAGTTAAAAATTGCGACCTGTAGGCGAGAAAAGACAGACGGACAAAAAATTTTTTTGTCCAATCTCGAAACTGAGATGCTTCGTTCGCCCGGTGAATAATAATTACAGGCTATATTTATAAGGCTAAGCTAACTTCTTATGATATACATTATTAATATTTTGGCTAAAAAAAAATTCAATACTCAAAGAGAAGATTTCATTAAAACTCCTAATATTGTTACAACGACCAACGCCAGTTTTAAATTTTTTCCCAACTTAATATAAATAATCTTTAATATCGCTGGCTTTATCCAAGAGATCAACAAGTAGCTATAACCTTGTCAATCATATTACTATTAAAAGTGAAACTGCACTTTGTTCAGTCATATTAAGGACACATAAATCACACTAATATTATAAACGCGAAAGTTTGTATAAATGTATGTTCGGATGTTTGATACTCTTTCACATGCTAGCCGATTGGGGTATTATTTTAACCAATTTACTATTTTGATGTATATACTTATGTTCTGACTTGATTTATTTTATTACATTATATACTATTTTGAGATTTTCTACTATAACTGTATGATTATATTTTGACACAACATGACATATCTACCATGACACATAATATTCTCACTTGACAACACAATGCTCTCAAGGTCTAGTGGCTAAATGGAGCGGTTTAAACAGAATATAAGCGCTTACCATCACGGCGGGCATAATGCTGAGTCGAGTTCCATTTGCTGCTGTAGTACACAGTACTCGTATCTATTAAGTTATACCTTTTTTTGTTTATGCTGTTCGTTTATTGTATTGTATTGTATTCATTTGTTTCAGATAATCATAATCCATAACCACAATCACAATAAATTATATCAAATGAAATCAAAACAAATTAAATTAAATCAAAAACAAACTGTATTATTAAATTATACTGTTTTTTTTATTGTATTTCGTATGTCTTAAAATGTTACTGTATTGTATATTGTGTGCTAACGTAGAGAATAAATGATTTTCTATTAATGATGTATATAAATAAATAAATGAATAATATTAAATAAATAAATATTTCTGGACATTTAACACAGCGCTATCTAGCCCCAAACTAAGCAGAGCTTGTACTATGAGAACCAGATAACTGATAGAATACTTATATACTTTTTTTTTGTAAATACATACTTATCATATATAGAGAAAGAACCAGACCCGGAACAAATATCTGTAGATCATGCAAACATTCGTTCCGCGGCGGGAATCGAACCCGCTACCACCTGCGTCTCAGCCGGCTATTCGCCCACTGCACCACGGCGGTCGTCATGTCTATGCTCTTTCACGCAAAAACTACCGAATGGATTTTAATAAAATTGTGTATTGGTTGGGGGAAAAGTCTTTTCGCGTTATAGTATGTATGAATTTGTAATAAAATCTCTTTGACTATACTATTTATATCTGGCTGGTTTTGGGTATCATTCAAAGTTTAAATTTTAAAGAAGATAATTCCAAATTCAAATTAGGAAAATGTGTGATTTTTATTTGTTTTTCGTACTGTAAAGATGAGTGAATCTAATGAAGAAATTCGATACATTTTAAAATTTTACTACAAAAAAAATATGCAACGCAAGCCGCGAAAAAAAATTGCGATTTTTATGGACCTAGTGCAGTGTCTGTGAGAGTAGCACAAATTTAGTTTAAGCGTTTCAATCCGGAAATTTTGATGTCAAAGGTCGCTCTGGTGGCCCTATTACGGATAAAATTGATGCCATTTTTGAAAAAGTGGAGCAATATCGGTATATCAGTAGTAACGGTATAGCTGAAGAACTGGAAATTGACCACAAAACAGTTTTGGCGCATTTGAAAAAAACTGGGTACCCAAAAAAGCTCGATATTTGGGTACCCCACGAGCCCACTGAAAGAAACCTAATGAACCGTGTACTCATTTGTGATTCTTTATTACGACGTAATGAAACCGAACCATTTTTGAAGAAGCTGATAACTGGTGATAAAAAGTGGATCACGTACGACAAGAACGTGCAAAAAAGGTCGTGGTCAAGGGCCGGTCAGGCTTCACAGACTGTGAAGAAACCCAGGTTAACTCGCAACAAGGTGATGTTGTGTGTGTGGTGGGATTGGAAGGGCATTATTCATTATTAGCTATTACCACCAGGCAGGACCATCGATTCTGAACTCTACTGCGAACAACTGATGAGATTAAAGCAAGAAGTTGAGAGAAAGCGGCCGGAATTAATCAACAGAAGGGGTGTGGTTTTTCATCATGATAACGCTAGACCTCACACATCTTTAGCCACTCAGCAAAAATTAAGAGAGCTTGGCTGGGAGGTATTAATGCATCCGCCGTATAGTCCTAACTTTGCACCTTCAGATTTCTATCTATTTCGGTCTATTCAGAATTATTTAGGCAGTTTCAGGTTAACATCACGAGAGGACTGCCAAAACTACTTGTCGCGGTATTTTGATCAAAAGCCTCAAAATTTATATAGCAATGGGATCATGTCCCTACCTACAAGATGGCAAAAAGTTATTGAACTAATTGGTACCTACAAACTTTAGTTAAATGTAAATAAACTATATTAAAAAATGTTTTGAATTTTCTTAAAAAATGCGAAGAAACTTTTTCCCCAACCTATTATGTAGGATTAACGTGGAACTATGCTACTTTTTATTGACAAACCATGCGGGCGAAGCCGCTGGCGGAAGCTAGTAATCTGAATAATTATGAAGGATGCAGGTCAGAAATTGTTTTTTATTGACCAAAAAAACTAAAGCAATATTTTATTCAAAAGTAGTGTAGCCTTACCGTTGACACGCTAGAAGAAGGATAGGGCAAAACGTGAATGGTAAGTTTACGCCCTGAATGTGCCATAAATACACATCACGTGCGTTGAGTTGCGTTTCTATACGTCATTACATAGTTATGACCTTTGATCTTTCTATTAGAAGTTTATAGGTTTTTTTGAAAGTTTTGGAAATAATGATAAATGGAGGCGAGTTCGTTTCGAGTTATCAATCTTGTTTAAATTAACTACTTAGGTAGGTACCGGTTGAATTTGTAAAGTTGACAATTTTACAGCATGAGACTACAGTATCTAATCGGTAAACACGTGGTAGCGTGTCAAGTCAAGTTCAAGCTAACAGAACTGGCGAGCAGCACCGTGTGTAGTATTACACGAACCATTTGGAGCCACTTTTGACTACCTCATAACTCAAAAACTAATGTATATAAACATGTCAAATTTTACTCATATATTGAGACTTACGAGATACATACGTGCTCTAAATTTCATAAACACACATCAAACGGTTATATCGATATTAAGTTCCAAAAATCATCAGTTTTATCACTGACTGACTGACTGATTGACCTATACATAGATCAAAACTCTAACCCAGTTCCAGATGACCTGGAACGTTCAAATTTGGCATCCAGATAGGTTGGGTGTATATAAAAGAATAAATCAGACACTAGTAAAATTTTACTATTTTAATAGGAATACTCACTTATAAGAATCAGCCATCAAACTTGATTTCTGATAGAAAATAACAGAAAAATGACAATTAAACCCCGTAAACGTAGGAAAATACAGTAGATTAACAAAAAAGTAGGTACTTAATTATAAAAAAATAATACCCAATGCTGGTATTAGTTTAACTATGAATAAGTACCTATTAATAATTTCTGTACAAAAAGTAATGATAAAACATCAAAAAATTAATGAAAAAATCAAATCCATGACATGAGAGCCAAGTTCAATATTATTGTTAACAAAGTAAAATTTTTTATAACAACTTAAAACATCATTTCTTCTTAAAACTTAGGATAATATATTAAAGCCTAAGGTCTGACTTGGCTAATTTTCATACATACAATATTTACGTCATGATTGAGTAACACACAAACAAATAAATAAATAAACAAACATCCATTTTTCACATTTATAATATTAGTGTAATGAAAATGTCAGAAAAATATGCACATTTCATACGCGGTATCTTTATTTTGATTTCGGCCCGAGCAACCGCAGAGAAAAGAATAATATTTTAGTAATAATAGAGAAGCTTTTTTGTTACTTCAAAGAGTATGGTTGAGGTCAGTTATAAGAGAGATAATGTGCACTAAGCTCCAATGCGGAATGATATAATAGTTGATATTCTGACCGTTGCAAATGATCTATACTCGTAGATAGCTCAACTGCTCCAGATCACTTCCAAGCGGAAGTATCACCAGGCCACTGGCTGCATAGTTCCGCTGAATTGAAATGTCTATGCGATTGCGTCTCGTTGACCAGACGCCCTAAAATAATTTTGTAAACACAAAGAGCTCCGGGTCACAACCCAAAATTCTTAAGATCTCTCGAAACTTCCATATCATTCATCATCACCATTGTTAAAGTATTAATTTTTTAATAGCTTCAGCGCGTTTAAATGAAAAGACAAATTCAGCCATGATTGATTTATTGCTACCCACAACTCTTAATAGGATCTCGATATACCCACAATCATTATATCAGCCTAAGAACTTCCACTGTTGAACATACGCCTCGCGACCGATCTTGTGCGGCCTGCACTTTACGAGTATCTGGTCTTCTTTCCATCTAGTGCAGGCCGTCCTACGCTGCGCTTTCCATTGCGCTCAACGGGCTATGGAGAGGGCTATGCTTGGTATTTCTCTGCGCGATCGAATCAGAAATGAGGAGATTCTTAGACGAAGCAAAGTCATCGACATAGCGCAAAGGATAATATATAAATAAAAAAGGGAATATGCGATAAATACCCGTTTATTATTAGGAATTATGTACGAAACGCAAAAGTTTTAAAAATACTAGCCACAAAGGATTAGAAAGTCGCTTCCCTAATCCAGCGGGTGCGAGGCAGCGGCAACACCATCCTGCAGATGATCGCAGCACGCGCGGACTGTCCCATTCAACATAATTGGATGCGGATTGTGATGGGCTCCTCATAAATTTAATAAAGTATTTGTTCTGAATTTTATGTTTTTTGGTTTAATTTGAATTTATTTTTGTAATTTTTTTTTTATTTTTATTTAGCCCCATTTTAATTTTTATTGTTATTTTATTGGAACTCTATTTATTAAATTTTTACATTTGAATTTTGACCATTTATACTATATAGGTATATATAATTGTTACTTTATTTTTATCTTTTGTATTGTATTATTATTTTGTTTTATTTTCTTGTGTTTGTAAGTTTATTTTACCTACTCGTAACTATGGATCTCGGTGTCTGATAATAAAGATTTAATAAATAAATTAGAAAGCTGAAGCAGTAGCGGTCAGGGCACATTCCTTGAAGAACTGACATCTGTAGAAGATCGATCACCGCGAATATGGAACGAAATGTTGGCTGACACTAGTCACTTTTGACAGGCGAGTGTTATAACCATCAATCACCTCTATTCAACAGTGTAGCTATTTGTAATATACTATATTCTATGGTTATGACTGTACCTATTACTCCAACACTTGGCAGCTAACGGCACCAGTGGGACTGTAACGACGGACAGACATAAACAAACATATTTTACTGTATATCTAACAATGGACTGAATTAATTTGTCATTGCGAAATTTGAGCGGTCTTTTTTCAGGGCATTTTTTGTAAGCACAGAACTAAAGACACTAGAATAGGGTTCAAATTTCCTAAAAGTTTTCTTCAATATTAAAACGTTTGAGGAATTTGTTATTCTAGAATCAATAGGCATCGAAATCTTCAATATAAAAATACATATTTGTGGTGTGGTTTGCAATCCAACAAAAATTGTCATCATCATCGGCAGTTTTAATGACAGCCCACTGCTGGGTATATGCATAGTGTTCTCTATTTTGCGGGTACGCAGTAAAACTTTGGCGCCAAGGAAAAGGGGAGATCCCCCATTAGCCAGTGGGAGATCTGCAGACCTTGTTGAATAGTATTACCACAGACCAATATAATTTAAATAGACTGACAGTCTCAAACAAGTAAATGTAACTTGATATTTGATTACCTGCTAGGACGCGAGATGTCGCTAAGAATTACAAATCGTTAAATATATGCCAACCTTTAGTTTACTACCGCTCATAATGGTACGAAAAAAATAGATGGCGCTATTTCCAATTACACGTGCGCCATAATATTATTGCGACGTTGTGACCTTTACGTTGTGCGAGGTTGCCGCTCTTCAGTTTCGTCAAAACTTTAGTCTCTAGTATTTTTAGAGATTCGCGAACATTATCTCAGAATTGCCAGAACATGAAAGTTTCCGTCAAAATAGGGATTTTTTTAGGAAAAGAAAGGATAGATATCTTTTATTCATTACAAACGTCTATGATCGTACAATTATCACTTAAATGCGGAAATACCTACATATTTGTAAAATAAGAATACGTATTTATAGTGATGTATAGATATGTAGAACACTTATTGAAAGAAAATAAAATTAATTTGTAAGTACTCGGCAAATGCATACCTACTACAAGATAATACGTTCTATTAATTTGAACTGGAAACATAACTACTAAAATAATGAACACAATATGTACATACATTATGTACAACAAAATATCGACTTACTAGTCGCGACTTTTGGGAAGTGAGGTTTGGCAACACAGCATGTAACAAAATTAGGTACAAAAAGCGTGACTTTGCTTGCTTCCCGGCTGTCAATGTCAGTCAGTTCACGGTTCTCTTTCGTTCCCTTTGTTTCGGACTTTGTGTTAATTTTGTGTTAAACGCCATCTAGGTAAAAACGATGTGCTACCTTCCCACGCCATCTGCGATTAAGCGTATGAAAGTGGTAAATCATCAATATAAAATAAAATCGTTAAATCTTATTTTATGGACAATATTACTTATTCTAAAAAATATTGAAATACTTTGGTGTGTTTTAGGGGAAGTTTATTTTTATTTGTGGGTTGCAATGGCCGCTATGAAAGTTTCCAGGCTATGAGACAGCGCCATCTACAAATAATACGGGATTTTGAACTTTTTGCGGGCTACGATTTCTTATATGGACATTGACAGTCTATTGATATTACTAGTCTCTGGTATTACATATAATCCTCAGACTTGATCGTTTGCGTGATCAAAGATAGTTATTCCATTTGCCGTTAGATGTCGCCGTCTCAGTGTCACATTGATGATCTCTCTGTTGGATAGCTTAATGTCGAAGTAGCGTTCACGTGCTAGCCGATTGGGGTATTCCTGTAACCAATTTATCAATTTGTTTTTTATATGTTCTGACTTTATTTATTTTATTACATAATATAATGTTCTCACATTTTCTGCCATATATGATTATATTTTGATAATGGTCAAAAATTTAATGGTACGGCCATGTCATGAGGAGACCGGAGACCATATGACTCGAAAAGTTCTGGACTTGAAGATTGGACAGAAAAAGCGCGGAAGACCCCGACTAACATGGATGGCTGTAATAAAGAAAGACCTGGACAATGACAATATAGACCCAAAGACGACCCAGAAAAGACATATCAGGAGACAAGTGATTAGACATAGACATAGACATAGACAGACATTTATTTGCTACCATAGCACACACAAATTCACACAATACAATCAAAAGGTATAACATCAAAGAGAAAGCACAAGAGAACACAGAAAATACAACAAACATAGAAACAATAGAATGAAATAATAAATTTACAATGTAGTCAGGGAAAAATTAAAAAGAGGCAAGTAGGTGTGTATGTGCTACTGCAGCAAATGGGTTCCAGCTCAGCATTATGCCTCGCCACCGATCGACAGCTCGGCGCTGTTATTCTGCAGAAACCTTTTTTAGGCAAGTCATTAGAACTCGTAAGAACGAATGTGTTTGCATACAATTATGATAGGCTTAATTAGATAGTTATGATAAGTAGATAGAAAAAATAAATATATTATGTAAGGAATAATCGTAATAATGATTAGGAGAGCCGACCCCAAATAAAAATGGGAGAAGGCCTGAAGAAGAAGAATGTGATTATATTTTGACATAACCTGACATATCTACTATGACACATAGTATTCTCACTTGACAACACAATACTATCAAGCTCTAGTGGCTAAATGGAGCGGTCTCGACAGAATATTAATATCAGCGCTTACCATTACGGCGGGCATAATGCTGAGTCGAGTCCCATTTACTGTTGTAGCACACAGTTTCTACCAAGTTCTACCTTTTTTTGTGTAGTTTTTTACGTTTATATTGTTTAAAATTGTTTAATTATTTTTTTATTTGTTTATTCCCTCTCTTAAAATGAAAATGAAAAAAAAAAATGATTAACAAGGCGACCGCTCGCCTTGATGTCTAGGTCTTTAGAATGTATTTGACTACTCTTAAGGCTGAAGCTTGTTCTAAAGGCTCTGGATACGAAGTGACCAAAGGTAATATAAACTACCACGTAGAAAAGTGACGAGAAGCGGGCAGTTCGTCTAGCGCTCTATTTCTTTATTTTATACAACATTTAGCAAAATGGCGATGCGGCATCCATCTTTTTTGTTCGCCCGGGTGACAATAAAATAAACCTTTGTGATTTGGTACCAAATAAAGCGTCGCCCCGGGAACGCGTTGGGACTCAAAGTTATACATATATATCATGTAATTAACCCTGACAATAAAAAATACTAACAACTAGATTTTGCCTACGACTTTTGCTGAGTACCAGGATAGTACTCGTGCGAAGGTAAATATAAAAAGGTCGTTATTTTTTATACAACATGAAGATCAAAAAACGCAACTGATGTTATGTGGTAAATATCTATATTAAAACATTGCCTCGTATATCACGCACTTTACAAATGTGCCCCACGATGCACTGCCCTGCGTCTATCAACTATAACAACGAAGCATATAAGGGTAAAGCCTCATTTGCATGTAGGCTATAATTTCACCGCACCAATACCAAAACAACCCTTCAAATCGAAACATAGCAATGCTGCTTGGCGACAGAAATAGGAAAGTATGGTGGCAATACTTCGCCAGTCGAGCCCTTTCACAAAGAACTCTATACTCCAGTAACCCATAGACCTATTGCATAGCAGTCGACAGCGACGGCAGCAAGCTGTCCATACGCGGGGACGCCACTCCACAAAATTCACGCCAACACTCTAAAAGTGTCGAAAAACCGTCCGTGCGGAATCTCAAGCAGATTGCGTGGAGTCCTAGGAATATCCGTATCAAGTACACCACCCATTCGCACACACCGTTTTGGTTCTACGTGTTTGATGCGAATAGCTAAGGTATAGAACATTATACCGTAGTCCTTTTTTTCTTAAGAATACAATCCGGCCTCTTTAAGGTAAGAGTGAATAGGTTTCTTCTAGATCTGCATGCTTTATCTTAGACCACATCATCGCTTACTATCAGGTGAGTTTGTGATCAAACGAAGATCCACCTAGTTTAAAAAAATAATAATATTTGGATATCCGATCAATAACAAACTAAGACTGGACGCCTTGGAGTGCGGCGCCTCCACTTCATAATGTTATGATAAGTATCTATCTAACTATACATTTCCATCTACCTGTCTATCGCTATTTATCTATCTATCTTCCTACCTTTATATCTATCTATTTATCCAAGCAGCACCTCTCACGTTTCAATTGTTTTAATAATGTTATGTACCTTTCTATCTATCTATACATCCATCTAACTGTCTTTCGCTATTTATCTATCTTCCTACCTTTATATCTATCTATTTATCTAATCAGCACCTTTCACGTTTCATTTGTT
Organism: Philereme vetulata; assembly: GCA_918857605.2. Taxonomy (NCBI): domain Eukaryota; kingdom Metazoa; phylum Arthropoda; class Insecta; order Lepidoptera; family Geometridae; genus Philereme; species Philereme vetulata. The sequence continues at coordinate 5,322,088 of OU975452.1, read as the reverse complement.
TTAATAATGTTATGTTATGTACCTATCTATCTATCTATACATCCATCTAACTGTCTTTCGCTATTTCTCTATCTATTTGTCCATCTACCTGTCTATCGCTATTTATCTATCTATCTTCCTACCTTTATATCTATCTATTTATCCAATCAGCACCTCTCACGTTTCATTTGTTTTAATATTGTTATGTACCTATCTATCTATCTGTACATCCATCTAACTGTCTTTCGCTATTTATCTATCTTCCTACCTTTATATCTATATATTTATCCAATCAGCACCTTTCACGTTTCATTTGTTTTAATAATGTTATGTTATGTACCTATCTATCTACCTATACATCCATCTAAGTAAGTTTACATTTAACTTAATTTCTACTAGCTTCCGCCAGCGGCTTCGCACTCGTGGTTTGTCAACGAAAAGTAGCCTACGAGATTATAAATAAATAAATAAATATGGCTAGGCATTTCACACAGCGCTATCCAGCCCCAAACTGAGCAGAGCTTGTACTATGGGAACCAGATAACTGATAGAATATGAGAAACATCCAGACCCGGAACAAATATCTGTAGATCATACAAACATTTGTGTCGCGGTGGGAATCGAACCCGCTACCTCCTGCGTCTCAGCCGGCTATTCGCCCACTGCACCACGGAGGTCGTCAATTTAATGTAATGTTGTAATAAAATAACGCGCGCTCATATCGCTATTATCGTGTTTCGCTATTTATCTATCTATTTGTCCATCTACCTGTCTATCGCGATTTATCTAGCTATCTTCCTACCTTTATATCTATCTATTTATCCAATCAGCACCTTTCACGTTTCATTTGTTTTAATAATATTATGTACCTATCTATCTATCTATACATCCATCTAACTGTCTTTCGCTATTTATCTAGCTATCTTCCTACCTTTATATCTATCTATTTATCCAACCAGCACCTTTCACGTTTCATTTGTTTTAATAATATTATGTACCTATCTATCTATCTATACATCCATCTAACTGTCTTTCGCTATTTATCTAGCTATCTTCCTACCTTTATATCTATCTATTTATCCAACCAGCACCTTTCACGTTTCATTTGTTTTAATAATATTATGTACCTATCTATCTATCTATAGAATGTTTTTATCAAAGACTATGTGGCTAGGTACAGTAAAATTTTCAAACATGTCTGCATAAACGCAAAACAATTATTCTACAGGGACAAAATTGACTCTTCTAAAAATAAAATAAAGTGTGTATGGCAGATTATAAAAAATGAGACTGGTAAACAATCTAACTGTGATATGACCTGTGATAAAATATTAGATAATGACAATAATAGTATTAGCAATAAGAATGACATTTGTAATTATTTTAATGAATATTTTTCTAATGTATCTGTAAACCTAACCAAAAATTTGACGTGTTCTTTGAACGATTCCATGCAGTATTTAAACGATTATGCACAGAAACAGTCTGATGAATTTATATTGCCGCCAATTACAATAACGCGAGTCATAACAATTATTAGGCAATTAAAATCAAAAAAGTCCAATGACTACTGGTATATCACTCCTGTTTTGGTGAAAAACTTAGAATTAGAGATAGCATTACCAATGATGCAGACTATTAATAATTGCATAAGTAAGGGGTTGTTCCCCAATGAAATGAAAATTGCCAAAGTGGTGCCTCTACATAAAAAAGGGGAGACTTCAAACTGTGATAATTATCGTCCTGTATCAGTACTTCCCAGTTTAAGTAAAATTTTTGAAAAGTATTTAGCTCAGGAGCTCACGGGTTTTTTATGTAAGAACGAAACTCTCAGTGAACGACAGTTTGGATTCCAGACGGGCAAATCGACAAAACACGCTATTACTAAACTCATTGAGGATGTTTATTCAGGCTTGGAGAAATCACAAAAAACGTATGGTGTGTTCTGCGACTTGTCCAAGGCCTTTGACTGCGTTTCACATGAGATTTTAATTGAAAAATTGAGGCACTACGGTGTAAATGGAAATGAACTTAATGTGTTTAAATCATATCTCACAATGAGGACACAAACTACAGAGATAAATGGGTGTCGATCAACTGAGCGTCCAATTAACCTAGGTGTTCCTCAAGGGTCAATTTTGGGTCCTTTGCTTTTTATAGTTTATATTAATGACGTGTCCGTTGTACTTAAAGACGTTGATGTAATCCTGTTTGCAGATGACACAAGCCTTGTTATAAAAGATAAAACAATAAATCAGGTAGGCAGTAAAATACTGCAATCTTTAAACAACATTAAAATCTGGTTCTCGGCTAACAACATGCTTCTTAATGTTAATAAGACAAATATCATAAACTTTTCTTTGGGCACTAGATATCTTGAAACTCCTAAATGTATTGAAGATGTGTTCGATAAACTTAAGGTGTCTCCAACTATTAGCGTAAAATTTTTGGGTGTTTGGCTAGACACCAAATTGACATGGGCAATCCACCTTGACCTTCTTCTTAAGAAGTTGTGCTCTGCAACATATGCAATAAAAAAAATAAAGGAGTTAGGAGGCATAAAGGCAGCGCGTGATGTTTATTTTGCATATTTTCACTCCTTAATGACTTATGGCATTTTGTTTTGGGGTACAGCTGCAGATGCCAATAGAGTATTTTTACTTCAAAAACGGGCAATCCGTTATATTTTGGGTATGGGGTACATTGATTCATGTCGGGATAAGTTTAGGGATCTAGGTATTATGACAATGACCGGAGAGTTTATACTACAGAATGTTCTATATGTAAGAGAAAACATTGATAAAATGACTAGAAATAAAGATGTACATAATTATAACACTCGAAATCGCAATCGTCTTGTCTTACCTAAAACAAGGTTAGCCAAAATTTCAAAGAGCTACTACTGTACAGCAATTAAATTGTACAATAAAATACCGCACAATGTAATATGTATGTCAAATAATTCATTTAAATCATTTATAAAAAGACATCTTATTTGTAAAAGTTATTATAAGTTGGACGAAGCTTTTGCTGATAAAACAATATTTAAATTTGATGAATTGTAATGATTACCTGACATATATAAATTTATTAATTTATTATTATCATTTTTTCTCATTATTATATAATTATTATTTACAATTTGATGATGCTTTTGCAGACCTTATTTTAAGTTGTTATTTTTGAGAACTGTTTCTTTTTTTTATAAAAAATTATTAAGTATAGGTATCTTTATGTATTATGGATTATGTAATAATTACGTAGGTAACATATTTTAATTGTTTCATCTGACTTGTCCAAGCACATGTAATTTGTCGAAGGATATGAATAAATGAAATGAAATGAAAATATACATCCATCTAACTGTCTTTCGCTATTTATCTAGCTATCTTCCTACCTTTATAATCTATTTATCCAACCAGCACCTATCATGATTCATTGTTTTAATAATGTTATGTTGTTTAGGACATGATTTTTTAGTTTTTTTAAAGACACCGAACGATTCCGCATTTTTCGCTTCTTTAGGCAGTTTATTGTAAATTAGAATAGAACAGACGGCCGATGGGGCCGAAAGGTTCTCGAGTGGAGGCCACGGACCGGCAAGCGCAGCGTAGGACGTCCAACCACAAGATGGGCAGACGACTTGGTAAGAACCGCAGGTCGGCGTTGGATGCAGGCCGCTTCCAACCGCAGTTCCTGGAGATCAATGAGGGAGGCCTTTGTCCAGCAGTGGACGTCCTACGGCTGATATGATGATGATGATGATGACAATAGTTCGCTTTCCGTGGGTAGTTCGCACACGTGGTAAAAGCTACGGCTACTTTTATTGTGAACCTGGTGCACTTTAGTAAATGTTATTTGTGAGTGTATGGTTTTATTAACACTTTTTCTGATGAGTATACGGAGCAGTATGTATAGAGTTGTTTGATGCTCATTATTTGAGTTGAATTTCTTTGTTTACTTTAATAGTAGGTTTTAGTTATTTGTATTGAAATAAAAATTTAATGATTTTATTTTGTGCAATCTGCAAGTCTTTTAAATTAGTATTTGGAGCACTTCCGCAAATTTCGATAATATATAGAAGAATTATGATTAAAGCATAAAGAAATTATGAAATAAAAATTATAAGCAGCCAGTACATTCTAGAACGTAGTTACAATTCATTTCAGAGTAAAATTTACTAGCTACTGAATAAACCATGTTGAATTTGATCGTTTAACCTTTTATCAAAGTTACAAATTGAGGTGCGTGTTTGGTATTCAATGTGTTTAATTAATAGATTAATTAGAGGTACCCATTCACATGTTATACTAAGTCTCTCGTGTTGGTTTCTATGACAAACTTTGGTCTAAACTACGCTGAGTCTGCATAACACCGCGCGGTGCATCACGTCACCGCCACTACGCGATAGACATTAGCATCCAGTTATTTTTCTAAAGATTTATTTTATGTCTATTAAGTTAAAGTATATATTTCTACGGGATCGAATCAGAAATGAGAAGATACGTAGGAGAACTCAAGTCACCGACATAGCCCGACGGATTAGCACGTTGAAGTGGCAATGGGCAGGCCATATAGCGCGCAGAGCAGATGGCCGATGGGGCCGGAAAGTTCTCGAATAGAGGCCACGAACCGGCAGGCGCAGCGTAGGACGTCCACCACAAGATGGGCAGACGACTTGGTAAGAACCGCAGGTTGGCGTTGGATACAGGCCGCTTCCAACCGCAGTTCCTGGAGATCAATGAGGGAGGCCTTTGTCCAGCAGTGGATGTCCTACGGCTGATATGATGATGATATATTTCTATGGGCCCTAGATAGATAGATAGATAGAAAACGCTTTATTGTAAATCACACTTAAATTAAAAAAAAACAATATAAAAAACAAATAACAATACAAGTAGAAATACAAGTGGCGGCATTATCGCTAAAAGCGATCTCTTTCAGACAACCTTTGGATGGACTGGATTTCTCGAGAACGTTATAGGACGGTAGCTATTAATAAAAATAATTGAATATTGAATAAACAGTGTATTTACATAAGCAAAATAAATAATTACAAACAAATATATAAATAAATGAATAAGGTGCATAATATTTTATCATAAATATTCCATACTAATAATAAAAAGGTATATTATATAAAATACTATAAGTAGGTACATATAGGTGTACAATAGAAGGATGAAATAAAAAACCAGGAATAGCGTAACGATAAATGAGAAAATGGGAAATCAACATTGTAGTGCAGACAGATGTTTCAATAGAACTGTTTTAAAGATGTGAAGGGATTTGGCAGTTCCAATGTGTGGAGGAAGAGAGTTCCATAGACGGATAGCTTGTACAGTGAAGGATTTATCATAAAAGTTAGACGAGTGTACAGGAGTTTTAAGTTGCAAGGTCTCAGAGGAACGCAAGTCTCGAGGATTTGACTGATGAAGATACTCAAAGCGCTCTCTGAGATAAGGACTAAAAGGGTTAAACATTATACTGTACAAGAGAAAGAGAATATGCGTATCCTGCGGCAGCGAATAGGTAACCACTTGAGCTTGTTGCAAAAATCAGAGACGTGGTCATATTTTCGCAGGCCAAAAATAAATCTAATACAGACATTCTGAAGGCGCTCTAGTTTATCGAGGTGTTTCTCGGTAAGGTCCGGATAGCAGGCGTCAGCATAATCCAGAATAGGAAGTAGGAGGGATTGAGCTAGCGTAACCTTGGTGGATGCCGGCAGAAAATTTCGTATCCTTCTCAACGATGCGGCTGAAGCTAATATCTTCCGGCTTAATTCGGCGAGATGGGGTCCCCATGACAAGTTCTTATCTATAAGCACGCCCAAGTTCTTGACACAGTCGCTTATGGGTATACACACACTATCAAATAGAATCGGAGGTAGACTGGGTCAGTTGATCCTAGCGGTCATCTTGGAGCTACCAACAACAATGACCTGCGTTTTAGTTGGATTAACTATGAGACCGTATGCTTTACTCCACGCGAGGATCTGAGTTAAATCATTGTTAATAGCTTGGAAACCTACGTGTAGATTGTGGACCGGTGGTTGCGTATAAATCTGTAGGTCATCTGCATAAAGGTGGTAGGAAGAAAAGATCGCTTGCGAGATTGAATTTATAAAAATAGCAAAGAGAAGAGGAGAAAGAACGCCGCCCTGAGGCACACCGGCAGTCAAATGACACCACGACGAATAATTGTCATCAACACAGATACGCTGCCGGCGCCCAAACAGGTAACTTTGAAACCAATCAATAGCCATTGGAGAGATGTTAAGTGATCGGAGAACAGCCAGAATAATGTCAAAATCAACATTATTGAAGGCGTTGCTTAAGTCTAGCAACGACAGCACAGTCACTAGTCCGTTGTCCATACCCTGACGAATGTCATCAGTGATTTTAGTCAAGGCCGTCGTAGTGCTATGGCCACGGTGAAACCCGGATTGGAGAGGATTCATGAGGGAGTTTCCAGTAAGGAAAGTACTCAGTTGATGGTGGAATAAACGTTCTAGTACTTTGGAAAGAAATGGAAGGATAGATATTGGGCGACATTCGGAGAGCAAGGTGGGATTGGACTTTTTCGGCAAAGGAATTATCTGGGCATCCTTCCAGATTGGTGGAAATTTCCCACTAGATATAGAGGAGTTAAGAATGTGGGTAAGGACGTAGATGACTTCATCGAGTATGGGCACCAACATATAGCGACTAATATTGTCATTGCCGACTGCATTGGATGTTATGGATGTTACGTTTCTCTTAACATCAGAATCCGAGAATTCATTAAAAAGAAAAGGAATGGGATTAGATGGAAGCGAAGAGAGGTTTTTTATAGTGACGGACTTTGTTGTTCCATCAATATTGGAAGAAGTTGAGAAATGTTTATTTAGTTTGTCTATATTTAAATCTTTAGGTAAGTTGTCGAGACGTGATTTACCAATCCCTAAAGTTCACAGAAACTTCCAAACCTTGGATGGGTCATCATTATCAACAGATTTGTGAATGAAACGGCGCTGTGCATCCTTTATTGCAGAGATTTCGACGCTCTACGTATTTGTTGTAGTTATCCTCGGTAGGACGACACTTATATTTAAACTTTGCAACGTTTTTCCGATGCATAAAGGATTTTATTTCAGTCGTAAGCCATGGCGCTGGTAAGTGTTTTATTTTTACGGATCTTAGAGGGGCATGCTTGTCATACAGTTTGATAAGGGGATCGTTAAATAAATAAATCTTGTCATCTACATTACTTGCACTAATCACATCAGCTCAGTCGATCTGCGAAGCATCTTCACGAAGATTCTCCAGATCCATGCCACCAAAGTTACGCTGTAGAATGATTTTGGCTTTTGCTTTTGGCGGACGAATTTTATAAGAGAGGAAAATCAAACCATGGTAAGAAAAGGCGTCCGCCGAGCATTGACCATGTTTGTGAACATTGTTATTGGAAGATACTAGTATCAAATCCAGGAGAGAGGGAGAACAGTTGGGATAATGATGGGTTGCACTTAGTGGCAGAAAGACCAGATTACTGGCCTTTCCAAGAGATTCAAAACAAGCGGTACGATGATTACCTTTAAGAAGACACGTATTAAAATCACCCATGATAATAGTGTGGTTACAAGTGGGAGTAAGATCTTCTAAAAGTTTCTCAAAAGATGAGAAGAAGTTGATATCAGAGAAAGGACAGTAATATACTCCAAGCAGAACCTTAGTGTGCAAGAACGTGACTTCCACGAACAAGTGTTCACCTTCACTAGTCTGAGGAGGCTGGGGGGACATGCTTATCACAGAGTAAGGAATGTGAGCACGGAGGTAGATAGAAACGCTCCCTCCAACCCTTCCGGTGCGGTCGTTACGAATTAATACGAAACCTGGCAAGGAATATGACGTAGAAGGTAAACAGGGTTGTAGTCAGGACTCTGAGACTAATATTGCGTGAATATTATTATTATTAAAAGACGCCAGCATATCCGGGAAGTGAGCAGGAATACTCTAGGCATTTATGTGGAGAATATTGAAATTTTTAGGTAAATTAAAGAACTGGGTCTCTAGAGACTCGGAGAGTGTGGGAATACTACAAAAGCTACTCATGCTGCTAGATTCATTGGAAGAAGAAAAGGATTAAAATAATTCATCATCACTATCGCTATCACTATTGTTAAACATAATAATATACTTACGTACTTACAAATAAAATACTAAATAAATAAGCTATTAATAATTCTAGTACCTACGTAAAGGCATTCAAGGTACTCAATTTAGTACCTAAGCGAACAGTCCACCTGCCAATTGTGCTGGGTAAGAGTAAAATAATATGTAAAGCCAAACAAATTACAAATAAAAACAACCCGTCCGATGCTAAATAAATGACTAATGGAAATGGAACAAAATACTAATAATGAACGAAATACACTTTTGACACTTTCATTCAACTGACATTGACATTTGACATACACAGTAAAAATGTAGAAGCAACAGAAAAAATAAAATGATAATAGGTACTACGGTATAAAAATAAAGTTCAAAGTACATACCAAGGGTAGAATTTGTTCACAAAGTAATCAAACGGGTTGGTTGAGAAGGAGACGAACAAAAAATTTAAAGAGCAACGTTATTACTTCTTAGACGGCGACGGGCCCTAATTAAGTAACGTTCGGATTTCCCGTCACGCTAGCCTTAATGATATCATCCGCCGGGCTTTTTGCAGCCTCAACGTTCCAGCCGTTCTCGAACCGAACGGTCTGATACGTGACGATGGTAAGAAGCCGGACGGTATGACTCTTAGACCTTGGGAGAAGGATAGGCCTTTGGTGTGGGACGCCACGTGCGTCGACACCCTTGCGCCATGTCATCTGTCTGGTACAGCACTTGGGGCCTTACGGCGGCAAATTCAGCCGAAGATCTCAAGTGGAGCATATATGGAAGTCTTGACAGAGCTTACTTATTTGAGCCATTTGGATCCATGGGGTACCGGGGCCCATCGCGTTTTCAAAATTCTTTCTGGGCGTCTGGTCGAAGCAACGTGTGATCCGAGAGCTAGCGCTTATCTGGGCCAATGCATAAGCATTGCAATTCAGTGAAGCAATTCAGCCAGTGTCTTGGGGACACTTCCTTCTGGTAGTGATCCGGAGCAGTTGAGCTATCTATAGATCGTTTGCAACGGTCTTTAGATGATTCAACTGTTTTTTCTGTATTTTATTGTAAATAATTTTATATTGTTTGTGTTGTTAGTAACATTGTATCGTACCTTCTTGTGATGCCAGAAATAAAATTTAAAATTTTGTTATTCCAATTATTATTATAACAGTATGTCAAGGAAACAGTTCGATTGGAATGGTATTGGTATTGTTTCTGGTATTCAGGATGATAAACTTTAAAGTAATTTTACCAAAAGAACACTTTGAAACACTAAATTGCAATAAAATTTTTGTTATTATAAAAACAATTAAATGTGTTTTACCATCAGGCGAGATCGTGGCCAAACGCTAGCCTATAATAAAAAGTCCCTTTTATATTTCACACGTGTTTATAGCATCCGAATAAATATTGCCACTGCAAGCTTAATCGCGAGTATAATATACTAAGGCGCAACTCACACAAAAACTTGATGAATAGGATCCTGTCGCACGCTTCGTGTATACTAATATTATAAAGAGGAAAGATTTGTTTGTTTGTTTGTTTTGAATAGGCTCCGCTGAACCGATTTAAAAAAATACTTCACTGTTGAGAAGCTACACTATCCCCGGGTGACATAGGCTACCCAACTGCACAGAAGGAGGGTCATATTTTTATTGAAAAACTACGCGTGCGAAGCTGCGGATTGGTCAGCTAGTCATTCATCAACAATAACAAGTTGTTATCAACTACAACAAACCTACCATTCCTAGCGTTATGCGAAGTTGGCGTGTGCGATCTATATCATGTGACCTTTATAATTGGTATTATGAGATGAATAATTTACCACCCTTATGGGTACAATATTAATGTAAATACAGGGCATTTACACGTCTACAAAATGTTAAAGGAAAACTTGTGTAATAAATTTAATTATTATTATTAATTTATTTATTTAATTCAGTTAAAATACATCCATAAATTATGGTCGATCGTTTTTTGAAATAAAACCTCTTGACTTGGGGAGTAAGCTGGTGAATGCGTTATGAAAAGTGCGAACAGAAGTTGAGAGCGAGATATAATTTAGTGAAGATAGAAAGAGAAAGAGAGTTTCATTTCGTATATTACTGTAGGGGAAGAGAAAGAGGTGCTAGCACACATTCTTTTTCTCTCATAGTCAGTTGATTTGTCGCATATCTCCTATCCCAAATTAGCCTTAATTATACAAACTGAAAATATATATAAACATACATATATACATAAAGATGGAGCTAAAACAGTTTTATTTCAGTCATGTGGTTTAAAGCACACTCGTTTTTTTGTTGTATTCGTATTTTTCAGGATTTGACTATACAAACCGTGGTTTGTATTAAAGAAAGTTTTGAAAAGTTGCCTGGAAAATTTTAAAATTCTTTTATGAGATTTTTGTTTGAACTCAAGACCATTAATCTATATTTTATTTATAAGCCATGTGCAGCCGGGCGGGTCATTATTATTATTATTAAAAGAACATACATATATGCGAACTTCTTGGCATAGGCAAATAGCTAGTTAAGACGCAGTAAGTTACGGTTTCGATTCCCACTGTGGGACAAATATTTGCAAATATTTGCGGGACGGTTATTTATTCCGGGTAGATGTTATGAGAGGGTGTTTAAAAACATCTGTTATCTGCTTCTCTATTATAAGGTTTTCATAGTTTGATGCTGAGACTGTGTGAAATATATATAGCATTACTTAGGAACTAGCTGACTGATCCCCAACTTTGCACGCGTAGTTTTTCAATAAAAACATTACCTTCCTTCTGCGCATATAGGTAAAAAGTGACCTATACCCAAAGATAGTGTAGCTTCCCAACAGATTTTTTTTTTTAAATCGGTCCAGTAGTTTAAGCGCCTATTCAATACAAACAAACCAACATTTCCTATTTATAATATTAGTATAGATGAGCCTTCAAATATAACCAAATATATATTTTATATTAAGGCAAACCTTCATATAAAATATTCCATGGCATCCATGACCGTTTGTATTTCACCCTGAAACTTTATAATATGTCTGTATTTGCACTTGCGACGTTGAAATATAGTCCGATCACGCTAAGTCTGCATATAGGTGGGAAGTAAAATACAGTGAAGGGCAGTGCATCGTAGAGCACGTTTATACAGTCTGTTTTTTTTAACTGGGACAGTACGGCAGCACCCATAACCAGAGGAGACACAGGTGCAGTTTCTTTTAAAACAACTGCTCGTTTTCGAAGAAAAACATTTTGGCATTATTTTTTTTTTGGTCAAGCGTGAGTAGCGCCTTAAAATTAATCAAGAACGTAAAATAATATAATTGAAGCATACTTCCTCAACCGACGAAGCCCAACTAATGCGTTGAAGTGGTATCAGGAACGCTACCCATGCTGCGATTGAATGTGATGCAAATTGATTGCCGGAAGTGTGCTTCAATTAAGTCTACTTTTGCGTATTTGACAATGCCATGATAGGACAAATAAGATGAGTCAATGACTGATATAAAATTCCGACAGGTGCAAGAACCATGTTCAAAATTCAAAATTGGTCTGAAATACGAGATGTTTTTGAAATGCTGATTCAAAAACATCTCGTGAGAACATCCATGAGAACATGGAGTTCCTAAACTTCTTAATCGCTACAGTATTAATACTTATTTAATGTGCAATTAGAATCAAATAAAATGTTTTGATGCATGAATTTTGTTTTGTCTTGTTGTATGAGAATACATTTTATCAAATTTGACTAACTTCCGCTGCTCAGATTTTTTCATCCGATGCAATAAAATGATCCTTACATAGAACTGCATCGAAATGCATGAAAAAAAAATCAACCTACTCGATTAATTTTAAGGCGCTACTCACACTAGACCAAAAATATTATAATGCCAAAATGTTTTTCTTTGAAAACGAGCTGATGTTTTAAAAGAAACTGCACCTGTATCTCTTCTGGTTATGGGTGCTGCCGTACTGTGCCAGTTAAAAAAAACACTGTATAGTGCAAGGCAATACTTTGTTATAGGTAATGGTTACCACTTAACATCAGGTGGGTCATAAGCTTGTTCCATTTCAATGTCGTATGAAAAAGAAGTTTACTCGTTGCGACATGTATGAAGCATATTATGATGATAGTGAATAAAGCTAGATAAATGTATAGAAAATACAATATTTCACATAACACAGAACAAAATAATTTAAATTAACACAAAATAAATGAATGTACACAAGTGGCAGTTTTATCGCAAGGTAGCGATCTCTACCAGACAAGCTAAAATGTTCTCAAGATAAATAAGTAAGTAGTACAAGCATTGCTTAGTTTGGAGCTAGATTGCGCTGTGTGAAATGTTCAGCATTATTTATTATAAATACGGGATTTATCACGTACCGTTTTATCGGTATTTCGACCGACAATGTTTCGGTTCAATTCATAAACCTTCATCAGAGTAAGTGCGATCCGCTCCGAATTACATCTCGCCTCGCACAGCATTATTAATTTTATTTATTTATTTAATGGGTAATACATTTGTTTAACCCATGGGGTTTAATAGTGCTTTATGTAATACTGTTGGTATCTAACATATTATCGAATGAAAAAAATGCAATACAAAATACAAATTTATTTATTTATTAACAAGAACGAACGCCAACAGCATACATATTTTAACATATACTGAAATTTTAACATCGAGATCTAGAACTGATACGATAATTCAAATTAATTAATATTCCATTTTTTTCTAAAAGAAGAAGTTAAAGCTATGCAAACTTAGCATATGCGGACTATATTTGCTCTGGCGACGTTAAAATATTTGTGTTGACTCACTTGCAAGTCCACACATCCTAAGGGTTTTCCTCGAAAGTGCTTTAAGGCCGAGCTACACGATATATAAAGACAGCAGCAAAGCGAACATCGCATGTATAAATTTTTACGGTTATGTAGTCGAAATAGTAACGTAAAGTAGAAAGTATGTAACTTGTAATCACAGCGAGAATCGAACCCGCTACTTCCTGCGTCTGGTATTGGTCCACTGCACCACGGAGGTCATCAAAACTATAGCTAAAATATATATATAGGACTAGCTGTTGCCCACGACTTCGTACGCGTTACACTACTAAATGTGTAGGTAACCTAGAAATAAAGCTAAACTCGCTGTTGCAACTTGACTTGACATCCCATTATTATCCCATGGGAACTGATTTATGAGATAAAAGGTAGCCTTTGTGGTAATTAGGTTATAATCTACGTATACCAAATTTCATCGAAATTGGTGCAGCCGTTACAACGTGATTGAGTAAAATCAAACAAACAAACACCCACACTTTAGCATTTATAATACTAGGTGTTGCCCGCGACTTCGTTCGCGTTACACTACTAAATGTGTGGATAACCTAAAAATAAAGATAAACTCGCTGTTGCAACTTGACACCCCATTATTATCCCATGAGAACTGATTTATGAGATAAATGGTAGGTAGCCTATGTAGTGATCCATGTTATAATCTTCGTATATACCAAATTTCATCAAAATCGGTTGAGCCGTTACGGCGTGATGTCGTATAAATATGTTCGTAATGAAAAGGATTATGTTTTTTTTTCACTTACAACAGACATTTTATATCTATTATTGAATAAAAAGACAGTTGAATCATCTAAAGATGATTTATATAGATGATTCAGATCGCCACCAGGTGGCCAAGACGCTGGCTTCATATAAGATAAGATAATATAATATAAGATAACTCTTTATTGCATACGAAAGTAAAATACAGAACATAATTCCTACAAATAGATTTAGTACAATGAGCGGTCTTATCGCTAAAAGCGATCTCTTCCAGTCAACCTTTGTATGGACAGGATTATAATGAAAAAGAAAGTGAAAAATATTTTATTTAGCAACAAAAAGCACAACTTATGACTAATCATTTTAAAACAGATATTTTTTAAATGAACTTATTGTTGAGAGGGCTTAATAACTAAAAGGTTTAGTCGGACCCGACATTATACCAAAGATATTCCGGACATCAGCCTGTATGAGATCAGGATGGCCTTGAAGCAGCTTAAGAACGACAAGGCGCCGGGTGAGGACGGAATCACTTCAGAGCTTCTGAAAGCGGGTGGATCACCGGTACTTAAAGTCCTTCAGAAGCTTTTTAATTCCGCCTTGCTTGTAGGTACGACGGCAAAAGCATGGAACGGGGGCGTGGTGGTTCTGTTCTTCAAGAAAGGTGACAACACCTTGCTTAAGAATTACAGACCCATCTCGCTTTTGAGCCATGTTTATAAGCTGTTTTCGAGGGTCATCGCGAACCGTCTCGAACGCAGGTTTGATGACTTCCAGCCTCCCGAACAAGCCGGGTTCCGTAAAGGCTACAGTACTATAGACCACATACATACGCTGCGGCAAGTCATACAGAAGACCGAAGAGTATAACTTGCCGTTATGTCTCGCGTTTGTGGACTATGAGAAAGCCTTCGATTCGATCGAAACATGGGCAGTGCTTGAGTCTCTCCAACGATGCCGTATTGACTATCGGTACATCGAAGTGTTGAAGTGTTTGTATAAAAACGCCACTATGTCAGTCCGAGTACATGAACAGAGCTCGAAGGCGATTCCCTTAAAAAGAGGCGTAAGACAGGGAGATGTCATTTCTCCGAAACTGTTTACGACCGCATTGGAAGATGCCTTCAAGCTTCTGGAATGGAAAGGACTGGGCATCAATATTAACGGTGAATACATCACTCACCTTCGGTTTGCCGACGATATTGTGGTCATGGCAAAGTCGATGGAAGAGCTCAGCACGATGCTCGAAGGCCTCAATCGAGTCTCCCAACGGGTAGGACTTAATATGAACATGGAAAAGACGAAAATCATGTCGAATGTCCATGTCGTCCCTGCCCCAGTTATGGTTGAGAACTCGGCTCTTGAAGTTGTCGACGCGTATGTATACCTAGGACAAACAGTCCAATTAGGTAGGTCCAACTTCGAGAAAGAGGTCAATCGTCGAATCCAACTCGGATGGGCAGCGTTTGGGAAACTTCGCAACGTCTTTTCGTCCAACATACCTCAGTGCCTTAAGACGAAAGTCTACAATCAGTGTGTGTTACCAGTGATGACATATGGAACCGAGACGTGATCCTTCACTATTGGCCTTATGAATAAGCTCAGAGTCGCTCAACGAGCTATGGAGAGGGCTATGCTCGGGGTTTCTCTACGGGATCGAATCAGAAATGAGGAGATACGTAGGAGAACTCAAATCACCGACATATCCCGACGGATTAGCACGTTGAAGTGGCAATGGGCAGGCCATATAGCGCGCAGAACAGATGGCCGATGGGGCCGAAAGGTTCTCGAGTGGAGGCCACGGACCGGCAAGCGCAGCGTAGGACGTCCACCCACAAGATGGGCAGACGACTTGGTAAGAACCGCAGGTCGGCGTTGGATGCAGGCCGCTTCCAACCGCAGTTCCTGGAGATCAATGAGGGAGGCCTTTGTCCAGCAGTGGACGTCCTACGGCTGATATGATGATGATGATGATGAATATAACCTAAATTTATAATGCATAAATAAATGTATATACAATTTCTAATAAAGTAATAAATATAAATACGTATATAATATATATAAATATATATAAATAATATAATGTTAATGCATAGGATAAATATTTGGGACTTTTAGGTTGTAACACTCAGAATAGTCTCAGTATCAGCGTACGTCAGAGTAGTTAGCCACTTTTGTATTATTTGTTTTGTTTGTCTTACAGATTTATTTTTAAGATCGCAAAATTTTTAAACGTTATTATAAACACATGCTCTTAAATACTGACCAAAACGTTGCGCAAAGGATGTATTGATTGGCGTGGTAGGAATTTTAAAGACTCGTTTGCTTATCAGCTCCAAGTAATTTTCTGATGAAAGTAAATGCTTATGCACTGATACCGATGTTTTTAAGATAAAAAGTTGCCGGACACTTAGAACAACACTTTCTTTGTACAATTCTGTAGTTGGATATCTATAAGGTTTCATAAGCATGACGTTAAGTACGGAGCGTTGCGCTCGTTCGACTTGAATAAGGCAAGTTTTCGCGGCACTTCCCCAACACGTGATGCAATATGATATCAGGGACTGGCACATCGCAAGGTATACGGTTTGGAGCAGTTCCCTGCATGCGATGTTTCGCAAATTGCGCATTATATTTATTACTTTTCTAACACGTGTCGATATACCCACAATATGTTTTTTAAAGTTTAGTTTTTCGTCTATAAAAATGCCCAAGTATTTAATAAAATTTGTTCTATTTATAGAATCACAACTACAACAGGAGTTGTCAAAATAGGAAAAATTGTGTATTTTAATATTCAGATTATTCATTGGAAGAGCAGAAGCAGAGGTCTTATGGAAGCACAGATACTTAGTTTTTTCCGTGTTTAGGGTTAGAAGATTCTCACGAAGCCATCTACTAATATGTGACAAACCAGTTTCAGCAAGTGATAACACTTTTGGCCAGTTAGGTCCGTGAAAAATCACCGCGGTGTCATCAGCATAGCATATAACTTGGGCATTATCAATGGTGAGATCATGGATATCATTTATGTACATTTTAAAAAGCGTAGGTCCCAGTATACTCCCTTGTCGTACTCCAAAAGAGACCGATTGGGGCTTACTGATTACCTGCGAGATCTTTAGACACTGTCTCCTTTCTGACAAGTAACTTTTGAACCATTCTCCAGCAACATCTCGGATTCCCATGCTGTCGAGTTTCTTCAAAAGTATAGAAATGGAGACAGTGTCAAAAGCCTTAGCTAAATCTAAAAAGATTCCCACGCAGCTTTGCCCATTGTCAAGTTGTGACGACACCTCAGACCTTAGCAGTGTCACGGCATCTTCTGTGCTCTTACCTCTACGGAAGCCAAATTGCCATTCAGAAGTCAGATTCCGTGACTCTAAATAATCGACCAGCCTCTTATTGACGATTTTTCCAGTAATTTTGAGAGCACTCCCAATAGAGAGATGGGCCTATAGTTATTAAGCAAATCTTTGAGGCCACCCTTGTGTATCGGACAAACAGAGGCAAGTTTCTACTTTGAGGGGAAAACCCCGGTCGCTAGGCTCAAATTTAATATATGTGTCAGCGGTGCCGCTACACCAACTCTTATGTGCTTCAGTAAAGAGTTATCTAGACCATCAATGCCTGGGGCTTTACCATTTTGCAGCTTAACAATACGTGTCTCAACTTCCCTAACGTCAGTTGGAGTTAAATAGAAAGAGTCAACAGGGGTGCGTGTGATTCTAACTGAATTTGCTAGATCAGCTTCACTAAATATTAGTATCAGTTAAAATTTTGTTTGCATGTCTCTGGACGACTGTAGAAAAGTGAGTGTTACACTGGTCGATTGAGTTTTGTGAGTTTACTGTACCAGGAAGACATAGAAGTTCAGACGATTCCTGGTTTGTTGAGGATAAATTACAAACGTTTTTAATAGATTTACATAGTTTTTTGGGGTTTTTCACATTTTCTTACAATTCATTGGCTTGATACTCATTTCTAAGATCGCGAAGTAGCCCTATAAAGAAGTTTCGGTACCATGTATAAGTAAGATGGAGTATTTCATTTTTGGGGTCCTTTTTAGCTCGCAAATGTTGTTGATCGCGATGTCGCATACATCGCATAAGGCCCGGGGTTATCCATGGCTTTAGGTTAAACTTAGATCGGGTCATTCTTTTTTCTTTTGTGTGAATATTGATAATATCTGTTATTTTCGTAGTAAAAACATCTGATGCGTCCTTTACATCTTCACTTTTATATAGGTCAGTCCAATCAATAGCCTTCAAATTATTCACAATAGCATCATAATCTCTCTTAAGTTTTAGGCGCGTGTGTCTTTCATGTTTTGGTTTGTCAAGATTTACACCTAGCATAACCAAGTATAACCAATATAATGTATCACATGACGGCATATGTGCATGTATGTAAAATATAAAACGGCTCCATTGGCGCAGGGACACGAAGTGAGTCTTCCAGACCATGGTCTACTACCTGTTTGTAGCATCATATACGAGATTTAAAAAAAATTGCTGATCGTTCTCTATTCATATTCATTCAATTTTGTTCCTCGTAAATCTAGGTGGTTCAATGTTAGTTGGCAAGGGTTTTATACAAACGCTAGATTTTGCCTTGCGGCGTACAAGTATTTTACAATTAAAAATAAACATGCAAATTCAAAACATTAAAATTACATAATTATTAAAGTTCATAGAAAAATTAAATGTCAAAAATTCCAAAATTTCTGTAGCATCAAAAACATAAAATGTCGACTAGCAAATACAATTTCATCACGCATTTATCTTATACGTCAATAGATAGATAGATATAGACATTTATTTCGACACAAGTAACAAACACACAGAAACTACATACAGTGGATAAGTAAAGCCAGACAATTAAAAACACGTTAACCTAG
Organism: Philereme vetulata; assembly: GCA_918857605.2. NCBI lineage: Eukaryota > Metazoa > Arthropoda > Insecta > Lepidoptera > Geometridae > Philereme > Philereme vetulata. The sequence continues at coordinate 5,303,511 of OU975452.1, read as the reverse complement.
ACAAAAAAATAACAATAAAACAAAAGATAGGTACACAGTCACTATGAGCCCTGTGCCGAAAAAGGAGAATGGCTCAGCATTATGCTGAGCAATACACTTATTGCTCAACGCTTGTTTTTAGCCATCTATCAGCCACAATAATCTTGAACAAGCATATTGACACTCTTGTTGGAAGACTAAAGTCAGCAGTATATGCAATAAGGACCATGAGACAGATAAGTTATACAAGAACTGCAAGAACTGTTTATCATGCATATTTTCATTCATTCTATTTAGGTGTATGGTATTCTAGCCTGGGGAAATGCCTCACAGTCCAATAGAATCTTCATACTGTAAAAAAGAGCTATTAGGTCCATATTGCAAATGAAGAATATATAGTCTTGTAGGAAAAAATTCAAAGAGCTAGGAATTATAACGATGATTGGGGTATACATCTATCACAATCTAATATTTGTTAAATTAAACATAAACAAATTTGAGATGAAGTGTGACATTCATAATTACAATACAAGAAATAAAAATAACATTTGCCTTCCAAAACATAGACTGGCCAAATTTGGCAAAAGTTTTGTTTGTATGAGCATAAGTTTGTACAACAAGCTGCCTTAAGAACTACGGAATACAGATCCTATTCATTTTAGTTTAAAGATAAGACAATTATTAATGACAAAATCTTATTATACCCTTGACGAGGCACTCGCTGATGACCTAAATACATAACTGATAATGTATATTTTTTTACGTATATTGTTTATTTGTACTGTACTGTATGTTTCTTTTTGATGTGTGTTTGTTTTAATTTATAACTGTTATATTATCATTTTTACTTGTTACGTATGTTATTCAGAAATTGTAATGTGTATTGACTTTTCCAAGTGTAACTACAGTTGTATCGAAATGGAATAAATGAATCTGAATCTGAATTAAACCTTCATTGACGTCACGAACGTCAGTTAAAGTGCCTTATTGAAAAAAAATAAAAAAATAATAACTTACTAGTGGTTCGCCCCGAACTGAGATCTCGCGAGTCTCCCAAAATACAAAAAAAAAAATCTTAGGGCGACGCGCGCAACGATGCCTGAACGTATTAAGTTGCTAAATATGATTTAAGGAGTTGTCAAGTCACACAAATACGTAAAATTTAAACATGTTTAGTCGCTAACGCACGTAACGATGTACTCTGAGATATATCCCTATCTAACAAGATAAATAGCTAGTTATTGAGCAGATAAGTACTTGTGGTTTAATACTCATACTCATTTATTCAAACCGTAACAGGCTGCCGGACACAATCCGAAGGGATGCAACTTCCACGACGGTCTTTAAATCGAGGCTACAAAAGTGGCTCCTCGAAAACTCGTTTTACGCTATAAACGAGTTTTACGAACTGCCACTTCGTTAATAATAATAATTCATATCAAAAATCGTATATCAAGTATTAATATAAGTTTAATCCATAATTTATGAAGATTAAGTTTATATAAATATAAATTATTGTTAAGTAACATAAGGTACCTTGGTACGTGACTTATAACTTGGTGTTATCAATAAAGATATTGTATTGTATTGTATTGTAGGGACACAATGGAACACTTGGTTACGTCAATAACAGTACTTACTTAATTACTTACATGTCTTTATCTAAGTGGAAGTGCCAGAAACAGACAAGCATATCATATATACCTATTTACATTTATGCTATAAAATACTCATTATCAATTATGTAAGTACACAAGATTATAGCTGCTGGAGCTGCTGTAGAGGGGCATTGTCAAAGAATTGATTATAATAGGTAGGTAGGTAGGTTAATCTCACATAATCAATCAAATCTGTGTTCTTCCACTACTCTCCAGTTGAAAACTCCATCCCATAATTCCAACTTCTTTAGTAACTCGTTTACGGTACGAGCCGTCGGATTATGGAATGACTTGCCCGTTTCCATCAGACTTCAAAAATGAGGTCTACAAACTATACTTAGCGGCTTCTTTAGATTAAACATTGTATTTCCTTTCGATATTTATTGTAAAAGTATATATGTATATATTTTATATTTGTTTATGTAAGTATATATAGGTATATTTTAGGTTTAGGTATTTATTTATTTTTATCCTATATAAATAGGTATTTATTGTAACACCGCCTCCTCACACGTCTTTTCAGTCCAGTCCATCCAAAGGTTGCCTGGAAGAGATCGCTTTGAGCGATAAGGCCGCCCATTGTACCACCATGTATTAGTCTTTAAGTTTTCTAGGTTAAGTTATTTTAATTTGGTGTAACAATAAAGAATTATCTATCTATCAAATACGCGCTATAAACAGAACCCTACGCAGTCGGATAAAAATAGCAGACCCAAGTTAAACGACCAATAAACTGGATTTCTCATTATACCAAAGTAATTAAATTAAAAACTCTGAGCGAAATCTTCGACAAACGCACCAATTAACAGATACTAATTCAGAAAGTTATACTTTTCATAATTTATTGAACACAACTCAGGAATTCGTTATTATCTGAAGGAGCTTCCAATTTGGGTCAATCATTAAACCTTGGCACCTCACTGTTGGGCTAGGAAAAAAACTTGATTTTTAAATACAAATCCCAAGAAGCTTCTCGAAATAAAACGCTGTATCAATAAAATAAGGAACTGCTAGTAACGTACATTTTTTTAATTTCACAAGCAACTTTTTAACTAAATATAACCGACTTAACCAAACTACTTAACTGATTTTGATGTTATTTCTATGAGACCAATATGAATATATATACGTCAAATAAAAAAAAAAATTCAAAGTTGACAAGTGACGGAGTTCTGAGGTAAAAACATAAAAAAACGTCCCTATAAAATTTGAGGGTTGCCCTCGATTTTTTTGGTATCCCATTATCAGATCCTGACTTGGTGCCAATGGGACCACCTAGAAAGTATACTATTTTAAACAAAAACAGAATTTCCGAATCGGCCCAGGCGTCTTCGAGTAATCGGGGAAAATACATAAAAAAAAGATTTCGACTATTTGAGAACTTTCTCCCTTTTTTGAAGTCAGTTAAAAATAGTATAACCTGCTTCTTGCCATCCAAGAGATCGCTTTCAGTGATAAGACTGATAAGGCTGACCATTGGGCTTTTTAGGGTTCTGAAACCAAATGTCAAAAAATGGAACCCTTATGGATTTGTCATGCCTGTCTGTCTGTCTGTCCGTCCGTATGTCACAGCCCGTATTTTTTTGAAACTATAAGAACTATAACTGTTAAAACTAAAAAAATATATGATGTATACTTTCACCTAAAAATTGGTATGAACGAGATCTAGTAAGTACTTTTTTTAATACGTCATAAACCGTAAACCGCAATTTACCTTTCATTGAATCAACTCAAATATAAAAAAATTACAACGAACTACAAGAACTTTTATATTATGTTACTTGCTGCTACGGAACCCTTCACAGCCGAGTCCGACTCGCACTTGGCCGCTGTTTTTATTCTAGCTTTATACACACGGCTACACATCAAGCTATATTACCCGTGCGCGATAAGTTGGGACCTGAGCGCGGTGACGTCATATTGGCGTGTTTGTACCGCCCGCAAAAAAGCGAACATAACAAGCAGCCGCCCGCGGCTTCGTCTTTGTTTTTTGTAACCTAATTTATTATGTTACTCAGGGAGGACGCTGCTTTATATCTAATCTTTTTTACACTATTTGAATAAAATAAAAATACAATGTTTAAGTTTATACATTTATTTTATCTATTATTTACATATCTCATCTTCGTCACTACTTAGTGGATTTATGCCTTCTAAAGGTTGTTCTTCGTCCTCAGTCTCACTATAATCACTTGACGAAGAGGTATCCGATAAATTTACAACATTTACTATAACAACAAAAACTACAACAACAAAACAATGACACAAACTATAACAACAAAAACTACAACAACAAAACAATAACACAAACGAAAACTAAAAGAAATTCCAGAGCGCGTCGTTACGTGACGTAAGCCAGTACGAGACTAAAAACCCTATTAAAAAATAGTTATGCGAACGGTACAATACGGGCGCCATTGGGGAAGTGCAAGGGAAGCGGTCGGGGAGTCGCATTCCTAGCAGGTCCCAAGTTATCGCACACGAGTAATACATTTCCAGTATAAGCTGGCCTCTCATTCTACGAAAAGCCTACACAATGCGAGGTCAGCTTATACTGGAAATTTATAGCTTGACGTGTAGCCGTCTGTACATATTTTTGTTTTTGTGGTAATTCAATAAAGAGTTGTCCATCTATCTATCTACTTCTAGTGATACATGGATAACTCTAGTCGTGTCAATGATTGTACGATTAATACAAGTTCGCAACTACAAGTGGCCAGGATTCTACTCAAATAATAGTATTGCTAAATTGGATAATATCCAATAACACATACATTTTAGTTTTTAAACTGGTTTAACTATTTACGTCAAGTCTGCAGAAGCTTGATTAGACACAACTAAAAATTCCATTTCAAGTTGTTCCAGCATCAACACTTCAATTCAACTTGCGTCCAAGTTCTAACTACTTCGAAGAAACAATTGGAAAGCAATCCGAGATAAGCGAAGCTTATGCTTCCCTACGATTGTCCAACATTCCGACTTCCAAGAACACTAAAAGTTTGCCAGTGGTCCATTATTATTTTTTTTAGATGGAACAAGCCTATGGCCTACCTGATGTAAAGTTGTAACCATCGCCTATACCAAAGTATTGCATTGCTTCGTAGATCACCCATCTAAGAAATGTGCCCTACGATGCACTGTCCTGCGTCCATTAACTTAAGGCATACAGGTGTAAAGCCGAAACACAGCAATGATAAGATAAGATAAGATAACTCTTTATTGTACACCAAAGTAAAATACGGAACATAATTCTTACAAATGGATTTAGTACAATGGGCGGTCTTATCGCTAAAAGCGATCTCTTCCAGACAACCTTTGTATAGACAGTATCAAAATGTAACACATGACGGCGGTGCATCTATATAAATTTAAAAACATATCTACATACTATAAACCTAAATTACCAGTAATAACACAAATTTTATTTAAATAAGCAACTCTAAAAGTGGTTATGATGAATTAACAAGCAGCTACAACTTCAACACAAGGACAGATAATGGGTGTGCACTTTTGTTTTAAAATTACTAATAGACTTGGATGTTCTTATAGAGAGGGGCAAAGCGTTCCACAATCGTACGGCTGTTATAGTGAAGGATCGACTATAAAACTCTGTCGTATGGACAGGAGTTTTAAGTTGGAGGGAATCTGAAGAACGCAAATTGCGATCATTAGCCTGGTGGAGAAACTCAAAACGCTCCTTAAGATAGAAGGGAGAAGAAGGGTTAAAAAGGATGTTATACAAAAGGGACAGTATGTGTGCATTCCGGCGAAGACGGATGGAGAGCCACTTGAGCTTTGTAGCAATGCTGCTTGGCAGCAGAAATAGATATGTGGTATTACTTCGCCGGACGAGCCCATTCAGAAGAAACTCTACGTCTCTTACGATTACGTCAAAAAATATATCGAAGAATGTGAGTACCCAGACAAACCTTGCACGGTTTTAAGGGTATAATATTAAGTACTTATATGGGTCGTATTTTTGTGCCTGAAATAAACGAATTTTATTTATTTATTTATATATATTTAATATATATGTAAAGAAGATCACACTACATTAGTATCGTGGCTTTTCTTTATCGATATATTATCTACAGTTATAGAATAGAGAATAGAGGTCAGTGACATTCATGTGAGTGACACCGACTGTCAATATGGAGGTAATTTTTATTACGTGATAATTATTTTAAATTAACATGTTACAGTAAATAATTTGCTGTTTAATAAACGGAAGTATATAAACTAAACCAGAAGTAAAGTCTTTAAATGTTGTTTTTTGTTGTTTCAGGTAAGTTACTCTGTTTAAAGAAAATTGTGTTTATACTTTGTAATTATTTGTGTTGTGAATAAAGTAATTTTGTTATTTCATAAAACGCAATTTCCTCTTTATTTCACGAAAGCATATTACTATTATATCATCATCATCATCAGCCGGCAGACGTCCACTGCTGAACATAGGCCTCCCCCTTAGATCGCCACAACGAGCGGTTGGTAGCCGTTTGCGCCCAACGGCTCCCCGCGATTCTTACTAGATCGTCGGTCCACCTTGTGGGGGGCCGGCCTACGCTGCGTCTTCCAGTCCGTGGTCTCCACTCGAGAACCTTTCTTCCCCAACGGTTATCGGTTCTACGAGCGATGTGGCCTGCCCATTGCCACTTCAACTTGCTAATTTTGAGAGCTACGTCGGCAACTTTAGTTCTTCTGCGGATTTCCTCATTGCGGATTTTGTCACGCAAAGAAACCCCGAGCATAGCCCTCTCCATAGCTCGTTGAGCGACCTTGAGCTTGGTCATGAGTAAAGGACCACGTTTCAGTGCCATAGGTCATCACTGGCAACACACACTGGTTGAAGACTTTAGTCTTCAGGCTCTGGGGAATTTTGGACGAGAAGATATCGCGAAGTTTCCCGAACGCTGCCCAGCCGAGTTGGATTCTTCGTGCGACCTCTTTGTCGAAGTTGGACTTACCTAATTGGACAGTTTGTCCTAGGTATACTATTATATATATAAATATAATATATAATACACGAAACGTAACTCTCTCTCTCTCATTCTATCTTCACTGATTTATATCTTCCTCTCAACTTCCGTTCGCACTTTTCGTAACGCACTCATCAGTTTACACCCCAAGTCAAGCGTGCGTAAAGAAGTTTTACTTCAATAAAATAAAATAAAATCACTTACAACTATTAGTAGCGCGTCAACTATACCAAACAACAACATACGTTGTGTTATTATGTAGGACCAGCATTACAGTACCTACTGTCTTTATCGGATTGCAGTTGATCAATTTCAATTCCCAGAAGAAATCTGCGAAGTAAATCGTTCGTAGTACTGCATTTTATTTATTTAGGTCAATCAACGATATTTACAACGATACATTCAATTAATATTTTACATTACATATTAGAGCTGATTGCACAATCAATTACAGGTCAACACTGCATGCAAATGAAAATAAACCTAAGAATACCTATACAATAAAATAGAACTAAGACATAAACTAGGTAATACATAAATTAGGTAACGTGCGATGTACATCAGTACATAAACAGTTAAACTAAACATTGTTATCTGATTTTAATTGTGTAAGTTCTCATCTAAGTAACGACGGAACTTATTTAAATCTACAGAAAAAACATCAATGTCCTTGCAGTTATTCAACGCTTTGCAAAGCCTGGGGATTGGGGAGTTGCTACCAAGGACTGTAGTGCGGAGCGGAGGGACAAGTGGTGCAATCGGTTGGCGAGGCGTTCTGCGTGGAGCTCTAAAGTCAAAAATTTTTTATTTGTTAGTTTTATGAGACATATCTCGTCCTCTGCAAATAAATAACGTTATAAAGCTCATCCACATATCATCGACAATTGGGTATCACGCACCACACGCTAAACGCGATCTTTTCTACCCCATACTTGCAAGATGTGGAATGAGCTACCATCTGAGCTTTTCCCATTAGGCTACGACATGGCACGCTTCAAGAGAAATGTAAAGAGGTTTCTACAGTGTAGGGAACGCATCGACAATACCCCGGGTGTTGCCGGTGTCTATAGGCGACGGTGACCGCTTACCACCAGGTGGGCCGTAAGCCTGTTTCCCCACAAATAACATTAAAAAATCGATTTATCACATTATAGGGTTATTAATAAAATACGCAAGTGCTAGTTAATGCCAAAACAGTTAATAACTTTCCAGTATTTTTAATTCAAGACTAGTTTTAACCCATGGCTTTGCTTGTGTTGTTTCAATCCAGGTCCTAACAAACAAATTTAATCGTAGTCGGTCACGCCATTCATTTACTTATTTATAAGTTATATCAAGAAATACATGGAATATTCTAGCAAGCGCTCGCACCGCTGCGGCACTCTGACTTGTTTGCTATTCGGCTGGACAGTAAGTATTGCAATATGACACATCTGGGCGTAGTAGGTATTACCCGTGCGCGATAAGTTGGGACCTGAGCGCGGTGACGTCATATTGGCGTGTTTGTTCCGCCCGCAAAAAAGCGAACATAACAAGCAGCCGCCCGCGGCTTCGTCTTTGTTTTTTTAACCTAATTTATTATGTTACTCAGGAAGGACGCTGCTTTTTATCTAATCTTTTTTACACTATTTGAATAAAATAAAAATACAATGTTTAAGTTTATACATTTATTTTATCTATTATTTACATTATCTCATCTTCGTCACTACTAAGTGGACAGGTAAACAAAACTGTTTGTTCCGTTTTTCGTTTTCAAAAAACTCTAACACTTTTAGCACGAGGTTTCTTTCTCCGCTATGCAAAGGTTTACCCTTCATATTGATAACAAAAACACTTAACAAGAACTATAACAACAAAAACTACAACAACAAAACAATGACACAAACTATAACAACAAAAATTACAACAACAAAACAATAACACAAGCGAAAACTAAAAGAATTCCAGAGCGCGTCGTTACGTGACATAGGCCAGTACGCGACTAAAAACCCTAGTAAAAAATAATGATGCGAACGGTACAATACGGGCGCCATCGAGAAAGTGCAGGGGAAGCGGTCAGGGAGTCGCATTCCTAGCAGGTCCCAAGTTATCGCGCACGAGTAATAATACTTACCATCACACCACTGGACCGACCTCCCGGCCGACCACGCGCACCAAACGCCAGGGCCGGAACCAACTATGACCTCACGGAAATCATGCTCGGGATCTTGATGGAGATTTTAGGAGCATTGAAGCTCTTAGGATGAACTATCCTCGCTGGAAGGGGGCCTCAAAGCGGCGGCGAGAGAACTAGCCGCAATTACGGGACTCTAGTAAGGTTGTATTGTTGAAACTTTCGCGATTACTGTACACACGGCTACACATCAAGCTATACATTTTCAGTATAAGCTGACCTCTCATTCTACGAAAAGCCTACACAATGCGAGGTCAGCTTATATTGGAAATGTATAGCTTGATGTGTAGCCGTGCGTACATAATTCCTGATTTAAACGGGGGGTTTTATCGCGTATGCGCCTTTTTATTTGTAGCTTCTGCCAGCGGCTTTACATGCGTTGTTTGTCAATATATAAACGATTGTGCTTTAGACCACACGACTGAAGTAAATCTTCATTTTCAAAAAAATAATTTATAAAATTGTTCAATTACAAAATTGTCCACACGTCTGTAGGTCGATCAGTCTCTATGTTCATTCTGGACAGACGCAACTCGCACTCGCACATTAACGTTTAAAAATATACGAAACGTAACTCTCTCTCTTTCTGTCTTCTCTAACTTATATCTGCCTCTCAACTTGCATTGCTTCGTAACACCAGCTTACTCCCCAAGTCAAGAAGTTTTACTTCAAAAGTATGTTTGAATCCAGGATATGATCTATTCAAACACAGATTTTCATTGAAATCGGCTCATCCATTACGACGTGATTTAGTAACAAACAAATAAATAAAAAAAGAAATATCCAAACTTTCACGTTTTTATTATTAGTGTGATCCCGACGTATCGACTGTATTGCAACAGCCGTGATCGCGGACAGACTTAGTAAGGTTGTTCCAAGTCTTCAGACAAGAAGGCAAGACATAACCGCGCCGCGCCCAGCCAGGGTGAAGTAAGTAGTGACCATAGTGCGGAGGCCCCTACCCAGACCTCGCAAATCTCAAAAATAAATATTTTGCATAATCTTTGAATAATAAAATAGTGCTACGTAATACTTAATCAACTTACTTGACCTACAGTTTCATTCAAATTACATATAACAGGAGTTCATGTTAATTGGTTATTTTTTTGGGGTATAAATTACAGTTATTCAGAATTTCAGACTTTTGCCTATATAATATATGTGTCACTAAAGTTACACGAATACCAAATTTCAGCTCTGTGAGGTCAATGGTGTACCCTGTGAATTTCGTCAAAATTCAGTTTTTATTATGGCTATTAACCCAAAAACTATAAGAATTCAACCTAAAATAAAATCGGGGTCGAAATTTACTAATGAAGATCTTTTATAAGACGTCCCATTTGACCGAATAGTCTTATTTTGATTTGTGTTACACCATTTTAACCACAATATCTCAAAAACCCATTAATATTTTTAGCTCATTTAGCCACACGAGGATTGTGCCATCATCATCTACCTATATATCAAATTTATCGATGATCGGATCAACGCTTCGAAAGGTGTCATCGGACAAACAAACAAACATACATACATACAACGCCGATTCATCCAAGTTATATTGGAGATCTCCATTTGCTTCATCAATAACCATTTATACATTTCTTACTAGCTGTTGCCAGCGGCTTCGCATGCGTGGTTTGCCCATAAAAAGTAGCCCATGTGTTAATCCAGGTTATGATCTACGTACATACCAAATTTCATCGCAATCGGTTCAGCCGTTCCGGCGTGAAAGAGTAACAAACATCCATACATCCATACATACAAACTTTCGCGTTTATAATATTAGTAGGATTGTAAATTTATTCTAAATTCTTATAGCTCAGACATTATGTTTGGTATTTATAAATATGGCCCTTGTAATAATTTTATAAAGTACACAATGTTGCCTGAAATAAACGTTATATTATTGATCAAGCGAAGCGAGATCTCTAAATCAACTTGGGCAAATCGGCGTTGTATGTTTGTTTGTCGGCGGATAGCTTTCGAAGCGTTTATCCGATCAACGTGAAATTTGATATAAGGGTAGGTGATGGCACAATTTTGGTGTGACTAAATGATCTAAAAATGGGGGGGGGGGGGGGGGTTGAGATATTTTCTATTTTTAGTTTAAACCTTGTAGTTTATAAGTTATTAGCCATAATAAAAACTGAACTTTGACGAAATTCACAGGGTACACAAGTGACACCACAGTGCTGAAATTTGGTATGTGTGTAGCTTTAGTGACACAAATATAGAGAAATGTCTGAAATCCAGAATAACTGCAATTTTTACCCTAACAATGGTAACCAATTTCCATGAACTCTCCCGTTACCTGTAATTTGAGTAAAACTGTATGTCAAGTTGGTTGGTTATTAATTTCGTGGCACTATTTTGATAGTCAAAGGTTTGTATTATATTTTTTTGTTTTTATGGGAGATTCGTGAGATTCTGGAGATTCTGGGCGAACCACTAGTTTACAATATAGGTATTATTATTAATTCATTTTTTTTTGTGAATTCAACTTGCAAGATTTGATCATATTAATAAAGAAAATTCCTTATCAGTTTATAATAAGTTTATTTATTAACATTATTTTAATCTTCATTACATAAAGTTAATTCAAAAGTCTCTAAGTACTCTATATATAAATGTTTATATATTGTATTTTACTTTTTCTATGTAATTATACTAAATTATAATTACTTATAAATTATAATTATAATTACTTATAATTATAAAACATAATCATATCGTACATTAAAATAATATTACTTCCTATTATTTACAATCCTGTAACACGCTGTCATTCATTAAAAAATCCTATTATGGAATCATATCGTACATTAATATCAGATTATTGTACGAGGTAATAAAGCAGTGTCTTGCTTCACGGGCGCTATATTGAATTCCGAACGTAACAAAGGATTCTAGAGTTAATTTACGAGCGGAGCGAGGGATTTACTAGAATCCTGAGTGCAGAGAGGAATATAAGCACACCCAAGATGCAGACAGCTATATTTACGAAGAGAATACTCTACTTTTTACACTTTCTGCGAGACAATAAAAACCAAATCTAGGTTGGTGGATTATGTTCAGAGAAAGGAGCTAAAGGGGCACTTCTTCATTAATTTAAATATTTCAAAAATGTTTAATACACATATTTTATTTGTTGTAAACCATTTCTTGTATTTTTTTATTTATAATTTTTGTAAAAATTTTGTTAAAATAAGTATGAGTTAACTGGCGGGCTACTTTGCCGCGTCAAATTTATAAAAGTTTAGTATTACATAATGTAGATTCAATTTGGTTTAAGTTCAGTATTATGTTAATAAATGTATGATATACGGTAATGTAACTGTGAATTATTAAACAAATAACAAATAATAATAATAAGTTCAATTTACGAATAAATTCTTATTGTGTGGGTCTCTTTGCTTCAAATTTGAATAGAGATGAGGTTCCAAATTAAAATCACGTAATCTGTTATAAACACACACACACACACATTTAATGTGAATTAATGTGAATGTGAAATTCAGTACAACTTAACTCCCGGCTCAGCCAAAGAGATTTAATCAGCTGCTTTCGGTGAGGTTTACATGACATATAATTTGACATTGTCGAGCAGGTGGTGTGAAATAGTAGATTATTAACCAAGGGGATAAAGCAGTGTGTTCTGTCGCGGGTGACGATTTAATTCGCGAGCGTAACGAAGGACTCGAGGTTTACTACGAGGGTGTTAATAACTTAAATCACGAGCGAAGCGAGGGATTTTAGACGAGTCCTGAGTGTAGCGAGGGATTTAAGTTCACCCAAGACTAAGACAGTTTTATCACCGAGGAAAATACTCTAATTTTCGTACCATTTGCGAAAAAATTAATACAAAAATAATATGACATAATATAATAACATTAACTTATTTATAAAAATAAATTAAAATAAACTTAACGTTTATGTATTTGAAGAAAACAAAAACGCGGCAAATTCCTAGACTAATATTTTTTTGTTGGAAAAGCAAAGAATCAAGCTCATACGGCCTCGTCGGTTTTCGTAATTTTAGTTAATAATCATAACTGCATAATAAATGCGTATTTTTTTTTTCAAAAAGATGTATAATGCTTTATATACAAACTCAATGGTGTAAACACAGATGTAGTTCAGTATAAATTTCGGTAAGTACCTATTCCAAATTTAAATCACATTCTCCCCCTAGAGGATGAATGAAATTCAGTACAATTTTCTTTCCCTGTTTTTAACCGATTAAAAATGACTATTGTTCGCTTTTTGTGGCATAGTATGTCACTTTTTTGAGCAAGTGGTACGAAAAATAATATTACTTCCTTTTTTTACAATCTTGTTTTTTCAATCGATATCTGGCAGCTATGCTGTACACATGTAAGTACGTTGATAGTAACATCAATTACAGTAGCCATTATGTTTATGCTGTTCTTATCTATGTATAAAATTTATGATTATGTAATAAAATCATGTATAACAAGATTGAGGTTAAAAAAATTTGAAATAAATACAATACCTCCACGAAAGTTGTTTTTAACAATTATTATTAATTGTTTTATATATATATAGAAAAGGTATATGTAAGTGTAAGTATATATATATATATACATATATATATATGCGAATTGACTCTTTGATATTATGACTGTTATATATAATAGTCTTTTAAGTTGATGACTCCTATTATTAAAATATAATTAAGAGCAAAGAGTCAATTCGCATCCAGTCAAACGATGAAGATAAAATAATATTCTCGAAGATTCTCGAGCAGAAGAATCGGTCCGGGATTTAAGCCCACGACCTCCGATTTAAAATAGTTGAAGCATATGTAAATTGAAACAAGACGTTTTAAAGTTGAAATGGTTACTTAGATTAGCTTATATTGATCGAAATATATCTACCAAAGCGATGCAATGCTTGGCAATGCGGTCAGTTGGCGCCTCGCCAACAGGTAAGGGCTAGCATTCTAAGTAATCTAAACTTACCCTTAAAGTTCTTGGCCGAGCTTTCATTTGCAATATCTGATATTACCTGCAATATGATAGCATAATAATAAACTTAAAATGTGAAAAGGTCCTACTTTTCATGCAGGCAAAGATAGAAAGCTAAAAAAAATTATACAAGGAGATTGAACATGATTATGGCCCACCTGATATTAAGTGGTAACCATCGCCTGTAACAAAGTATTTCCTCATAGGTCACGGACCTGAAAAACGTCCACTATGATGCCCTGCGTCAACCAATAAGAGAATCTCAGGTGTAGAGCATCATGTGCCTGTAATTTCACCGACAACTTCCCTTCAAAACGTAACACCTCCATTAAAAATTATACAAAAAAATGACGCACTCCGAGTGCGCCGACAGAAGTGAAAAGTATAACAATTACGAGATACTTAAATAGAGAGGTTTCGGTAACGGTAACGTAACAGTGTCGCGAGTTTAATGGTTTTTTTTCCCATTTCCAACGCCCTAAAGAAGTTTTCACTTCAAAAACCTTTTAAATCTCAGCAACAATTAGGGCTATTTTGCTAAATGCGAACTCTTTCAGGCATCCAATCTTGGCCTTGAAAACTGGCTACCAGCTCAATACCTTCAGACCATCGATCGTCGGCTCTCTTCAATTATTTATATGGCAACCGACGGCTCTGAATTTTCCATGTGTTTTTAAATAGCCTCGGTTCTGGGAAGTATTTGAAAATTAAAATTGTTGACGGAAATACGCTGCAATACGATTCAATGAACATTCGATTTTCCAGCTTGAGTTCTTTACTATGAAAATTCATTTAGTTTGCGCTTCCGATCACCTTGGCAGGTGATAAATCGCATCATTGCAGCCTTTAGGTAAAAATTAAAGTACAAACAATATTTATTATAGTGTGACCATTAGTGCTGTGCACTCCCTGTCTATATCAGACGCACATGACATAGACAGTCCGATACAAATAACACTACCTGCCGCCACGAGCGTTGACGGCGAACTGACAGAGCGCAGCAGCCGATTCTCCCCCCCCGTCTCGCCGCGCGCATACGTCAGGGAGTGCACAGCACTAATGGTCACACTATATGCCTTGTTTGCAATTTTTGGACTCAAACATAAGTTATAGAACAGTGGCGTGATGAGTTCGAATTGTGCTACACTGTAAACTAGTTTTTCAAGTCACTAGTAGATAGGTTTTTTAGCCCAGGGTATTCCATCATCGCTTGCCATAAAGCGAGATCCTGGTAAAACGCGAACTCGCACTTAAAATAAAAAAATAGCGGGCAAGTGCGAGTCGGACTCGCCCATGAAGGGTTCCGTAGCAGCAAGTAACTTAATATAAAAGTTTTTTGCAGTTCGTTGTAACTTTTTTTATATTTGAGTTTATTGAATGAAAGGTAAATTGCGGTTTACGATTTATAACGTATTAAAAAAAACTACTTACTAGATCTCGTTCAAACCAATTTTCGATATAAGATTGCATGGTAATGCATTCTCTTATTTTAGAAGTTACAGGGGGGGAGGGGGTGGGGGAGGAAACACATTTTACCACTTTAGAATTATCTCTCGCGCAAACTATTTGATTTAGAAAAAAATGATATTAGAAATCTCTATATAATTTTTAAAGACCTATCCATAGATACACCACACGTATGGGTTTGAAGAAAAAAAAATAAATTTCAGTTCTAAGTACGGGGAATCCCAAAATTTATTGTTTTTTTTCTATTTTTGTACGAAAATCTGAATACGGTTCACAGAATACATCTACTTACCAAGTTTCAACAGTATAGTTCTTATAGTGCCGGAAACAAGTGGCTGTGACATACGGTCGGACAGACAGATATGACGAATCCATAAGGGTTCCGTTTTTGCCATTTGGCTACGGAACCCTAAAAACAAGACGGGTTAAGTACGACTAGGTACGCGCACCGCGGGTTCCGAACCTAGTTAAGTTTATTTATGTTATTTAATAAATAGCTAATTCTAGCTAATGTTACTTGTCCATTATTACGTTATTTATTGTTTACTAGCTGACTTGCCCGCGGCTTTGCACGCATGGTTTGTCAATAAAAACATTACCCTCCTTCTACGCAGTCGGGTAAAAAGTAAAATAATGTCTTAATCCCGGTCACAATCGATCTATATACAAACGGTAATTTTGACCGCATACTTTATCCCCTCTTATTAGATTAGAGATGATTTTGCAAAAAAGTTCAAACACGTATTTCTTTATTTCTTAACGAAAGGCATAATATGAATTTTCAGATCCCTAACTTAAGGAATTATGAATTGCCAATACAAAATTTTAACCCCTATTTCACCCCTCTCAAGATTATTTTTTGAGACAACAGATAGCCTATGTCGTTCGCGAGGATAAAATCTATCTCCTTACGAAGTTTTATTATGATCTGTTCAGCCATTTAATCGTGAAAAGGTAAAAATAAACAAACTTACAAACTAACAAACAGAGTTACTTTCGCATTTATAATACTAGTATGGATTTTCTTTCTTATTGTTTTATTATTGAGTGTGCAATAAAGAGTATATCTATCTATCTGCATTCGCAGATATCACCGCTTCACGGTTCCAACTTTAAATTTACCCGAAAGAAGAATTAAACGTTACCCTATTCCCAATTTAATTTGTTCTCTGGCTCGTAGACAATATAACTATAACGCATCTCGATTATATACAAAGCTTGATTCTAAATTGAATATATGTATGTATCTAAATATGTTTGATTATGCCGGTATAGAAGACTTACTTATATAAAGTTGAAAATACATACACTCATACATATACACAAACACATACACAAACATATATGTATATATACACACATACACAAACAAACCCACCCACCGTAAACACGCACACACACAAGACACCCACATACTCACACACATGACCCACGCTTTCACTCACTTAAACACTGATGCATACATGCAAGCATGTGCGCTATCCAACAATACATTTCTTTGTTTGTAATTTCGTTAATGTACTAGTAGATTGTAATATTTATATCATGTAATTCAGGAGAGAACTGTTTCCTAGGCCACAGTTTACGCTTTTCTGGGAAACAGGGACACAACTCATCTATGTAACATTTTATGGTCACAATAAATATATTTCTATTTCTATTTCTATCTATTTTGTCACAAGGCGTTAAATAAATCATCCACGAAGGATGTCTCAGTGTTATACTTTTGATACAATAGTACCATATTTGACCAATGTCGTTCATTAATCACGTGATGTGACAATCATCACATATCATCGACAAATGGATATCGTGCACCACACGCTTCACGCGATCTTTTCTACCCCATACTTGCTTGGAATGAGCTACCATCTCAGCTTTTCCCATTAACGCGCCGGCGAACCCTGAGCGCAACATCAATTCGGCCGCGTTTAAAACTTCGGCCTAAATTAATATCGCTATCCCTGTTTAGTGACGAAGTTTAGCCACGTAGAGCGACAGTGATAGCAATAGAACGATTCTAAATTTGATTAGATTTTGACCGTGTTCCGTAATACCAAAAATCATGACTGAAAACTTGTTGTATTTTTTTCATTGTGTTGTTATTCTGTAACTAGACCATATAATCTATGTTCCCATGACTAAAATACGTAAAATGTTGTTGTTTTTAATACGAAACAATTAGGTTGAAAACAGGTCTTTTATGACGTAAAAACATGCAGAATGCGATACGCTTCTATTTCATTTTAGGTAAGTATTTTGATCTAATAAATGGTTGGGAACTATAAATACTATTCAAATTAAAATAATACCTAAATAAGGTAGAAATGTGCTCCAATTAGAAATGATCTTGGTAGTACGTGTTGTATGGGCGATTGTCCCTCCGGTGTCCCCTTAAGCTACGACATGGCACGCTTCAAGAGAAATGTAAAGAGGTTTCTACAGTGTAGGGAACGCATCGACAATACCCCGGGTGTTGCCGGTGTCAATAGGCGACGGTGACCGCTTACCATCAGGTGGGCCGTAAGCCTGTTTCCCCACAAATAACATAAAAAAAAGATGTTTATGAGCATCATTTTAACCTGTCCCAAAATCACATGTATTTTTTTGGTAGAAAATATATTAACAATTTTCAAAATATTATTTTAAAATACAGGTATCATCAACATCATCATTCACAGCTCGACTTCACCCACTGCTGGATACATGCCTCCCCAAATTTGTGCCATCCTGCGCTAGTCTCACCCATTGACGGCCCGCGACTCTAACAATGTCGTTCACCCATCTCTTCGCCGGACGTCTTACCCTTCTACAGCAATTCATCGGCCACCATTCAATTGCTACCCATCTCCACCTGTCATCACCAAGTCTTGCCAGTGTCCCGCCCAAGACCATTTGAGCTCCATAACTCGATTCCCAACGTCATCAACCTTCATTCTTCTACGGATCTCGACGTTTGGAACTCGATTTAAGAGTTTGATGCCTTTTCCACGGGAAAAAAAATGTGCCACTACCCCCCCCTCCCCCTTGTTATAAAGTGTGATTTTTCCGAATCCTTTTCGAACTTCACATGATAATAAACAACACTCCTTTGTTTGGATCGGGTGTTAAAAATGAATATGTAAGTCACGTAGTTTCCGTTCGAAGCATAAGTTTAGAAGTTACCTACATGAGACGGTAGGTAGTCTTTTATATTTAAATAAATTAAATAAATAGATATTGCTGGACATTTCACACAGCGCTATCTAGCCCCAAACTAATAAAAGCTTGCATACTATGGGAACTTGATAGCTGATAGAATACTTATATACATTTTTTTTGTAAATACTTACTTATAATATTTAGAGAACCAACCAGACCCGGAACAAATATCTGTAGATCATGCAAATATTTGTTGCGCAGCGGGAATCGAACCCGCTACCTTCTGCATCTCAGCCGGCTATTTGCCCACTGCGCCACGGAGGTCGTCGATTTGACCTTTCCTTCGCAGTACCTGACGTCATAATGGACGATCCCTAAGTCGTTATGAATCCTCGATTACGAATACGTGAATAGTTTACGAGTAGCTCGTGAGTTAGACTTATAGTTGGACCATACACTCAATGGGTGGAATGCTGGCGCTATCCGATACCTACTTTATAGCAGAGGAAATATCCAGAGGAATGCTTAATGGTGGTGGAAGATGGTAATTGGAAATATCTCGAGTGTTTTGTGACATGACGAAGGTCTTCGGAGTTATTACATGCCATTTTCCTTCAATATACAACCTATTTTGTTATTTTACTTAGAAAACTTTCGTGATTTATTTCAATCACTAGTGGTTGCCAGCGGCTTCGCCCGCGTTGTTCTCGGGTGCAAAATACATATATAAACGTTGACATTCCATTTTTATATTATTGGAACTGATTTATGGGATAAATGGTAGCCTATGTGGTGATCCAGATTATAAACTACGTATATACCAAATTTCATCGAGATCGGTTCAGCCGTTACGGCGTGATTGAGTAACAAACAAACAAACATCCAAACTTTCGCATTTATAATCGTGTCGATCGACAATGTTTCTGTTCAATTCGTGAACCTTTATCAAGGTGAGTGCGATCCGCTCCGAACAACGTCTCGCCTCGTACTACGCGCTGCAGCCCTCTGCGTCCGAGCAGACGGATGCGGTGGTGGGGATTGCGTCAACGGTGGCCCATCGTGTTGACAGGCTGTATCATCATCACACTAATATTATGAAAGTGAAAGTTTAGATGTTTGTTTATTTATTTCTTAATCAATCTCGTCGTAACGACAGACCTGATTTTGATGAAATTTGTTATGTACGTAGATCATAACCTGGATTAACACATTAACACAAGGCTACTTTTTGTTGATAAAGAATGCGTGCCACTGCCGTGCGAAGCCGTGGCGGAAGCTACTTAATAAATCGAATTAAAACTATCGTATCACAGTGTTTGTAACAAAACTCCTCGGAAACGGCTAGACCGATACTAATGAAATTTTTGTGTATATTAGGTAGGTCTGAGAATAGGACGTTAATTATTTTTCATACCCCTATGTGATAAGGGTGGTCCACCCTAAAATTTATTATATATATTTTTTTATTATTTGGCAATAAACATATAAATATAAATACATAAAACTATACATTATCACCCTTATACCACTAACACCTATTTTTTAATAGCGGTATTACGAGGGCTGCTATTTATGTATCCGGAATAAAATAAAATAACTATCATTGACTGTTAAATATGGTTTTATTGCTTTTCAAAATATTCGCCATGATGATCAATGCACTTTTGCATTCGGTGAAACCAGTTTTCATAGCACTTTTTCCAATCGGAAGACGGTATCTCCAAAACATGATTTTTGAATGCCTCAACGGCTTCTTCTCGGGTTGAAAATCGTTGACCACGTAATTTATTCTTCACGGTTGGGAATAAAAAGAAGTCGTTGGGTGCCAAATCAGGGCTATATGGCGGATGACCCGTTAATTCCACCGTTTCACCCTCCAAATATCGGGTCGTTTCACCCGAAGTGTGACAGCTTGCATTGTCGTGGTGGAGAATGATTCTGCGTTGTGGATTATTCTTCCTGATTTCTGCAAAGACTTCTGTCAAACAAATAGTCGTGCACCACTCTGAATTAACAGATTTACAATTTTCTAGGGGTACAGTAGCCACGTGTCCATCTATACCAAAAAAACAGGCGACCATTTGCTTCAAAGTGCTTTTCGCACGAGCAACTTTTGTTGGGTTCGGCTCATGTTGGAAGACCCAAACTGTTGACAGTTGCTTAGTTTCGGGGTCATATGCATAAATCTAGGATTCATCACCCGTGTAGATATTATATACAGCTTTTGATGCACCACGATTGTATTTTTTTATCATTTTTTTGCACCAATCGACACGAGCCTGTTTTTGATCTATTGTCAAGTTGTGCGGTATCCAACGCGAACAAACTTTTTTTGCAGCCAAGTGTTCGTGTAATATCTTATGTATACTCGTCATACTAATGCCCAAGATCGCCTCTATCTCTCGATATGTCACATGACGATCTTGCATTATTAGTTTACGCACTGCGTCGATGTTTCGTGGCACAACAACTGATTTAGGCCGACCATCTTTAATTTCGTGCGTGAGCATACGACGTCCACGATTAAACTCACTAAACCAGTGATACACAGTAGTCTTCGATGGTGCTTTATCCCTAAAAGTCGAACTGAGTTGATCGATACACTTCTGTTGAGTTAGACCACGTCGAAAATCATAAAAAATCATCGCACGAAAATTTTCTCGAGATAAATCCATTGTGATAATGACACGCAATTTTTGAAATCGCGCCACACAATGAAAACAATTGACAGACGGACGAAATAACCTGCATTCTACAGCCAAAGAGTTCCGTTTTCAAACGTGATAATTTCTTTTTAAATATTATTTATGCAGTGGCCAGTTCCGGATTCTTAAATAGCAGCCTATGTAGTAGGTACTTTAATAACTTTTTACTCTGGGCACTCAATTACCTATTCATTTAGCAGTGTAGTGCGTACGAAATCGCGGGCAACAGCT
This sequence comes from Philereme vetulata, assembly GCA_918857605.2. Classification (NCBI taxonomy): domain Eukaryota; kingdom Metazoa; phylum Arthropoda; class Insecta; order Lepidoptera; family Geometridae; genus Philereme; species Philereme vetulata. The sequence goes on along the minus strand of OU975452.1, from coordinate 5,282,193 downwards.
AGTATTTTTATATTTTAACCCCTAACCTGAAATGTGGGGTGTTATATGATTGACGCTTATATCTGGCTTCGTGTCTGTCTGTGGCATTGTAGGTGACGATTTTTAAAGTGAAAACTTCTTTAGGTGCGTTGGGCGTATATAGCAATGGGATAAAACCATTGAACTCGCGACACTGTTACCGTTATCGTTACCGACACCTCTGTATATACCTTTGTAGGTATATGATGTGAAAACTTCTTTTGGTGCGTTGGGCATTTATTGAGATGGGAAAAACCATTGAACTCGCGACACTGTTACCGTTATCGTTACCGACACCTCTGTATATACCTCTGTAGGTATATGAAGTGAAAACTTCTTTAGGTGCGTTAGGCATTTTTGAGATAGGAAAAAACCATTGATCTCGCAACACTGTTACCGTTACCGTTACCGACACCTCTGTATATGAAGTGAAAATTTCTTTAGGTGCGTTGGAAATTTTTTGAGATAGGAAAAAACCATTGACCTCGCGACACTGTTATCGTTATCGTTACCGACACCTCTGTATATATGTACCTCTGTAGGTATATGAAATAAAAACTTCTTTAGGTGCGTTGTGTATTTTTTTGAGATTGGAAAAAACCATTGACCTCGCAACACTGTTACCGTAACCGTTACCGACACCTCTTTATATGAAGTGTAAACTTCTTTAGGTGCGCTGGGCATTTTTTGAGATGGGATAAAACCATTGACCTCGCGACTCTGTTACCGTTATCGTTACCGCCACCTCTGTATATGAAGTGAAAACTTCTTTAGGAGCGTTGGGCATTTTTTGAGGTGGGAAAAAATCATTGAACTCACGACACTGTTACCGTTATCGTTACCGACACCTCTGTATATACCTCTGTAGGTATATGAAGTGAAAACTTCTTTAGGTGCGTTAGGCATTTTTGAGATAGGAAAAAACCATTGATCTCGCAACACTGTTACCGTTACCGTTACCGACACCTCTGTATATGAAGTGAAAATTTCTTTAGGTGCGTTGGAAATTTTTTGAGATAGGAAAAAACCATTGACCTCGCGACACTGTTATCGTTATCGTTACCGACACCTCTGTATATACCTCTGTAGGTATATGAAATAAAAACTTCTTTAGGTGCGTTGGGTATTTTTTTGAGATTGGAAAAAACCATTGACCTCGCGACACTGTTACCGTAACCGTTACCGACACCTCTTTTTATGAAATGAAAACTTCTTTAGGTGCGTTGGGCATTTTTTGAGATGGGATAAAACCATTGACCTCGCGACACTGTTACCGCTATCGTTACCGCCACCTCTGTATATGAAGTGAAAACTTCTTTAGGAGCGTTGGGCATTTTTTGAGGTGGGAAAAAATCATTGAACTCACGACACTGTTACCGTTACCGACACCTCTGTATATAAGTATCTCGTAATTGTTCAAGTTTTCACTTCTGTAGGCACTCCCGGAGTGCCACTTTTTTAATAGAAAGTGAGTCTGGAGTTGTTCTTAGCTATGTCAATTTTTATTTGCGAAACAAAAAGAGACAGGCGGTTTATATAAAATTTCATAAAAATTAACTTCTATCAGACAAATATCCTGAAAATATTGTTTAAATAAAATTTTTGTGAAAATGGCTATCAATATGTCGTTTCAAATCCGCTACAAAATAGTTTTTATGTACCGCATTTGTTTTATCTGATTGCGTCTCAGTTACGATTGATGGATATTATTCTGGAATAGGCTCTAGCCATCATTTCGTTTATAAAAACTATGTGATGAACATTTATGTATTGGAGTTCGTGGAACCACAAAGGTATCTGTCATTAACAACAAATCAATAAGAAAAAAATTCTGTGTTTCTTCTAGGAAAATGTTTTTCTTTGATATTTTTATAAGATTAGAAAAAAACACATTTTTAGCCCAGAGGAGCTAACAGTTATCACCTCTAAGGGTGGATTCTACCAAACTTGCATTTACACTCGAGTTAGATACCAGGGTTAGATCTATTCCACTTTCATATTCTCGAGTAAGTCAAAAGCCGTTTTACCATGCTATCGGAAGTATAACTACTCTTGGAATTACTATAGATAGATAGATAGATAGATAATACTTTATTGCACACCACGAATCAAATACATATAAAAAACAACTACGTATGTAAATCTATGGATACAATTGGCGGTCTTATCGCTAATTAGCGATCTCTACCAGACAACCTTTGGATGGAATGAACTGTGTAGACATTACCTGGGGTGTAATGGTGTACCTAACATACTACATGTACATATGTACATACTAAAACTAATTATATAAAAATAATATAAAATATAAAACTTACATAAATGAAAGTTACATGAATCTAAATAATAACTACTCATAATAATTTATAGATACATACTTAGACTTATTTAAGAAACAAATAATTAATAATAAATACATATATATTTAGCGACAAATACTCAGATAGTGTTCTCTGAGCATACGTTTAAAAGTGGCAAGTGACTTGGCACATCTGATAGCCACCGGCAGCGCGTTCCATAACCGGACAACCTGCACTGTAAAAGACTTATCAAAGTAGGAGGAGGAGTGTACAGGTGTCCTGAGTTGGAGTGTGTCAGATGAACGCAAGGATTGAGGATTGGATTGATAGAGGAAATAGAAGCGTTCTTTAAGATAGGAAGGTGAGGAAGGGTTGAACAGGATGTTATATAAATGCTGAAGGATGTGAGTATCCCGGCGAAGGCGTATGGGTAACCACTTGAGCTTACTGCGAAATTCGGACACATGGTCATACTTCCGCAAGCCGAAGATGAACCGGATGGCAAATTTTTGCAAGCGCTCAAGTTTATCTAGTTGGTGTTCAGTGAGATCTAGATAAGAAGCATCAGCATAGTCTAGTATCGGGAGAAGAAGCGACTGCGCGAGCGAAATTTTAGTGGCAGTCGGAAGGAAGTTACGCAATCTCCTAAGAGAACCCGCTGAGGCAAACATCTTACAACTGACTTCAGATATCTGAGGTCCCCATGACAGTTGCCTGTCTATGAGAACGCCTAAATTTTTCACCGTCTCACTCTGCTTAACGTAGGTGCCATCAAATACAATTTGTGGAAGGCAAGACCAGTCTATCCTCGATATCATCCTAGAACCCCCAACGACGATTACTTGAGTTTTGAGTAGGTTAACTCTTAGACCATATGCCTTGCTCCAGTCCAGAATACGGTCTAGGTCAAGGTTTATTCTATATATAGCTTCAGGCAGCCGCTCTACTGTATCTTTTGTGTAAATTTGAAGATCGCGAACTATACGCGAATAGCAAAACGAACGTTTTTTTTTCGAATGGACTAATCTCGCTGTTGGCCTCTGAGGCCGTTGCAGCTTAACCGAGCTTTTGGCGAGCGCAGAAGGCGCTCAGCCCTGTAATTTTATTTTGATGAGGCAACTAGCGCAAGGGCACCACTTAGGTACGAACCTCGGCTTGGGCTGTTGCCGGGACGGGGATAGGAGAGAAACGCCCGGGTACGTGCTTGTATCTCATATAGGCGGCGACTGAAGGGACTCGTCGACCTCGCCGGCGAGGTCGGTGTATTTGTGGAGTGTTTGCTCTGTCTAATGTGGATGACTCTTCCGCATTAGCGGAAGTGATTTCGTCAGCCGGGTCTCAAAGAACGTATTTCGAACGACGGAGGGTTTTTCTGTGTTTGGACGGTTCAATCGAATAGTCCGGAATGGTATGTACCAAAGGATTCGGATGATGAGTGGCAAGTTTATAATGTCGCTTGGAAGTGAGCTTGATGAACTTGGCTATTGACTCTAATTTCAAATCACGATGTAGATCGTTATTGCGAAAATACCAAGGCGAGCCTGTGACTTTTCGCAAGAAACGATTTTGTACTAATTAAATGGCAGCAACTTGACGAGAGTGGGCGAATACTACTGAGGAGTATGTCATGATGGGGCGAGCAAAACAAACGTCCATAAACCATCCTATTTTATGCCGGACAGGTAGGTTATAATCTATTGGTAGGTACAGGCAGGTATTTATTAAAGGTTCGAATTACTGGCAGGTAGGTACCTACTTATTACTTAGGTACTTATAACTACATATTTAGGTATCTACTAAATACTAATGCACAGGCGCTTACCTATCTGAAATGAATTCCAAGTTATATTCAATTTTGGTCCGAAGAGATAAAGTTGCTTCTTTACTCAAACGAAACCTGATCGCGAAATCATGATCATCGTAATAATCAAATAAATCTGTTCTTTCTTTTATCCACCTTGGACGTCTAGGTGTAACATCCTCATCACTATCAGTATCTTCAATCAAATTTCTTAAACGTTCCATTAGTTTTGTTAAAATAATTATTTCCAAGGACTTTGAGTTCAAATAACAAAACAGCACAGAAACATATGGCATTCGGACGCCATTAAAATATTTTTGGAATAGCTCGGTTATTCCATGCGAAATGGTGGTATAGTAGCTATTCCCGATTAGGGCCGTTATTCTTAGAATTGTAATTGTTAAAACGTAAAAAAAATAGAGTTACTCTCGAATAACTGACAATTCCAAGAATAAAACTTATTCTCGTTTAGTCGAATCCACCCTAAGAATATCCTACAGTTTTTAACAGCTGTAGTCCTTGAACTTTGTACGGGGGTGTTCATAATTAGCTGTAAACTAGTCTTGCTGTGTCTACGTTTGTAAAGACGGATCTTTTTGACTGCGTATGCCGCAGAACTAAGTCTCTTCGACAACTTATCAATGAGACGGCCCCATTGAAGCTTATCATCCGGAGTTATTCCTAAGAATACGGTGGTGGGTGTCCACAAGAGCCAACTCCTTGTCTTTGATTTTTATATCTGGTTTATCTTGTGTAACATCAGGTATTAATTTAATTAAATAAATATTTAAATATTGCTGGACATGTCACACAGCGCTGACTAGCCCCAAACTAAGCATAGCTTGTACTATGGGAACAGATAAATTATATAAAACTTATATATTTTTTTGTAAATACATACTTTTATTATATAGAGAAACAACCAGACCCGGAACAAATATCTGTAGATCATGCAAACATTTGTTCCAAGGCGGGAATTGAACCCGCTACCTCCTGCGTCTCAGCCAGCTATGCACTGCACTACGGAGGTCGTCTATATATATTTAATACTCATTGCTTTCTTTTTATTTAGAAGAAGATTGTTTATATCGAACTATTTTACGACCTTAGAGATTGCATTGTTTGCATCGTCAAAATTGGTTTGTCGTCGCTTTAATTTAAATAAAAGTGACGTGTCATCTGCACACAGTACAACCTCATGATCGTCCCTTCCAAGATGAAAGATGGAAGATGGAGTTTTTGTCAGATCAATCCGAGAAAGTTATTTTGTAAGCTATCAACCTTTGAGGCCGGCTGGCATAACGATCCCTAAACGTATTTAGTAAATACTTACATGTTTAAATACTTACTACTTCTATGTTTAAATTTGATGAATTTGTGTAATCTGACTACTTCTTTAATCACATTTAGCCACTGTGTCGTTGTGCAAGTCGCCCTGAATCCATATCGGAAAGGTATCCGAGCTTTATGAATCTGAAATAGTTTTAAAATGGCGTTTTGCATTTGAAATTAAATCCTACAAAAACTGGCGGACCTATCCGACAGCTTTCCGACGCTTGAAATAGCCCCGCTAACGTAAAGTTGTAACCATCGCCTCGTAGTGCACGCACCTTAGAAATATGCCCTACGATGCACTGCCCTGCCTCCATAATTAGGGCATAACGGTATTGCATTGCATTGTGCTGGCACTCATACCCTGTTAACCGGAACCAAAGAATACTAGCCGGAACACAGTTTTGCGAGCGACGATAATAGATACTGTCATCATCATCATCATCAGCCGGGAGACGTCCACTGCTGAACATAGGCCTCCCCCATTAGATCGCCACAACGAGCGGTTGGTAGCCGTTTGCGCCTAACGGCTCCCCGCGATTCTTACTATATCGTCGGTCTACCTTGTGGGGGGTCGGCCTACGCTGCGTCTTCCAGTCCGTAGTCTCCTCGAGAACCTTTCTTCCCCAACGGTTATCGGTTCTATGAGCGATGTGGCCCGCCCATTGCCACTTCAACTTGCTAATTTTGAGAGCTATTTCGGCAACTTTAGTTCTTCTGCGGATTTCCTCATTACGGATTTTGTCACGCAAAGAAACCCCGAGCATATCCTTCTCCATAGCTCCATAGATACTGTGGTGTTACTTAAAATATGTAATACAATGTAATAAATTATTTATTTTGCTTATGTAAGTACACTGTTAATTCAATATTCAATTATTTTTTATTAATAGCTACCGTCCTATAACGTTCTCGTGAAATCCAGTCCATCCAAAGGTTGTCTGGAAGAGATTGCTTTTAGCGATAAGACCGCCACTTGTATTTCTGCGTGTATTGTTATTTGTTTTTTGTTTTAAGTGTGATTTACATAAAGCGTTTTCTATCTATCTAAAATGTGATTATAGCAATAATAATATACACAGTAATTATACATTTACAAACAGCTTTATTCACAAATCATATTGCTGAACAACTAGATAATGTAAGTAAAAATGATACAATGCAGCTATCTTTATTTCAAAATTTTACAACCATCTTAAAATTTTCAAGCCTAGACGTTACTTGAACTCGAAACCTTCCTCTTGATACGAGGATGCACTGTCCAACTGTGCTACCGCGCTATGTCACGTCAGGGTCGAAATTAGTGAGATGATTCAGATTACGACTAAAGCGCCGTCTTGGAATTTTCCGTATGTGTTCAGATAACACACATAAAAACTAAAATACTATCCTTTTTCTATCATTATTGCATAATTTTGATACTACGTAATAATATTAATTTTTACAAATTAAATAAACACGCAAAATAGTATTTTAATATCAGTGTTATCTTTTAATGAACTATTTCATAGTAATAACATGATTTATATACACAGATAATTGCTCAATATTATATATTTGGCACATATTATTGCCACATTCAAGGATATGTATTGATTTCATAAACACTCATTTATACAACCTGTAATGTTACGTACGACATAAAACACACACATCCGGAATCGTATTTACAGATTTTAGTACGACATTACTTAAAACAAACATCCGGAATCGTGTTTACAGATTTTAGAATTGGGTTTAATACCTGTCGCTTTAATATTTATTCAGTAATCGATACATTTTCAATATACAATTTTTAACATTTTTAAACTTCAAATCGGCAATGCCTGTGCTACGATGCCGCTTATGGCGGGTTCCTATATCCGTCGGTAACCGACTACGCCTCGTATCTCCTTGAAAAAGTGTCAAACTAGTGTCAAACTTTTGACAGGTTTTCAAGGAGAAACGTGTCGTAGCTGGTTGCCGACGGATATAGGAACGCGCTATTAGTCAGTCTACATACATGATGAATGAATATAATCTGTTTACCTATGTTATACAGGCTATTTCATTTACATTTTCAGCACTTGGTATTAAGTTAGTTAAAAAAAATCTATACTAATTAATTTGAAAAAAAAAAACCTTCCGAGAGGTTTTATTCAAATTCGTTATGTTATGAGTTTTGGCTGTGACCTAAACAACAATAAAACTATTTTAGATCTCAAATATTTACAAAGTATAACTTAATAGGTATTTACGTCAGAGACATATCAAAGACAATCAACGTTGGGTGCTTTTAACATCCAACATTATGCTGAGCTGAACGCAATTGCGGTACGCATACACATGAGTCGAACTGTTTTATTGGATTCAATTGTATCTACTGTTCCTTATAACTGTTTCATGTGTTATTCTGTGTGTACTAATTAAATGATTGTTCTATTTTATTCTACACATCGAATAAATATATAAAATATATTCTAATATAATTATGCAAAGAAAAAACACTGTGACAGTTTTTTATTGCAAAATGTATGTTCAGTATATACCAACAATAATTTGTTATATTTGATACATAGTTACACAATAATATTAATGTTTCTGATTATTATACTTTTATGTATATTTAAGCGTCCGTGTTTTCCCGAAAACATAAACAAAAGTTTTTATAAGTGTCACTCTACGGGAGGTCTTAACATTTTTAAAATGAATATAAACTAAACAGACGGTGTTTGAATCCGTACAGTTCTCATGTTATAGTGATTTAATAAAAGTCATATATCATATATAGAATAGATAATATACCTAATGCATTCCACTCTTCAATTTAAACCTTATAAATTAACGTGAATCATTTTAAAGGTATCTAGGTGATCCGTGTCTAGGTGCTATGTCCGATAACCGCATTACAGGTCTTTTCCTGACATCTGGAAAGAAGCACAGATAATTCCTTTACCTAAGAAACCCAATCCATATTCTTTTTCTGAAAACCGTCCCATATCTATACTTCCCTTTCTATCAAAAGTCCTTGAACGCCTTGTCCATAAACAACTCAGTACCTACCTATCCAATAATATCCTGTTAAATCCTCTCCAATCTGGTTTTCGCCCCGGATATAGCACAGTCACAGCGCTCGTCAAGATAACCGATGACATTCGGTTTGGAATGGAGAGTGGGAAGGTGAGAGTGCTGTCATTACTCGATTTCAGCAATGCCTGCAACAACGTCGATTTCGACATACTTCTGGGTGTATTAAGCTCTCTTAACATATCTCCAACGGCTATTGACTGGTTTCGTAGTTATTTGTTTGGACGCCGGCAGCGCATCCGTATTGAAGATAATTACTCTTCATGGTGCAGCCTTTCTGTTGGTGTCCCCCAAGGCGGCGTCTTATCTCCTCTCCTCTTCAGTGTTTTTATTCATTCAATATCTTAAAATCTTTCTTCTTCCTACCACTTGTATGCAGATGATTTACAAATTTACAGACAAGCCCCGATTGACAATATTAACGGAGCTATCAGTTTAATAAACTCAGATTTGGACCGAATTTGTGACTGGAGAAAATCCTTTGGTCTTACCGTAAACCCTAAAAGACACATATGATCATAATCGGTAGTCACAAAATGATTCCTAGGCTAGATTTTGCACAACTCCCACCTGTACTTTTTAATGGAACACAAATAGCTATCAGTCAGACGGTGAAAAACTTGGGAATTATCATGGACACCAAGCTATCATAGGTGCCGTGTATTGCTGAGATCAGCCGCAAAGTGTTTGCTTCTTCAGCTTCGTTGCGTAGACTTCGTAACTTTTTACCGACCGCCACCAAAATTACGCTTGCACAATCCCTTTTACTCCCTATCTTAGATTACGCCGACGCCAGCTACCTCGACATTTCCGAAGTCCAAATGAGTAAACTTGAGCGCCTACAAAACCTTTGTATTCGGTTCATCGGCTTGCGCAATTATGACCATGTCTCAGAATTCCGCGCAAAACTCAAGTGGCTCCCTATATGTCTTCGCCGGAATGCACATATTGTATCACTTCTTTATAACATTCTCTATAATCCCACTTCACCTTCTTATCTAAAGGAGCGTTTCGAGTTTCTGTATCAGGGACACTCTCAAACCCTTCGTTCTTCCGAAGCTCTACAGCTTCGAACTCCCATCCATAGTTCACAATTTTATGGTGACTCCTTTACAGTACAAGCTGTGCGACTGTGGAACGCCTTACCTTTGTCTGTAAGGTCGTCCCAATCTCTTCCTATTCTCAAAGTCAAGGTATACAACCATTTCCTTTCGTTGTCTCGTAACTGCTAGTTAGTGTTTATGTTATTTATCCTCTTTATAGTGTAGTTTATTTATACTTATATTATTTGTACGTATTTAAGTTTATGTTTATTAGTATAATTAATAGGTAAATTTTATTTTATTTTGTGGGTTCTGTTTATGTCTGTAGGTACTCTTACACCACCGTCTTTTGATTTTGTTTATCCTGTCCATCCAAAGGTTGTCTGGAAGAGATCGCTTTTAGCGATAAGACCGCACATTGTACCTTTATATATTGTTTATTTCCATTATTGTATTTTTATTTGGTGTGCAATAAAGAGTATTTCATTCATTCATTCATTCATACAGGGAATTTACGGGTTATGACCATACAACCTGTTTTGTTAAGTACGACATTAACTTAAAATAAACATCTGGAATAGTATTACCTGATTTTAGAAGTTGGGTTTAACACCAGTAGCTTGAATATTTATCCAGTAATCGATATTTCCAATAAAGAATTTTAACGTAAATCAGCGGCGCCTTTGCGACTATGTCGCCTAAAATAAATAAATATTGATGGAGATTTCACACAGCGCTATCTAGCCCCAAACTAAGGAGAGCTTGTACTATTTGAACCAGATAACTGATAGAATACTTATATACATTTTTTTTGTAAATACATACTTATAATATATAGAAAAACAACCAGACCCGGAACAAATATCTGTAAATCATGCACACATTTGTTCCGCGGCGGGAATCGAACCCGCTACTTCCTGCGTCTCAGCCGACTGTTCGCCCACCGCGCCGCGGAGGTCGTCGTGTATGTACTATATATGTTTGTCCGAGGATAACTTTCGAAGCGTTGATTTGATCATCGTGAAATTTATTAAATAGGTAGGTAGTGATGGCACAATTAGGTGTGACTAAATGAGCTAAAAATGTGGGGGGTAGTTGAGATATTGGGGATTGGGGTTCAAGAGGGGTAAATTTAAATGAGGCTAACTGGTTAAGTGGGACGTCAAATGAAAGCTAAATGAGTGAAATGAAGTCAACTGAGGGTACACCAGTGATCCCACAGTGCTAACACAAATATAGGCAAAAGTCTGAAATTTAGAATAACTGCAATTAAAAAAGAAAACACAAAAAAGACATCCACCTTACATGAACTCCCGTTACCTGTAATTTGAATGATACTGTAGGTCAAGTGATTTAGTATTTTTTCTTGACACTATTTTGATATTGACTATCAAATACTACTAGATTACAAATACTATTTTTTTGTTTTAATCGGAGACCCTCGAGATCTCAGTTCGGGGCGAACCACTAGTTTAGATAAAGCCGCTGGCATGAAGCCGCCGAAATGTGTGGGCGGGTCGGTTTTGGTGTGTATACTGCTTTAGTCTTTATTTATTTATAGCTTTCGACCGTGGCTTTGCCCGTGTAGATTGTCAATAAAAAGTAGTCTATAGCTAACTCTAGGTCATAATCCCATACATATGAAACCACCCATTGAAATCGGTCCAGGCGTATATTTTTGGAAATTTAACAAACAGAGTGATAGTTAAGTAAGTATAATACATTTATTTCGGACAACAGTACAGTACAGATAAAACAGAAGGTAATAAAATAAAATAAAACATTGAAAAAAACATTAAAAATAACATTATTAAAATAGTAGGCACCTACCTATAAAAATACAGAAAGACAGATAAAAAAAACAACAGAAATAGATCATTATAGGCAGGTACCTAACAAGAGCTACATATACATATACGTGGGCGCTAAAAGGTTATGTACTGTGTGGTGTCCCAAAACGGATCAGTCTTAGCTTTATATTGGTCCGCGCTTAGGCACTAAGTGCAGACCAACGCTGGTTTTCAGACTGAGCCTGTTTTAGTGACCAGAGAGAGAGACCGAAGCAACATGAAAAAAAGAGGCATTAGTAAAATACATACAAACAAAGTACCTACGTATAAATAATTTGAATAAAATAAAAAAATAAAGGACCGTCTTTTATTTTATTTAAATAAATTATTTAATAAATAAATTATTTATTAGCCGGTCACATGTTACAATCCAATTAGTTAGTAGACATTGTTGCGCAAATCGTCTTAAGTTTATAAGCAATTCTAATCTAAAACGAAATTGCCTGTTTAAAAATATTGATGATAATTATCAGAATGAACTTGTAATACTCCTGTGCGTTTTCGTCAGCGCGATCCAGAATTGGAACGTTTTTACTAGTGACATCTAGTTCTGTTTTTGGTAAACTTTTATACGTGAATGTTGCAGGCACCGTTGTGCATGTTACCCTAAGAATCTAGGTATATAGTAACCTATATTGAGATAAAATATAATAGAAAACGCTACACATAGACTAACAAATCATATTTAAAACATATAACCACATACTCGATAGTACAATTGGCGGTCTTATCGCTAAAAGCGATCTCTTCCAGAAAACCTTTCAACAACCAACAGATAGTTACCAGTTTCAACAAATTATCTAAGTACCTAAATGTTTTATTGTACTTTTTTACCTTCAATAATTCCGTCCTTAAAGGACGTTATTATGGAAGGAACGATTAAGAACAGACAGAGACCGATCTAAGCATGAGTCCGCTATACCGAAACGTACCTAAAAACCGTTGACATGCTTTTAGGTATCGTATCGATATTGTAATGTCTGACAACCGATACTAAATATCTGTACAAAACACGCTAACAAACTAACGTAATGATACCAATACGTGTTCGTACGATACCCAATACTGAAATACCTAAACATATTCGGCAAACAACAGTTGATAGTTTGGTTTGGTTGGCACCTTACTTTAATAATTAGGGCATCCCTTTCTATCGCGTAGGGTTTCATGTGAAAACACGAGATGAAGCGAATATTGGTTAAATAGCTAGCGTAATTGGTACTTACTATTACGAAGGATGCCTTTTAAGTTTTGTAATTTGAAGTAAAAAACACAACTAGAACCTTATAGTACTTTTTATTGTTTTTTAAAGTATTCACCACGTAGCTTAATACACTTTTTCATTCGCTCAAACCAGTTATTATAACATTTATTCCACTCTAAAGTGGGGGTGTTCAAAATGGCTGACTTGAAAGCGTCGACTGCTTCTTCACCGGACTGGAACCTTTGACCACGAAGACTTTTCTTAATTTTAGGAAATGTAAAGAAATCGTTAAGGCTTAGGTCAGAACTGTATGGAGGATGGTCCAGAATTTCTACTTTTTCCTGCTTCAAATACTCAATCGTTCGACGAGTGCTGTGTGAGCTTGCGTTGTCGTGGTGCAGGATGATGCGTCGCTTTGAGTTAGATTTTCGAAGTTTAGCTATGACTTGTGGTAAACAAACTGTGGTATACTACTCTGCGTTAACCGTTCTATGATCTTCAAGTGCAATAGTCGCAACATGACCCGTCTTTCTAACGAACGTGGTCACCATCTTCTTTGAAGTGCTTCGAGAACGAACAACTTTAGTCGGCTTTGGCTCGTCTTAAAAGACCGAGATTGTAAATTGTTTGTTTGGAATCAGGATCGTAGGCATACATCCAAGATAAATCACCACTGATGATGTTGCAGACGCGATTTGACTCTACTCGGTTGAACCTTTGCAGAATTTTCTTACACCATCTGACGCGAGCCGCCTTGTAAACATCGGAAAGCAGATGTGGTACCTATCCAACGGCAAACTAGCTTTCTCACACCAAGCGCTTCATGCAAGATCTTCTGAATGGTTGTCCCTGAGATGCCTAATAGAGCCTTTATCTCTCGATACGTCACATGATGATCTTCGAAAATTAGTTGTCTCACAGCAATGATGTTTTCTTCAGTGAAGGCGAATTTTCGGCGTCCTTTGCGAGATTTGTCACCAACATTAGTATGTCCACGCTGGAATTCTAAATACCAGCGTTCGACAGTCCGCAGACATGGGACTTCATCACAGAACACAGATGTCAGCTCTTCAAAACACTGAAGCCGTGTCAGGTCTCGTCTAAAGTTGTAGAAAATTATTGTACGAACATTTTCCTTAGAAACATTCATTTTCGTACGTGACCTGACAGATTATAATCGACGCTGTGACTAAACAATGGCATTAATCCTAATACTTTCAACTGTTTTGAGATTCATAGTTTAAACACATTGGAATATAGAACAGTTCCAAATTCAAAATTGCCGGGAAATATGGAAACAACAGAACTTAAAAGGCATGCCAGGTATGTATTCTGTTTTTGTGTCAGAGCAGTAAAGTTCACTATACCTAGTCAGGTCATAAGTATTGTCACACAGTAAAAACTTTTCTTTTAGAATGCTGGCCACAAAAAAGTTTATAGAATTCGAATTTTGAATTGTTCATGAAAACAAGAATGTATACTTTTTAGAATTTTACTCATTTTTAAATATGGAGTGGATGCTTAAAGAAGACCGTGTTGCAGTTATTGCGTTGTATCGTTGCGGTTACGCGCCAATTCAAATTTTTGACAGACTGAAAAATTTGAATATAACCGAAAGATTCGTTTATCGCACCATCAAACGATACAATGAAGACTCTAGTGTAGATGGACAGGTCAAGAAGTGGTCGCCCTTGGTCTGTTAGGACTCAAGCAGTGATAAAAGCTGTGATGGCGCGAATTCAAAGAAATCCCAAACGTAAGCAGAAACTGTTGGCCCTTCAGATGGGGTTAAGCAGAACCACGATGAAAAGAGTGTTAAATGAAGACCTAGGGCTTCGGGCATATTGAAGAAAAACAGGACATCGTTTGAATGCTCGTCTAATGGACCTGAGACTGAAGAGATGCCGCGCTTTGTTGAAGCAGTACGCGGGAAAAAAATATCGGGAAATTCTTTTTTCGGATGAAAAAATTTTTACCGTAGAAGAGAGCTACAACAAACAAAATGATAAGGTGTACGCATACAGTAGTGAAGAAGCGAGCAACCGTATTCCGCGTGTCCAACGAGGTCATTTTCCATCCTCGCTCATGGTATGGTTGGGAGTTTCTTATCGGGGCTTAACAGAGGTACATTTTTGTGAGAAAGGTATAAAAACGAATGCAGTTGTGTATCAAAATACAGTCCTGACGAACCTTGTGGAACCTGTTTCTCATACCATGTTCAATAACAGGCACTGGTTATTCCAACAAGATTCGGCGCCAGCTCATAGAGCGAAGAGCACACAAGACTGGCTGGCGGCGCGTGAAATCGACTTCATCCGGCACGAAGACTGGCCCTCCTCAAGTCCAGATTTGAATCCGTTAGATTACAAGATATGGCAACACTTGGAGGAAAAGGCGTGCACAAAGCCTCATCCCAATTTGGAGTCACTCAAGACATCCTTGATTAAGGCAGCCGCCGATATTGACATGGACCTCGTTCGTGCTGCGATGGACGACTGGCCGCGCAGATTGAAGGCCTGTATTCAAAATCACGGAGGTCATTTTGAATAAACTTTAGTGTCATAAGAATTTATGTTTTGTTAAATTTATTTTGGTATATAAATGGTTACATAATGAATAAACTTGTTTCAATTATTTTATATTAAACATGTGACAGAATTTATGACCTGACTAGGTACATGCATAGTAACTGCGAAAGTAACTGTTTGTTTGTTAGTTTGTTTGTTACCTTTTCATAACCGAACGGAGGAATGGAGCGTCAAAGTACCTAACTTTGACGCTTCAAATCGACCTTATTTACGTCGTATTGTGGTCGAGTTTTAATTACAAATTTCTTTAGATTTATTTAGATTACTACACTGGTGGGTCAGTTGCACCGCGCAGCAAATAATGTTATTTTAAATCGATAGCTAGCCATTTTCTGAATAAAAACATTGTAAATATGGTGATTTTTAAATGTGCCACAGTCTTTTTGTTGGTAGGTAGCTACTTTTCTACTATTTATTTGCACCTACGAAAAATTGTGCTAATCCTAAGCCTAGTAAAGCAAGAAGGATAATCAATTACATATTAAATTTAAAACTAAAAACAAACTTAAAGGCAATAACAGGACATCATAGTAATACAAAATATATAGATCTTAATGTAGGTAGGTGCCCTACATAAATCAATTAGGTAGGTAATAAAATAAATTTATTCAATAATCCTCTCTGGGGCCAGCCAGCGCGGCCTAAACGCCATGCGCCAGCTTGCCAGATTCAGATATGCCTTAGCGTATTCGTACTTAACATAACCAAACAAGCTGCCAAACCAACCGAAAGTCACTGCTAAGAACACTAACGTAGCTATGGTCAACCAAGCATTCGTTGGTAAGTAGATATCGATATCGGGTAATGGTTATCGATATCGATACTGAAACCAAAAATCGATACAATATCCGCTAGCAAATATACTCAATAGCGCTCATGTCTAGACCGATCAAAAACAGGTTAATGGGTAGAATTACGTTTAAATTCGTTGATAGAGTATGTTCAATAAGAGAAGAGTCGTGGCGTTTTGTGAACTAACATTAAAAATTTTATATGGCAACCCAATCCAGCGTTCATCTGTCTCATAAATTAGGTATTGTGGATCTTGTTTTTATGCTAGTTAATTACATAATTGTGTCGAGAAGAGGAAAAACGTTATGCAGCTCTGTGAGGCAAATAATATATAATGTTATACAGTTTTGTCTACGCGAAAAAGCATCAAAAAGCCCTATCATCGACCTGAAAAAATCTACGGAACGAGTAGTCGCAATGACTGGTATGTAATCGCTTTCTTGTGGTATTTTTGGACTGTACATTGATTTCTTAGGCGAAATAAACAGCGTCTCTAGTGTTTTGTGTGTGATTAGCGTAAACGGAAATACTATAGTAGGTAAAAATCACTCAAGCCTAAGCTAACCTATTTTTGTAGTACGACTAACACATATTGATACTTTGCGTTTTTAGATATTAAACTGATTATGAACATTTTATGTTGCAGGTGTTAGTAGAGTTACTGTGACTAGAATTAAAAAATAGGGTGCTTTAAATAAGAGAATGGTTTAAATGGAGTGTGTGGTGCACTCCAGGAGAAAAACGCAAAGGCCGGCCCAAGACAATAATTCTGAAAAATTTTGACAAATGTGGCATACGGAGCAAAATTAAACAATTTTATACTGTTCGAAAAGAGCTACCGACTCTAAGGAATCTTCATAAAGTACTAAAAGAAGACATACATTTTGGCAGTAGAATGTCTAGTCTGCACAGTGTTTTGAAAGAAATGGATATCAATATAAAAAATGTCAGTCATAACGAAAAATACTTATAGAGCGGCATGATATTGTGGCTTGGCGTGCCAAATATTTGAGAACCATGGACCGTTTGAGAGAAACAGAAAAACCAATTGTTTATGTAGATGAGACATACATCCATACTGCACATGAAGTCAACAAGCGCTGGCAAGGCCCAGATGAACCTGGGGTATCTAAAGCCATTTCCCTTGGTGAAAGATATGCACATGCTAGTACATGCTGGTACCAGGAATGGATTTGTAGATAATTGTTTACTTGAATGCAAGGGTAAAAATACTTCAGCAGAGTATCATCACGACATGAATGATGAGAACTTTACAAAATGGGTAACACAAAAACGTATACCCAATCTTACCGAACCATCGGTAATTGTGATGGATAATGCATCTTATCACAGTGTACGTATAAATAAACCTCCAAATAACAGAGACAATAAAGACACAATGAAAGAATGGTTAAATGATAATGGAATATCATTCCCAGAAAATGCACTTAAAGCTGAATTATTCGATTTTATAAAAAAGAACAAAGGTGATCTCATGTACAAAATAAATCAATTACTTGAAGCACATGGTCACACTGTTGTCAAGTTACCGCCGTATCATTGCGATTTAAATGCAATAGAATTAATATGGAGTTTAGTTAAATGAGATGTTGCATCAAAGAATGTTAATGTATCAGCCAAGGAATTGCTGCCCATAATAAATAAATGCTTCAATAACGTACAC
Organism: Philereme vetulata; assembly: GCA_918857605.2. Lineage (NCBI taxonomy): Eukaryota > Metazoa > Arthropoda > Insecta > Lepidoptera > Geometridae > Philereme > Philereme vetulata. The sequence goes on along the minus strand of OU975452.1, from coordinate 5,264,515 downwards.
TGTGATAAGATGCATTATCCATCACAATCACCGATGGTTCGGTAAGATTGTGTATACGTTGTTGTGTTACCCATTTCGTAAAGTTCTCATCATTCATGTCGTGATGATAATTTGCTGAAGTATTTTTACCCTTGTATTATCTATAATTGTCAATTTTTACTGTATAGGTATTAAGATAATGTTTTTAAATTATAAAATGTCTCCATATTAAATTTTTTAAGTCTGAGTATGCAGTCCAGTGCAACTCATCAGTAGGTACTAGAAGAGTAGAAAGGCCATGCTCCATAGAAGCACGTTAGACTTACAACATAGCTAGCCACTATCCTATATAAATAATTTTTATTAAAGCCAGCACTTAAACTTCAGTAGAATCATGCATGTCCATTATTTTTGGCTCATCACATAACACCTGTGCTGTGCTATGTTAGCCAATTTTAATCAGCATTATGTGAAGATACGTACGAACCTACCTACTTAATAGCAAGTAAGTACCTACTGATGACAACAGTTGGTGTCTATGAATGTCTGTCTACCAAGTATCAAAAACTTTTAGTCGTACTGGCAATGACAGAGCAGTGTTGTCAACGCAACAAAAATAGTAATTTGGCACACGCGCGACCTCAATTCCTACGACGCTTCTCTTATTGAACAGACTATACTAGTAATATGGGTTCAAATAAAAGACTCGTGTCCCGGTTAAGTACAAGACAACAGAAAACTGCGCTAGTCTAACAAAATACACAAAACGCATCGAGAGCGCGTTCTAGGATCGGAACGTTTTTACTAGCGCCATCTAGTTCTGTTTTCAGTAAACAAATGAGATTATTACTTTGAACAAAATTTATATTAATAATTTAGATAGAAGACGTAGAAAGTGCAGCTGTAGATCAGTAAGGAGTGGAAATCACTTCCGGTATATGTTTTTTTCCGGACCAGTATAATCTTGGAGTCTTCAAGCCCAGAGTGAACAAGTTCTTTTTAGGTAAGCGTGCACCATCTTCAATGAGACCATCACTTACCATCAGGTGAGGTAGTGGTCAAGCGCTCGACTAATATCAATAAAAAATGTGTGTGTGTTCTTATGTATGCTCGAAAGAAGTGGTGGTGTAACGAAAATAGCTAAAGATTTCATCCCGTATGCCACAACTCTTTGTTTGAAGCTAACTTCATCATGTAGTCTCACTACATGATGAAGTTATTTTTGTATGAAATATGTATGACCAAAAAGTATGATTTTTGTGGTACTTTTCTGGTTTAGTCATGTTTAAATATGCTCCTAGTTTCTAAATAAACACAAATGATTACTCATTAAAACGGGTATTTACTGCGTCTGTACCTACCTTTTTTGTTTTATTAGTCCGCCCGAGATCATGCCTGTTACAACATATTCCATATACGGATAGCAAATAAAAAAGGTACATACACGACAAATACCCGTTTTAATCGGTAATTAAACACAAATGATTTTTTTTATATAATTTTTTTCGGAAACCATGTTGATACAGCATTACCATTGACAATTTACTTTCTTTTGTTTCATATAATAAATTTATTCATTAACAAATTACTAAATCGCGTTTGAACTGAACTTATTACAGAATAGGTATTTCTATAACAACAGAATAAGTACATTAATAAAACAATAACAACAATTAGTATTAAAACTTAATGTCACACAATCATCATCTCAGCCCGTCTGCACCCACTGTTGGGTATAGGCCTACCCTTTATTATGCCATTATTTCCGGTCCCTTGCGAGTCTCATCAATTGACACCCAGCTACGCTTTCAATATCATTCGACCATCGGGCGGTCTTCCTCTTGGTACGAGCATAACACGATACTAACTAGTAATCAATTTAAATCAATATTGTGATCATAATGCCACAAAACACTTATCACAGAGCAGCGATGTCTGTTAGCAGTCCTACAAACATGGCCGTGCCAGGAATTTCAATTAAAATGATCCATTGAAAAGCCGTTGGACTTTTGTAGGAATTTAGGAATTTCGATAAATTGTCGTATAATTTTTTCTGTAGAGGTTAAAACAATATTGTTCAAGAAATGTCCAGCAATATTTATATATATTTTAAATTAATTTCATATATTTAGTTATTTGGTGATATTTTTATAAATAAATAAATATTGCTGGACATTTCACACAGCGCTATCTAGCCCCAAACTAAGCATAGCTTGTACTATGGGAACCAGATAACTAATAGAATACTTATATACTTTTTTTTTGTAAATACATACTTATAATACATAGAGAAACAACCAGACCCGGAACAAATATCTGTAGATCATGCAAACATTTGTTCCGCAGCGGGAATCGAACCCGCTACCTCCTGCGTCTCAGCTGCGTATACAAAACATATTGTTATTAATTTGAACTTTCTTATAAAAATCAAATAAGTATGCTACATCTATAAGCCCTATAGCAGCTATCTTCAGAACTCTATATATCTCCACTCCAATAAGTGGAAGTTTTGATTCATACCCACATTTTGTTTACAGTATTTCATACGTGACAGATAGCAAGCCAATCACCCCTTTTTAGATTATTAATGATGGCAACATGACCATGAATTTTTCATCACTTGGACGGCCAGAGAACTCATTACCTCGGAGTATATCAGGCCAACCCGCCCCTTTTAATATAGCAAAAATAGTATACGCATAACGCACAAAAACTTAATTTAAAATAGAAGCGCCTCAAGCGATTTAATATTTTACCACACCTGTACCCCAATGGGCTAACATCGAAACCACTCATGCCCTTAGTATAATAGCTACTGAAAAACATAATACCTTTTGTTCATAAATGCTTTGTCTTAGTAATTAATTATTAAAAGGTCCATTAATTGATTCTTGAATAATTTAAAGCATATTTCATAGTCATTGTCACGATCGGAATTAATAACGGTTAAGGCTACAATTTGGTACAAACTGAGCGATAAGCTGATTATTATGTTCCGCAGTGGAAGTCCTGCGGCTGATATCATTAGCAATAAGCGGGGCGGATAGCGGTAATGCTAGTTATAGTCGACATTTGCTGCCATAACCGAACAAAGGCAATTGATTTTCGAGGTTAATAACAATATTGAAAAAAAATAAAGGTAGCTGATCTGTATATCTGTATCTAAAAATCAAGCAAGCCTTATTGTTCGTAAAATTGCTAGTTACAATTGAGGCTACATTTCAATTGACCAGTGGCCGCTTATCAGTGTCATAGAATAGTATTCGCGCACGCACTGTGCGACCACATAACTAGGCCTTAATGTTATTATCTATACATAACTGTTGTAAAATATCACATATCGCCAAACGCTCCGCCTGTGCAAGATCTTGGCCTTATTGGCTTGAAATGTAGATTCCAACTATCCAACAACGCTCGAATGCACTTTTTTACACTATTATGGGAGAATATCTGTAATATTAGATGTATGGTGCATTGGTGTACACTTGTTCTAGGGTGGTTATGGTAATCAAGTGTAGTGGAAGATGCCCAACAGCTAAACGGAGTGACAATCTACTTGCTATAGCTGTTAGAGACTAAATGAGAAGAGTAAAAGATCGGGCTCAATGGCGCATCGCAGAAGAGAACTACGTCCAGCAGTAGACCAGCTATGAAACCTCGCTTAGTCAAGCGTAGCGTAGAACGCCCGCGGGCTAGATGAAGTGGTGATCTGCGTCTCGTAGAGACTGGATGAGAAGAACTGAAGATCGGGCTCAGTGGCCCACCGTAGAATAGATCTACGTACAACAGTAGACCAGCTAAGAGATTACATTTAGGCAAGCATAGCGTGGCCTTATGAACAAGCTCAGAGTCGAGCTATGGAAAGGGCTATGCTCGGGGTTTCTCTACGGGATCGAATCAGAAATGAGGAGATACGTAGGAGAACTCAAGTCACCGCCATAGCCCGACGGATTAGCACGTTGAAGTGGTAATGGGCAGGCCATATAGCGCGCAGAAGAGATGGCCGATGGGGCCGGAAAGTTATCGAATGGAGGCCACGGACCGGCAAGCGCAGCGTAGGACGTCCACCTACAAGATGGGCAGACGACCTGATAAGAACCGCAGGTCGGCGTTGGATGCAGGCCGCTTCCAACCGCTGATCCTGGAGATCAATGAGGGAGGCCTTTGTCCAGCAGTGGACGTCCTACGGCTGATATGATGATGATGATGATGATGAAGCATAGCGTAGAACGCCTGCGGCCTAGATGGAGTAGCGATCTACGTGATATAGCTGGTAGAGACTGGATGAGAAGAACCGAATATTGGACTCCGTGGCGCACTATAGAAGAGACCTACGTATAACAGTAGACTAGCTAAGAGATTGCATTTAGGCAAACATAGCGTAGAACGCCTGTGGCCTAGATGGAGTAGCGATCTACGTGATATAGCTGGTAGAGACTGGATGAGAAGAACCGAATATTGAACTGCGTGGCGCACTATAGAAGAGACCTGCGTACAACAGTAGACTAGCTAAGAGATTGCATTTAGGCAAACATAGCGTAGAACGCCTGTGGCCTAGATGGAGTAGCGATCTACGTGATATAGCTGGTAGAGACTGGATGAGAAGAACCGAATATTGGGCTGCGTGGCGCACTATAGAAGAGACCTGCGTACAACAGTAGACTAGCTAAGAGATTGCATTTAGGCAAACATAGCGTAGAACGCCTGTGGCCTAGATGGAGTAGCGATCTACGTGATATAGTTGGTAGAGACTGGATGAGAAGAACCGAATATTGAACTGCGTGGCGCACTATAGAAGAGACCTGCGTACAACAGTAGACTAGCTAAGAGATTGCATTTAGGCAAACATAGCGTAGAACGCCTGTGGCCTAGATGGAGTAGCGATCTACGTGATATAGCTGGTAGAGACTGGATGAGAAGAACCGAATATTGGGCTGCGTGGCGCACTATAGAAGAGACCTGCGTACAACAGTAGACTAGCTAAGAGATTGCATTTAGGCAAACATAGCGTAGAACGCCTGTGGCCTAGATGGAGTAGCGATCTACGTGATATAGCTGGTAGAGACTGGATGAGAAGAACCGAATATTGGGCTGCGTGGCGCACTATAGAAGAGACCTGCGTACAACAGTAGACTAGCTAAGAGATTGCATTTAGGCAAACATAGCGTAGAACGCCTGTGGCCTAGATGGAGTAGCGATCTACGTGATATAGCTGGTAGAGACTGGATGAGAAGAACCGAATATTGGGCTGCGTGGCGCACTATAGAAGAGACCTGCGTACAACAGTAGACTAGCTAAGAGATTGCATTTAGGCAAACATAGCGTAGAACGCCTGTGGCCTAGATGGAGTAGCGATCTACGTGATATAGCTGGTAGAGACTGGATGAGAAGAACCGAATATTGGGCTACGTGGCGCAATGTAGAATAGACCTACGTCCAGCAGTGAACCAGCTAAGAGAACACGTTTAGGCAAGCGTAGCGTAGAACACACGCCGGCTAGATGGAATGGCAATCTACGTGATGTAGCTTATAAGCTGGCTTAGTAATGCACCTTGGGAAAGACTTGCTGCTATTAGACCTATAAGATGCTACAAGCGTAGTCACCCGCTAGATAGATGGAGCGTTGAACTACCTATTGTAGATGGCTGAAATTAGATAAAAAGAGACGAGGAAATGGCCTCAGTAGCACACTACAGGAGAAACTTACGTCAAGCAGTGGAGTACTTTATGACCGTAGTGTAGAGCACCCGCTAACTGAAGCAAGAACATACTGGATGTGAGCCGAATCGGGCTCAGTCCCCTTCAAAAAGACCCTTGTTTTTTATCTTTAATGCTAGACATTTCATACAGCGCTATCTAGCCCCAAACTAAGCAAAGCTTGTACTATAGGAACCAGATAAAACTGATAACTACTTTTATACTTCTTTTATGTAAATAAATACAAAAAAACATCCAGACCCGGAACAAATATCTATATATCATGTGAATATATTTTTGCAGGAATTGAACGCGCAACCTCCTGCGTCTCAGACGGATAGTCGCCCACTGCGCCACGGAGGTCGTCAAATAAATTTCAGCAGTAGATTGTAAAAACTGCACAAAATACTAGGTTTAGTTATATCTATGTGTCTTGGAATTGATATTAAACATATCCCTCTACCAAATATACTACTACCTACATTAAATGTTAGTCCGCATTTCACAAAGGTTAACTAACTGGATTATTATTATTTTGTGCAATTTAGAACTTTCATTCATACATCCATTAAAAATAAGACGTAAAATTAAATATTTTTGTTTTGTAGGAAATATTAATTTGAAAGCTAACTTGAGATGCAAATTCAATTCATTTTAGTACAGTTTTATTTGTTCTTACTAGGATAACATCATTATTTTTTCATAGTTCGTTTTGTTTCTCATACAAGTAGACTTCTGAAGGAAGTCTTACTGAAGTTACTTCGAGTCTTGTTCCAACTTTAGGTATTTGTTACGGAATAATATTAATCTTTGCACTAAGATTATCTATAGATGCTTAAGAGCTGGTTTAGATAGATAAATGTATTCTTTATTGCATACCATAACAGACATGCAGCAGGTAATAAAAGAATCACATTAATATTATAATGTTTGTTTGTTTGTCTGATAGCTGAATCTATTTCTATTAAATTTGGTATGTCGATAGATTATGTCCTGGATTGATACATAGGTTATTTTTTATTGGCATGTATTTATATGATCATTTTAATTTAAGAAAACAGCAAGCAAAAAAATATAAACGGTCATCTATTTTAATGATTGATCCTCTTTTAGTGAAACATACTCTTAAAATAAATCAAACAAACGAAACTTTAATCTGTTTGGAGCTACGCAAAAAATGTTTGAGATGTAGAAATTAAGTTTGATAGATTCCATGTTGGGTCCCAAAACTAAGAAAAATAAGTATTTATTAATAAAGTTTGATACATTTTTAACTTTGGAGGCACTTAAGAAGCCGGCGAACCCCGAGCGCAACTTCAATTCGGCCGCGTCAAAATCTTCGGCCTGAATATCGCTATCCCTGTTTAGTGGCGAAGTTTAGCCACGCAAAGCGACAGTGATAGCAACAGAACGATTCTAAATTTGATTAGATTTTGACCGTGTTACGTAATACCAAAAATGATGACTGAAAACTTGTTGTATTTTTATCATTGTGTTGTTATTCTGTAACTAGACGATATAATCTATGTTCCCATGACTAGGATACGTAAGATGTTGTTGTTTTTAATACGAAACAATTAGGTTGAAAACAGGTAGTTTATGACGTAAAAACATGCAGAATGCGATATGCTTCTATTTCATTTTAGGTAAGTATTTTGATCGAATATATGGTTGGGAACATAGATAAATACTATTCAAATTAAAATAATACCTTGTTAAGGTAGAAATATACTCCAATAAGAAATGATCTTGGTAGTACGTGTTGTATGGGCAATTCCCCTCCGGTGTTCCCTTAAAAACCGCCAAATCTGTAACTGCGGTGGCGTTAATACGTAAGTACCAAATTGGCACTTACGTATTAACGCCACCGTAGTTTTTGGGGTGGGCTCTCGCCAGAACTCTCGCGTGGTCGCCCCTGAGTACCGCTTCACCCACTCAACCTTCACTCCGCTCGGCTTCGCGGGCTTGCTCCACTCAGGACCTTCCGCGCGAGCTTTCTTACTCCTGGTTTTTTTTATAACACTCTAGGGGTATCACGCACAATACTGCCTAGAGTCGGGGTGCTCAGTGTCGGTTCTCCCACTCATCTAGACCAATAATTAAAATGGGGTGTTGAGGATCCGTGGTTTACTCGATTGAAATCACTATGAATACACATTAGCTTTTTATTTTATTTGTTACCAAATACATTTATACAAGAGTACGCCATCTTTTTTTCACACACGTTCAGAGAGCTACTGATGGAACCATAGACTACTAGTAGTAGTGACGAGAAAAACATAGAGATGCGCATTGTACATTCATTAAGGGGATCAAATATTATTTTTCAATACCAAATATTTTTTAAAAGTTTACAATAGATCAATTAGATTCTTGAGGATCAAATAATATTGTCCCATAACTTTTTAGCAAATGTCTTAGCATTATCATAATATTGACACCATTAAATACCCATAACTTTAATAATATTTCCGTTAGAAATCGAGCAATTAAAATACTTTGTGATAACTGTAATTTGTACTCTTACTTGAAAAACACAAGCTTATTTATTAAGATTAGCTTGAGGCTCTCTGTAAGCAATGTCTGTAACCACTAAACATGTGTACTAGCACTATATCTTAAACAGCATATGTAAGCTTTATAAATCTTCCTGATAAATCTTCCTAAATGATTTGATTTGATATCACTATATTATGAATCAAAAATATAGCTGTAACAGAATATTATACTTGGTAGTTGTTATTTTTATGTCACTTCTTGTATCTTAAGACACTTGTTAGTGCCACTAACAAACAACCACTCAAGTAGTAAGCACATATTTGCATCGTGTATTTTTTGGTAATACATATAACCATTTAACTAATGTGTATGGCGGAGACCAAGACTCAAATTCTCGTAACACCGCCGTAAAGTTACAAGCCTATCGATCTTATACAGAGTACGTTTCGGGGAATGTGCCCAGGAACTATACGATCTGATCCCGCCATCTCCCTTCCATCGAAGGACAAGCAGGCGCACGGCTCAGTACCATCCGGATCTAGTTGATACCACCCATTCGCGCACACCGTTTTGGTTTTGCGTTCTTGATGCGCACAGCTAAGGTATGGAACACTTTACCGTCGTCTGTTTTTCTTAAAGAATACAATACGGGGCTCTTTAAGGTAAGAGTAAATAGGTTTCTTCTAGATCTTCGTACTTCATCTTAAGCCACATCATCACCATGATATTATGGTGAAACGAAGAACTATCCAATTAAAAAGAAAAAATGTTGTGTTTTCTTGTTATTTGATGTCTGCAGGCCGATGTGGTCACACAGTGACAAAGCCCTTTCTTTTTTTCCGAATAAAAACCTTTATTGTTGTTTTAAATTTTAAAAAATGTAGCATGCAAGCAGAATACAAATTGTTTAGCTGGCTACAGTCAAAACCCTGGATAAATTCTAAGTGCTGTAAATTCGAAAACCTTTTTAAGGTTCCGTTATTTATTTAGAATTTCTCAGAAACACTGTAGTTCCGAAAAGTGGGGAATGTTAAACACTTTCGTCCCAGAGAGTGCAATAAACACCTCAAGCTCAACTGGCCGTTTATACGAGCAATTCATAAGAAATCTTTGCTGCCAAGCCAACACACTGTTAATATTTGTCGCTCTGAAAATCTATGGAGGAGATTATTAATGTTCAGCAGTGAAACTTGACAAAAGAAAAGAGTAAAAGTAGTGAAAGCTGGAGCCATATTCTCAGTACTTAGTTGTTTAAAAAATTATTCTGCTCGTTAAGAGATCATGTATAAATAAATAAATAAATATTGCTGGACATTTCACACAGCGCTATCTAGCCCCAAACTAAGCAGAGCTTGTACTATGGGAACCAGATAACTGATAGAATACTTATGTACATTTTTTTTAACTACAAACTTATAATATATAGAGAAACAACCAGACCCGAAACAAATATCTATAGATCATGCAAACATTTGTTCCGCGGTGGGAATTGAAACCGCTATCTCCTGCGTCTCAGCCGGCTATTCTCTCACTGCACTACGGAGGTCGTCACGTATGTATGTATGTCATGTGTGTATGTCTGTCAAACCTAGTCAATGTATGTTGTAGTCCATATTTTTTACGGTTTTACTCTTGTCGTGTAGTCCTGACCATGAGCAATATTCTTAATTTCAATAGTCTTGTAGTCCTGACCATAACGATGAGCAATACATGTTTGAATGCGGTCTTGATTTTATCTGCAAAATGGAAGACGCCCGAAGTTGCCATTGCAACCACCAATATGCCGAGATTAAGATATTTTTGCAAGCACAGCTATTTTATTTTAGATTTTTTTTTGTTTAATGGATGTGTTCTTGTTGTTAAAAAAAAAAACATTATTATATTCTATTTTACTCGTACTTTGTCGGTGTAGTCAAGACCATATGTTGGATATAACTAAGTTCTCTCAAAGCAAAGGTTGTTTGAAATTTTCTATTTGCTTTGTGTTCTTAAATTTGTTGGTAATTTTTATATTGTACAATAAATAATAATAATCAATGTATTCATTTAAGACAGCTACCTCATGATGTTGCTTAGAGTAGATCAATTTTAGTTGCCCGTGTAAGAGCACCTATAAAGAACTGTTAAACTGGACAAGTTGTGAAGTGGTGCGAATCTGGAATCCGGATTAAATCCTTTTGAGGCAGCTCTTTGGCTGTGGTTTTTCTCGAGAAGGTTCTATTAAAATGTTAAGCGTTTGGAGTTGTGTGCCCACTCCCGGTTTGTGACAGATTTTTTGATACCTGTTTAACTGCTGCTAGGTTTTTAACGGTAAGTGTACCTATGCAGTGTTGTGCGCTATTGCATGCCTATGGCGCTTCAGGCATGCGTCAGAATAAGACGCAAGATGAACATGATAACACACTTGTGCAGAAATAACAGCTAGAGGTTTTTAAATTCATTATTGTACCTGCATTAGATCTTATCCGTGACTAAAAAATATTTTTTTTAACTGTATAGATCTTCGTTTGACCACAATCTCACCTGATGGTAAGCGATGATGTGGTCTAAAATGAAGCACGAAGATCTAGAATTAACCTAATACCATGAGGCCCAGATTGTGTTTTTTAAAAAAAAACAGAAGACGGCAAAGTGTTTCATACCTTAGATGTACGCATCAAGAACGTAGAACCAATACGGTGTGTGCTAATAAGTGGTATATCAACTAGATACGGATGGTACAGAGCCGTGCGCCTGCTTGTCTTTTGATGGAAAAGAGATGGCGGAATCAGATCGTAAAGTTCCTGGGCACATTCCCCAAAACGTATTCTGTAAAAGATCAATAGGCTTGCAACTTTACGTCGGTGTTCGAGACTTTGGGTCTTAGCCTCCGCCATATATTGCTCACCTATAAGCCTAAAAGCCCTACATTCTATTGAGTCAAAGGTAGCGAGTTATTTGGCCGAACCATCCCAAAGGTGGCAGCAGTACTCAATACCATGTGCTTCGTAGAGACTAAGATCGGTGTAAAGTAAGGTGTAAGATAAGGTCGTCCCAGTGTGAAGTATCTCCTGCCCTTGTTGAGGATGCCCAGCTTCACGGCAGTTGTTTTGGCCCTTAGACTCGATGAAAATCTAAGATACACTGAAAATTCGGGAAATTCGCCAGTATATTTATACATTTGGCTATTTTTTTTAATTATGATCTAGTCCGGTTCCCAGACGCATGTTTACATGGCAGTGTAGACCAAATTTATGATTGCAATCATAGTTTGCAGTCTAAATGGTCTCTTAGTTGGCATAGCTAATTATATTCGGACACGTGTATGCAATAATAGCTACGTGGACTATTTTAAGCCGTTAAATTGCTGAGGCCTTAAATTATTTAAATTAAGTCACAGAAACAACTGAACCACTCCAGAACATTAATTCAATGATACATAGGACGTCGTAGGTTTAGAAACGCTTGCTGTTATGTAATATGCCAAAGGCAAAATGTATAATGCCGTGTCATTACGCCTAAACATTTGATTGACGATTTAAACGCTTTCTACATAATGCAGCGGCATATCAAATAGAGATGAATTTTTAGTAAATTTAAAATAAAGTCTATTGTGTATTCATTATTATAAATACGGGATTTATCACGTACCGTCTTATCGGTGTTTCGACCGACAATGTTTCGGTTCAATTCGTGAATCTTCATCAGGGTGAGTACGATCCGCTCCGAATAACGTCTCGCCTCGCACTCACGTGATAAATCCCGTATTTACAATAATGATTGACATCAATCACGAAAGTTTTCTAAGTACGATTATGTATTATTGGTCAATGTGTTTTTATTTATTAAAAAATACATAACGACTTACTGCCATACGGCGTATCTGCTACGTTAAAATATATTATATATATATATTTATTTAAAATAAAGAATGATTTATCCAAACTGCATTTTCTTTATGGTCACCCCAAAATAACAACCAACGTTGAAATTATAACAATAGAACGAGTTGTCATTTTGCTTTCGGCATATTACTTAACAGCGAGCGTTTTTAAACCGACGACGCCGTATGTAAACGGCGGATTTACACAAAATGCCTGCGATATATGTATCACATCACACTAATATTATAAATGCGGAAGTTTGGATGTTTGTTTATTTGTTTGTTACTCAATCAAAACGTCGTAACCGCTGAACCGATTTCGTTCAAATTTGATATGTACGTAGATTATAACCTGGATTAAACACATAAGCTACGTTGCGTTGACAAACAACGCATGCGGAGCCGCTAGCAGAAGCTAGTAAGATATAATTTAAATAAAAATCTGTACGATACCGGGTCATGTCAACTAGTTATAAACGTCGAAATCAACGGTAAATTAAACGTTGAGTTTGACGTTAACTGCTAAATATTCCGGAAAACATAGATCAAAGTATAATTAGGATAGAGCGTGCGAATAACGCAATTTAACAATTATTGAACCCGGACATAGTATAATCAAAAGCAGTAATACATGTTTGCAATCATGCTTTCAGATATAAATACTAAAGTGCTCTAACGGAAGACCAGCGCTGAGTAGCCATTGCAACCCAGCACATTCTGAGTTAGAGCCTTTTTGTTACACTTGCTTTGGGTACGATGAGATACACATTCTGCAATCTTATTTTTATTTGTTTTATTGTTAGTTTTTATTTATTTATTATTTGTCTCCTGTGAGTTTGTTTTGTTCGTACTATTGGTGTTGTCACAAATAAATGATTTGTTATTTGAATTGATTTTAATGTTACCATTATTTTCTAGCCTTCAACCTTCTAAAGAACGTTTTTTATACCACTTAGGTGGCAAACTATAAACGTTAGAAACACGCGCGTTGGTGACCCATTAAAAATTAGAATGCTCTTTTTGAAAACCCCCTAACTGTGTAGTCTCTGAGAAAAATATAGGGGTCTTTAAGTCGCGAGTGAATAAGTTTTTTTAGGCAAGTGTGTACCATAGTAGACTGCATCATCGCTTACCATCAGGCGAGATTGTGCTCAAACGTTGGCCTATAATCATTCCAAAAGCTTAATGTTCACAGAAGTAAATTCCGTTTGAAGCTCCGGGTACGCGATCAGTGTGAATGGAATTATTTCCCCTTTTTATATCTGAAACCTAGTTTTTTGCAAACTGGTTCTTTCTAAAATATTATCTTCGATGATACTAATACAAAAACCAAAGGAATTAAAAATATTGTAAAAACTTCATAGCTTATTTAGGTACACGGGTTTTAAAATATTCAAAAATTAGGTAGTACTAAATAAATGACACATGTACAGGTTAAGAGTTCCAAAGAGAGCCATGGAGCGTACATGCTCAGCATCAGACTGTTAGATCGAGTTTCAAACGTCGAGATCCGTAGACAAACGAAGGTTCGAGTTATAGAGATCAAATGGTCTTGGGCGGGACACTTGGCTATACGTGGTGATGACAGATCGAGCAAGGCAGTGACTGAATGGTGGCCGAGGAGCGGGTATAGGATGGCACAAACTTGGGGAGGCCTATACCCAACAATGGGTGAAGTCAGGCTGTGGATGATGAAATAACATCTAGTAACTACATCGTTGAATAATTAAAGGTACTTTTCAAATAAATAAATTGGACTTACTTCCCCTTTTTCTCCTTTAACTTACAGTTGCATTACTGGTTATTAGTTTTGCTTTGGCATCACCCTCGCGTGATATAGGACTATGATTGTAACTCATATAACCTTCTCAAAATAAAATGAACTTTCGAATTTCCTTTAAAATAAACATAAAACATAATGGAGAAAATCAAAATTGTATTTTAATAATTAATACAAGATATTTCAGAATATGTATTTCAACTTAAAAAGTAATGATATTGGACCTTTAACTAAACAAATCTTCTTAACATACAATTCTTCATATTTTGACGTGAATACGTTTTTAAAATTGTTTTTTAAAGAGCAAAATGCCTTTAAAAACAATAAATATTTACATGACTAAAATACAGAAGAAACAGTTAAATCATCTAAAAACCATCTAAAAAGCAAACGATCTATAGATAGCTTAACTGATTCAGATCACTAACAGGCAAAATCGTCCCCAAGACACTGGCTACATTGCCCCGCAAATTGCAATACTTATGCGTTGACCCAGATTAGCGCCAGCTCTCGGATCACACGTCGCTTCGACCAGACGCCCAGAAAGAATTTTGAAAACGCGATGGGCCCCGGTACCCCATGGACCCAGAGTTTCGACCCCAAATGGCTCAAACACGTAAGCTCTGTCGAGAATTCCATTTTTGTGCCACTTGAGATCTTCTGCTTCTTCCAAGGTGGGAGGTAATTCAAAAAACGAATGATCACAAAATTGGGAGATACAGTTTATTGTTGCAGGTACATATCTATCATCTCCGTCAAAAATTTAATTACACCACTGGTGTTACTGATGTGGTCGCAGGTGAGGCCAGATAAAACACACTGATTGATTTTTATTACTTTATTTTTACTAATAATGAGGCGCACATACGCTGCCTTGCGTGGAACCTTTTCTTGACTTCTGCTCCTACCCTCACACATTTATTTCTATGTCTACCATGAAAAATATTAAGGTAGTTACAGTACAAAAATCCATACATAAAGGTAGGTAGGCAGGCATGAGTGTCGCTAACAAATGGATAGCTAAAGGATCGAAGAATTCGTTACGCTAAGTGAAGACTGTGACGCATCGCGCGCGGTGGAGGAGGAAGCGCCGCCATTTTGAAGTCATTGTGCTGCGATTCGAGATTTCTATTTAGTATGACTTAAATGACTTTTTAGTATTCAAATATGATTATAATATATATAAAATAGCATATTTTATATGTTGTATAGAAAATATTACCTGTTACGTAAGTACTTATATACTCATTTTTTTGTAAATACATGATTATAAGGTGTAGAAAAACAACCAACCCGGAACAAATATCTGCAGATCATGCAAAAATTTGTTCCGCAGCGGGAATAGAATCCTGCGTCTCAGTCGGCTATTCGCCCACTGCGCCACGGAGGTCGTCGTAAAACTTTCCATAACTAAACAACACATGAAACACCATTCACTTTTACATCATATTTCGTACCTTTCCCCAACTTTTCGGGTCAAAGAAATGGTAAAAGGATAAAAATTTACGCCTTTGTCATCAAAAACCATTTTATGCTTGCGAGATTTTTTGAGTAAGCGATTTATTGTTCGCAAGTTGTACAGAAAGAGATTTTCGGTTATGGGTTTACAATAACCAAGCTAAAGAAAACCAATCAGCTAGAGCTATTTCAAATGGGAAAGATTAGTAGGTAATATAAATATTAGGTCCTTACATATGAAATTGGCGTTTTGTACGGGAGGAATATAAAGTCAATTTTTTTTGTAGAATATATTTAATTAATCAAAGTATGCACCTTTGTTATCTATGCACTTTTGCCATCTCATAGGTAGTTCATTGATCCGTTTAATAAAAAATCCATGGGGGCGAGAATCAATAAACTCTTTGAAGGCGGTTTGGACTGCCGGAGTTCAATTTTTTTCCTTGTAAGAAGTTGTCCCAATTCCGGAAAAAATGGTACTCTGTTGGAGCAAGGTCCGGGGACTACGGTGGATGTCGCAGACATTCCAATTGTAGCTCATCTAACTTAGTGGTTGTTTGTTGTGCAGTGTATGGTCTTGCGTTGTCGTGAAGCAGCAGTGGCCTAGAGCGATTGACCAATCTCGGTTGTTTAGCAGCTAGTTCTTCCTCCATGATTTGCAGTTGCTGACAATAGATATCTGCCGTAATCGTTTGGCCAGATTTTAGAAAGCTGTAGTGTACGACACCGGCGCTAGTCCACCAACACTCACAAGTAACTTTTTCTGAGTCAATTTTCGTTTAGGGCAGGATTTGGCTGGGTCTCCAGGGTTAAGCCATTGCGACGAGCGCTTCCGATTATCGTACAGTATCCACTTTTTATCACAAGTAATGATTCGATTTAAAATTCCTTCATTATTGTGTCGGTTGAGCAAAGTAACACAGCAGTCGAGGCGTGTTTGCAAGTTCAATTCACTGAATTCATGAAGTACCCATCGTTCAAGTTTTTTGAATTTCCCGATTTTCATCAAGTGGATTAATACAGTTTTATCATTTACCCCAAAGCTTGCAGCTATCTCTGAAGTGTTTTGTGATGGATCCGCTTCCACAATAGCCTTTAATTTTCATTTTTCACTTTGGTCTCCGGCCATCCACGGGGTTGGTTCTGAAGGTCGAAATTTCCATAACGAAAACGTTGAAACCAAAAACATACCGTGCTTTCTTTTGCGACAACAGCGCTGTACACATCATTAATCCTTCGAGCTGTTTCTGCAGCACTGGTGCCACGATAGAACTCGTACTCGTAAATATACCGATATTTCATGTTTTACATAGTGCGGTAATAAGCGACGCCAAAGAAAAAAAGAATGAGGAAAAAACAAATGAACGACTGTTTTCAAAACTCAAATGTATCAGCTAAATTAATTTATAAATTTAAATTTGGAATTTTTAACCAAAGAGGAGATATTTCAGACCAAAGTGGTCAGTACGACAAAACGCTAATTTTATATGTAAGGACCTAATAATAACTGTTGAACGCGTGCTTAAAAAACTCCTTACCAATTTTTGTATGGGATTTTTTTAAACAGGCTCTAAGCAGTGTTTTTTACTTTAAGTTAAAACCATAAAAAGTCAAATAACTGTAGAACGCATGTTTAAAAAAATCTTTACTGAATGTATAGGATGTTTTTAAACAGGCTCTAAGAAGTGTTTAATTTATTTTTTGGGGTAAGACCTTAGGAAGGAAGTTTTGTATTAAAATTTTTGTTTCTGCTATAAATACCCTCCTTAATAATATTGTAAATTCAAAAGTATCTCTGTTCTTTTGTCTCTCTATCTGTTTGATACGAATTCGATGAAATTTAGTATATAGATCGATTAGGACCGGGATTGCGACATTTTTTACATTAATTGGGCTATTTTTACACGACTGTGCAGAATGAGGGTAATGTTTTATTGTCAAACCACGCGTGCGAAGCCGCGTGCGGGTCAGCTAGTTCAATATAATTATGCAAATAAGTTACAAACATAATTCATAATTTATATTTTAGCTCAAACAATCATAAATGCTACTTAAAACAATAACAAAGTAATCTAGTAGCATTATTAATTCCGATATTTTCAACTACAGTGGCCTGAACTACAGAAAACCTGAATTAACAGAGGATTGTTAAAAATATCAGCAGTTTTTATCCAACTAAAATTTATTTAAATCTACCATTACGACCGGTATGCAGACATAGCGTGGATGTGCTACCTCAACCCACTTTTGCTATGACTTGAAATTAACCAATCTACGTTAAAAAATAAACTTCTCATGCATATTATAAAGGACATATAAACTCACAAATCAAATAAAATAAGGGTAAATATCCCCTAGGAGATATTTACCCTAATAAGGTGTTTAGTAAAAATAGCATAAAGGTCACAGTTCATTAGAACGAAGCGTGCCGATCGCACATTAGAAACAAAAGTGACGCGTTTATAATAAACTATGATACGTACTATAATTGTGTGACTGGAGTCTTGACACCTTTTCTGAAGCTTTTTTGCTTTTCAATTCACAACCTCACATGCACAAAATCTAATGAATCACAACCTAATTTCTACACTATAAGGTTCAATTTACTGTTCTCAATTACAATGGACACTACTGACACATACGAAAATATTATATACTTATACTATAGTTCAAAACTATACATTTATATCGCTAATAATTCGTATTTAACTATGAACAAACACGCACAGGTATACCTGATACGAATAACTGTACAGGTAAACTGGAATAGGGAAAACAGTACAATTTTATCTCAAATTATACGTTCTGGTAAACCTAGGGTTACCAGCTGAAAAAATCAATAGTCCGGAGAAAAGGTCTGATTTCCATTAAAAAATCCTAAGACTTTTTATCTCTCAAACGTACTTAACAATTCAAAAAAGTCGTAAGGTTATCGTTTTTATATACTGCGGATCTCGCTAGTTGCAATAATCTTAGTGAAAAAGGTATATTCACATATTAAGTATGATAAAACTGATAAAGTACATACTTGATTAAATAATATAAATATTGATATTGAATGTGGATATAAAATTTGATCCTGCAATTATTACCAAAGGAAGATTATTACAAGTTTGTTTAAATTTTTTTAAATTGATTTTTAAAATGTAAGCTGTATTTTATTAATAATTCAAAAAATCTTGAGATTTCATGAGATTTTTAAAATCCAGCCGCAATCAGGATTGCGAGGAGAAGAGTCCAAAAATCCTGAAATCTCAGGACAAATCCTGAGATATGGTAACCCTAGGTAAACCTGTCAGTTATACCGTTGCTTGTATGGCCATCATAAAACATAATAACAAATTATAAACATACTACACATTAAATTTTTAACATTGAATTATTTACATTATTAACTTCTAATAGAGTTCACATTCCACTATTTTTTAGCACACTGTCGCACACTGGTTCTTCAATAACGAACCTTACGCACTGCTTTTAAAGCTCACGTTCCAAACACAATCTCATCTGGTTTAGATGAAGAGGCCTGATGGGTTTTCAGTATATCAGCTGATGTGGATTTGATGCAGTTGTTCATGTGAATGTCTGAGGACGCGTTGCTATGGTGCTGTTCCCGCCGTGGCCGCTGCCAACAGTACCGCCGGGCCATGTCTCCGCAGAGCGTTCTGGGGAGATTGATCCTTGAGTGAATAGAAATAGAGAGCATATTTGAATAAAAGACAAACATATAGGGCTACTGCCCACACTTGTTACATCATAGTTGAAATTATAGGCACATGCCGTCAAGCAGCATTAAAAACATATTGTTAGATATTTCACACAACGCTATCTAGCCCCAAACTAAGCAGAACTTGTACTATAGGAATCAGATAACTGATGATAACTGTTTTGTTAACTACGACATTAATTTAAAACACACATCCGGAATTATATTTACAGAGTTTAGAGGTGGGTTTAATACCGGTAGCTTAAATATTCAAGTAACGAATTTGAAAACAAAACCTATTTTAAAACAATACTAGCCCTACCCGTGTTTTCAGTTAATATCGTACATAACAAAATACGTAGTATACAAAACATCCAGATCCGGAACAAAAATCTGTAGACCATGCAAACATTTGTTCCGCGGCGGGAATCGAACCTGCTACCTCTTGCGTCTCAGCCGGCTATTCGCCCACTGCGCCACAGAGGTCATCATTGCTGTGTTTCGGTTTGAAGAAAATGGCAACTGGTGAAATAACATGCATATAAGGCTTTACACCTGTATGCCAAAAGTTGATGGACAAAGCACAGGGCATGTTCCTGAGGTGTGTGACCTACGAGGCAATAATTTGTTATAGGCCAATTAACATCAGATGGGTCATATGAGTGTACAGACGAAAAATTAGATTTAATCAATAACTGATAGAGAGAAGTAAAATAAAATGGATAACCCGATGCTATTTTTTCACCGACATGCACGTCGATCAGTGTGTGCTTGTCAGCGCGTCTGTTGCATATGTATGTGAAACGAGATTGTGGTTTCGCTCGTAATACGTTCCAAACCACATGGTCTCTTTAAGGACCGAGAGATCAAAGGTTTGCTTTTAAAAACTTGAAAGATTATTCTATCTAGACACGCGGTAACGTGTCAAGCAAAGTTCAAGCTAACAGAACTGGCGAGCAGCACCGTGTGTAATATTACACGAACCAAAATAATACAATCCCTAAAGTTTTCCTAAAGAATACAATCCGGGCCACTTTAAGGTTTAAATTGGTTTCTTCTAGATCTTCGTGCTTAATGTTAGACCACATCATTGCTTACTATTAGGTGAGATTGTGGTCAAACAAAGATCTATGTAGTTTAAAAAAAACCATTTGGATCCACTTTTGACCACGTCATAACTCAAAAATTTGTTCATATAATCATGTCAAATTTGACTCAAATATTGAAACTTTTAAGATGCATATGTGTTCTAAATTTCATAAACACGCCTCAAACGGGTATTTAGATATTAACGTCCAAATATCGACATTTTTTATTACTGACTGACCGACTTATAGATAGATCAAAACTTTAACCCAGTTCCAGATGACCTAGAAAGTTCAAATTTGGCATCCAGGTAGTTGGGTGAATAAATAAATAAATATGGCTGGACATTTCACACAGCGCTATCTAGCCCCAAACTAAGCAGAGCTTGTACTATGGGTACCAGATAACTGAACTTGAATGCGCGTTCACTCGAATTATGTTGGTGCGAATAGTAAAACAAATATTTTGTCTCGTGATATCGCGCGAATGGATAGGCACCTATGTTTGATTACGCGTTCACTCAAACTATGTTCGCGCAAACAGTAAAACAAACATTTTATCTCGTGATATCGCGCGAATGGATAGGCACCTACATATGTTTGATTACGCGTTCACTCAAACTATGTTCGCGCGAACAGTAAAACAAACATTTTATCTCGTGATATCGCGCGAATGGATAGGCACCTATGTTTGATTGCGCATTCAATCGAATTATGTTCGCGCGAATAGTAAAACAAACATTTTGTCACGTTATATCGCGAGAATGGATAGGCAATAGAATGTTTAATCGCGCGTTTGTACGAGTTAAGTTCGTGCGAATAGTAAACCATACATTACATCGCACGAATGTCAGTTAGGACACCAATTTGACATCAGTATGTTTGAACGAAGTTCGCGCGTTAATTTCATTGCAAGTACTACTACTCGGGTAGTGAAATACTTTTGTAGGCACCTAATAATTAAAGCCAATGGTTTGAAGTAGCGAAGAAACAAATCATCTAGCGAACTCGCTGAATTTGATTCATTAATTTAACTTTGTATCAATCCCTTAATGAGTTTTAGATTGACTTGGCTAAGATACTGTGTAAATAACGTACATTATTGTTTCTGATATAATTACGTGCTTGAAGATTCAGGGATTTCATATAAAGTACATCCAATTTTAATTAGTTTTGAAAGTAGCTTAGCCAACTCTGTCACAGAGATTTTGTTATTTTCTCAAATTGTAAAGGAAATTTCGGCTTTTAAAAACAACAGTTTTTGAACCATATGCAATACAAGTTATTCTATAATATTACTATCATCATCATCATCATCTCAGCCCGTCTGCAACCACTCTTGGGTATAGGCCTCCTCTTTATTACGCCATTCTTTCCGGTCCCTTGCGAGTCTCATTCATTGACACTCAGCTACGCTTTCAATATCATGCGACCATATATTTTTTTTTTATTTTTTTTTTATCAAAACATAACGATAAAAATAACTTAAAAAAACTATAAAATAACTATACTTAAATAAACTATAAAATAAAAAAAAATATAACTGACTTCAGAAAAAAGAAATAAATTTAGCAGTTGCCTTTACAAATTAAAGAGCTTTTTTTTAAACTGTATAGATCTTCGTTTGACCACAATCTCACCTGATGGTAAGCGATGATGTGGTCTAAGATGAAGCATGAAGATCTAGAAGAAACTTATTCACTCTTACCTTAAAGAGAACCGGATTGTATTCTTTAGGAAAAACAGACGACGGCAAAATGTTCCATACCTTAGCCGTGCGCATTGAGAACGTAAAACCAAAACGGTGTGTGCAAATGGGTGGTATATCAACTAGATTCTGATGGTACTGAGCTGTGTGCCTGCTTGTCCGTTGATGGAATGGATGGCGGAATAATATCGTAAAGTTCCTGGGCACATTCCCCGAAATGTATTCTGTAAAAGATCGATAGGCTTGCAATTTTACGGCGGTGTTCGAGACTTTGGGTCTCTTGACCTTGGTATCCGCCGTGTATTGCTCATCTATAGGCCTAAAAGCCCTACGTTCTATCGAGTCTAAGGTAGCGCTGGTATTTGGCCGAACCGTCCCAAAGGTGGCAGCAGTACTCCATACCAGACCGGACTTATGCTTTGTAAAGACTACGAAGATGTCCTGGTGTGAAGCTTGATGGGTTTCTCATGGATCCCAGCATCGGATTTTGAATTCTTGACAAAATATATATGCTACCACTATTAAAGTAATCCCTTTCTATCAATAAACTTTTTTTAAATAGGTAAATAAATATTTTTATAAACATGCTTGCTCTATCTACCTTATATATACATATATATGTAACAAGCCTTTGGCCCACCTAATGTTAAGTGGTAACCATCAGGAGTGGACAGTATTTGAATTACTTATAATTAAAATACATAATTGAAATCCAAATTCATATTATGTATTTGTAATTCATATTTTGTATAAATAATTACTTCGTAAAAATGTTATTTGTAATTATTCAAGTATTCAAGTGCGAGGTGAGACGCAGTGCGGAAAACGGTACGTGATAAATCCCGTATTTATAATAATTTGTAATTTTTATTTGTAATTTATTTATTTCAGTGAACTTTTTTACATATGACTAAAACAATGTGAACACTGGAAAATGCATTAATAAAATACTGTGTCGTAGTTTCCAGAGCCCGTACATACAATTAAATGAATTTGACGTTCCTGATTATAGGTAGGTATACAATTTACCCATTTACAAAAATTTTATTTAATTAAGAAAACTTAAAAAAATTACATGAGTGTTTTAGGGGAGTGGGTGTGTGTGAGTGAGGGTGTGGATGTGTGTAGTTGTGTGTATGCGAGGGTCTGCGTGTGGGAGGGTTCGATGGTGTGCGAGTTTGTGGTAGTATGTGAACGAGTGGTTGGTATTGTGTGTATGTGTAAGTGTGGGTTTTGTGAGAGTTATGTTTGTCTGGTGGATAAGGGTGTATTTGCGAAATAATGACTGAAAGAAATCACGAAAGTTTTCTAAGTAAAATAAACCAACCTGCAGCAAGAATCCAATGTTTTCCTGAAGGCCGCTCTGAAGTCCCTATTGAAGTAGGCATAGATGAGCGGGTTTAGAGCGGAGTTGAAGTATCCAACCCAGAACACCCCGGCGACCACGGCTGGGGGGGATGGACATATCTTATCTCCACATAGAGCCGTTATTATATACCTAAAAATAAAATATTTCTATACAACACATATCTATACTAATATTATAAAGAGGAAAGATTTGTATTTTTGTGTGTATGTTTGTAAAGAATAAACTCAAAAACTACTGGACCGATTTAAAAATTCTTTCACTGTTGGGAAGCTACACTATCCCCGGGTGACATAGGTTACTTTTTACCCAACTCCGCAGAAGGGGGGTAATGTTTTAATTGAAAAACTACGCATGCGAAGCTGCGGATTGGTCAGCTAGTAATATTATAAAGAGGAAAAAATTGTATTTTGTATGCTTGTAACGAATAAACTCAAAAAAACGGGTCCGATTTCAAAAATACTTTCACCATTAGAATGCTACATTATTCCGAAATAATATAGGCTACTTTTTACCTTACTGCGCAGAAGGAGGGTAATGTTTTTATTGAAAAACTACGCGTGCAAAGCTGCGGATTGGTCAGCGGGTATACAATAAAATAGTATTTAATTTCACACAATAATAAATTAGTAAGTCTTTGATTTTTTAATTCACAATGCCTAAAAATAATAGTCAATTTTATAAAATCCTTACAGTGATAATTTGTGAAGTGAAATATGTATTACTATGTAATTTAGTTTATATTAAACTATTATAACGTAAAATGTATATAAACAGATACCATTGAAACGGAAAGTTAAAATTACAAATGACTAGCTGTTACCCGTGACTTCATACGCGTTACACTACTAAATGTGTAGGTAACCTAGAAAGAAAGAAAAAAATTAAAATAAAATCCGAAACGAGGTTATCCGACAGACAACCGAGGTGATCGACATAGCTCAGAGGGTCAGCAAGCTGAAGTGGCAGTGGGCCGGTCATATCTGCCACAGAACCGATAACCGTTGGAATAAACGTGTTCAGGAGTGGAGACTACGTCTAGGCAAGTAAAGTGTAGAATGCCCTCCGGCTAGATGGAGTGACGATTTGCGCGCTGTGGCTGGCAAGGATTGGATGAGAAGAGCTAAGGATCGGGTTCAATGCCGCACCATGGGAGAGACCTAGGCAGTCTAGGCAGAGGCAGTGGCAGTGGCGGATTTACCAGCAGGCTGAGTAGGCTCAAGCCTAGGGCGGCAGATTTTGGGGGCGGCAAATTTTGGGGCATGATTTTTTTTTTTTTTACCTCATAGAAATCAAAAAGATATTTCTATGACGGTTTTCTGATGTCTTACAGATAGAAGTCTGCAACAAATTTTGTCGATGACTTTTCTCTCTCACTTGTCATTGCACATTCCGAGTGTAGCAAACTTCCATATGCTAGATAATAAGAGTAAAAGAGCTAGTTCGCCGCCCCTCAACCAGTTATCGGCCTCTCGCCTCTGCGCCCTTTGCCCACACTCCTTATGAGTGAAAAGAGCGAAATTGTAAAAAATATGCCCCTCTTCCCACTTACAACCCATACATGCCAGTCTTACTACTGGTTGGAGGCTACGAACTGGATGGTTTGTAGGTATATAATTTATCGATTTTTATTCGAATATAATGAATAATTTAGTGAATCATTTTACCGATTTCAATCTTATGTATCGACTATTATGTGTTTCACATACACTAGTAGCTTCAGAAAATACGATTAGAATTAAAAAAAAAACTTGAACAGTAATAGCGAGATAGTCTTAAGTCAAAAAAATATTTTTTCCACGAACGCGGTATTTTTTTAATGCTACAATTATCAATGACGTCAATGTTGCACGTGCACGTGGCGAGCTTCATTCTCTATTCCAATAACCGTGTGGGTTACCCCGGTTACCCGAACAAATCGAGGCGAAAAACGAAAACAAAATCGGATCACCAAATGTTCATTATTGTGTAAATAGCATACACGATTGAGCTTCGATTAGCTCAAAAATATACCGAAAAATTATTTTACGTGCAATTTCAACGAAATTGTTGCATTGTAAAAATAATGTATGATATGACAATTGTTGAGGCAAGGGCGGCAAAAACTATTCAGCCTATACCTTGAAAATTTGTAAATCCGCCACTGGGCAGTGGACTGTTATAGGTTGATAATAGTGCGATTCATTGTTTTGTGAACCCCTCTTTGGGTAACGGCCTCCTCCAGAGCATGCCCTTCTTTCCGGTCTTGTGATATATCTATCCATTTATTTCCTACTATCGTTGTTATTTCGTCCTATTATATACCTAGGGTTGGAAAAAATATCTTAGGCAAACCGAAGTTGTTTTTTCTCATCCAATATTTACAGTCGCATGCAATCATAATACATATAGTCGCATGCATAAACATCCCTAAGTTGTGCTCTAATAATTATGGATCCATTTCTGTACAAGAAAAATATACACTTATTATAATTTTGGCACAAACTAATTTATTTATTTAATACTTTATTGCACAAAAATACAAATTACATGTACAAAAGGTGGGCTTAATGCTAATAGCATTTTCTACCTGCCAACCTCAGAGGTAACAAAAAAGGTTGGCGTGCTAACTTTTAACAATATTAATGTTTATTAAAAAAAAAACAAAAGAAACACAAATAACAATAAACTCCGATTACAGTTAGAATAAATACATAAACCTACTTGATATAACAATAATAATACATAGAATATATATATGAGAAATATAACAAATATATATATATATATATATATAGATATAAAACAAAAAATACTATTACATACAACACACATAGGTACTACGTTTTCATATATTTTAACAGCCAGTGGAGGACTGCAAGAAATGACTATAGACTAGTCGTCTGAAAACCGGTTTACTAGGCGCCTTTTACAAATGGTTACATTATTTTGGAGTGTTCGAATGTTTACTCATTAATGCAGGCGACTGTATTTTATATAGGTACGTCACACCAATATTCCCTGTATTGTGGGTTTTAAAAGCAATTTGTTTAATATTATTGTAAGGAGTGTCGTTGAGTTGCAGGTTTAACAGGATATTAAACAAGTGTTCACATCGAAGTACCATTTATTTCTAAACTTAATCAATCATGCGATTTAACATGAAGGCTTAACCTAATGCTAACATAGCGTTGCTTACCGTTGCGTATCTGGGTTATTGCTGAATTGTCAATACGCCACATTATACATGTGAAAATTAGGATGTTTATTTATTGGTCTGTTACACAATCACGTCGCAACGGCTGAACCGATTTCGATGAATTTTAGTATGTACGTAGATTATAACCTGGATTAACACATAGGCTACTTTTTATCCCATAAATCAGGTCCCATGGGGCAAAAATGGGATGTCAAGTCAAGTTGCAACAGCGAGTTTAGCTTTATTTTTAGGTTACCTACACATTTAATAGTGTAACGCGTATGAAATTAATTTTCAACTTTTTTATTTTTCAAAATTTTTCCTTTACATGTGCTGTAAGACCTTGTTTTTAACCAAAATTTACAATTTTAGGTCAACCGGAAGTACCCTATAGGTTTTGGGTCGAAAATCTATATGGTAGTTCCTGTTGACCTAGAATCACGAAATTTGGCAAACAGCAAGGTCCTATAGCACAAATAAAGGAAACATTCCAAAAAATAAAAAAGTTGAAAATTAAAGGGTGTCCTCATACATACATAGTAGACGCCAATTAAGTCCTCTAAGTTGTATGGGCGCTCATACAATTTAGAGGACTAGCTTAATCGGCACCAACCTCAAATATGGTAAATAAATAAAATTGTGCTATTGAATAAACTAAACATTTAAGTGGGGCTCATACATGATTTTTTTGCCGTTTTTATAGATTCTTCGTGCGCGAGTCCGACTCGCACTTGGCCGGTTTTTATCCTATGGAACCTGATTTATGGGATAAAAAGTAGCAAATGTATTAATCTACGTTATATTCTACGTACATACAAAATTTCATCGAAATCGGTTCAGCCGTTACAACGTGAATTAACAAACAAACAAATAAATAAACATCCAAACTTTCGCATTTATAATGTTAGTGTGATTTTACGTATTCTACGCATTTTATTTGTCGCCCTTATATCCGTCAAAGATATAACACTGACCATCTGATTTATGTGGTCTATACTACGAGTAATATTATAAACAGGAAAGATTTGTTTGTTTGTATTGAATAGGCTCCCGAAATTACTGAACCGATTTATAAAATTCTTACACTGTTGGGAATCTACACTATCCCCGGGTGACATAGGCTACTCTTTACCCAACTGCGCAGAAGGAGGGTAATGTTTTTATTGCAAAACTACGCGTGCGAAGCTGCGGATTGGTCAGCTAGTATATTACGAGTATATATCTGTGGTGCTGGGTGGACCTGAACCTAGTTTTAAATTTTATCAATGGCTTACCATAAGAAGAATGGCAGCCAACATGCCAGAAAAGCTGACATGATGATGCCGAGCGTGCGCGCAGCTTTCCGCTCCCTCTTCATCTTACTACTGGCCATGGGCTGCATCTGTGTCGAAAGATACACAAATTTAATTTCGATTGATATACAAATTTAATTTTGGTGACGATTAGGCGGAGCATAGCGGAGCAAGTGCTAAAAGGTTAGCACTTCTAGCTAATCGGAACTATTTGAATTTCGAATGTTATATTTTTTGAAACGTTGCAACCTTTTTGGTAAAAAAAAAAATAGGCGGAAAATCATTTGTCAATTCTTTTTATCCCACATCAAAGTTCTACGTACGCAACGAAAATGGAATTAAGTCGAAAAGATTTTAGAGCGATGATTTTCTATGATTTTAAAAGTTCTCTCTCTCCGCAAGACTGTGCCGCTCGTCTTCAAAATGCTTTTGGGAGAGTAGCACCTTGAGCACCGTAAGGCGATGGTTTTCTGAATTTGAGAGAGGTCGGGTTTCTTTACATGACGAATTTCGTGAAGGGCGGCCTTCAACTGCCGTCAACGAAAATAATGTGGCTACTGTTAAGCGGCTAATTGAAGAAAACCCGCGGATTACCTATGAGACAATTCGAGGACTATTGGGGATTGGTATGAGCCAAATTCAGAAAATTTTACACGAAGAATTGAAAGTTCGGAAACTTTGTTGTCGTTAGATCCCTCATGCACTCACAGCGGAGCAGAAGCGGGCTCGCGTGGAATGGTGCACACAGATGCTACTGAAGTACGACGACAAAAAAAAAACAAAGACGAAGCCGCGGGCGGCTGCTTGTTATGTTCGCTTTTTTGCGGGCGGTACAAACACGCCAATATGACGTCACCGCGCTCAGGTCCCAACTTATCGCGCACGGGTAATACATGTTAAACTGACTAAGCGGCATCGTCGCAAAAGCGCCGCCGACTAACTTTAAAAATTGTTTATTGGAAATGTATCGATTATTGTATAAATATTCAAGCTAGCGGTATTAAACCAATCTCTAAAATCCATTGATATGATTCTGCATGTGTTTTAAATTAATGTCGTGAATGGGGTGACAGATAGTAGATTTATTTGAAATACAAAATATAATTAAAAAAATATAAATATTGCTTGACATTTCACGCAGCGCTATCTAGCCCCAATCAGAGCTTGTACTATGGGAACCAGATAACTGATAGAATACGTATATACTTTGTTTTTGTAAATACATACTTATAATATAAATCAATTAATATTAAATTATATACATTAGGAAGTGTTATGTTTTAAGCAGTATGTTAAGTTATGTATGTTTGTATTTACCTATGTTCCACCGTAGCACCTTAACTACTCATCCGATTTCGATGAATGAGGTGTCAATCAACAAAAAAAAATGTTAGGGAAGCGAAAATCATAATTTTGATATTAGAAATAAAGATGAACTCGCTGTTGTCACTTGTAGACTCCATAAAGTTAGTAAATCGTTTAAAGGGCAAGGTGTACGCCTCTATAACAAACTCCCAAGTGATGTATATAAATTGACAATTAACAAATTAAAAACAATTAAAAAACGTAATTAAACAAAATCTTTATAAAAAAGCCTACTATAACATATCGGATTATTTAGATGATAGAGAAGCTTGTGATTGAAATCGCTCCAACGCTGTCAAAAATGTTACAGTTTAGACGTAATTTATTTTCTTTATTGTTATGTATTCGAAAAGACCATTAAAAAAACAACCAGCTTTGTTTCTTGCCTTTCTTTCCTGGTTTGGTCGCGAAGGAACAGGCAGTAAAGTTGACGTTTCAAAGTGATACTTGTGATTTCGATAAATAAAAATATATTGAATTTTTAAATTTTGAATCGATTCGTTGTTATGGTCCGGGTGACATAGGCTACTTTTTTATGTGACTACAGCAAAGCTAAAATGAAGAGTTATCATTTTAGCAATGTGGAACATACAATGATAAGTTTATGTTTCACAGTCGCGCCTAAACTACTCATCTGATTTTGATGAATGAGGTGTCGATCGATTCGTTAATATGGTCCGGGTGACATAGCCTACTTTTTATCTGACTACAGCAAAGCTAAAAGGAAGAGTTACCTGTTTAGCAGTGTAGAACATACAATCATAAATGTATGTTCCACAGTAGCGCCTAAACTACTCATCCGATTTTGATGAATGAGGTGTCAATCGATTCGTTTATATGGTCCAGGTGACAAAGGCTACTTTTTTATCTGACTACAGCAAAGCTAAAAGGAAGAGTTACCTGTTTAGCGGTGTAGAACATACAATCATAAATGTATGTTCCACAGTAGCGCCTAAACTACTCATCCGATTTTGATGAATGAGGTGTCGATCGATTCGTTATTATGGTCCGGGTGATATAGGGTACTGTTTTATCTGACTACAGCAAAGCTAAAAGGAAGAGTTACATTTTTAGCAGTGTGGAACATACAATCACAAATGTATGTTCCACAGTAGCGCCTAAACTACTCATCCGATTTTGATGAATGAGGTGTCGATCGATTCGTTATTATGGTCCGGGTGATATAGGGTACTGTTTTATCTGACTACAGCAAAGCTAAAAGGAAGAGTTACATTTTTAGCAGTGTGGAACATACAATCACAAATGTATGTTCCACAGTAGCGCCTAAATTACTCATCCGATTTTGATGAATGAGGTGTCCATCGATTCGTTAATATGATCCGGGTGACATAGGCTACTTTTTTATCTGACTACAGCAAATTTCAAACGTAGGGTTATCTTTTTAGCAGTGTAGAACGTACAATCGTAAATGTATGTTCCACAGTAGCGCCTAAACTACTGATTCGATTTTGATGAATGAAGTGTCAATCGATTCGTTATTTTATTGTGGGTGGTGTAGTCTAGTTAAGTTTAACTTATTGATCGAACGCAGTGAGATCTCTAAATCAACTTGGGCAAATCCGCGTTGTATGTATGTATGTTTGTCCGAGGATAACTTTCGAGGCGTTTATCCGATCGAATCCGATTTGATACATAGGTTAGTAATGTCACAATTTTGGTGTGACTAAATGAGCTAAAAATGTTGGGGGGTTGTTGAAATATTGGGATTCAAGAGAGGTAAACAAAAGAAAAATGAGGTTAACTAGGCAAATCGGACGTCGAATAAAAGGTATTTATTAGTATATTTAGATTCCGTTTTTATTTTTTGTAAACTTTATAGTTTAAGAGTTATAAGTCACAATAAAAACTGAACTTTGACAAAATTCACAGGCGACACCAGTGACCGCACAGTCCTGAAATTTGGTATGCGTGTATCTTAAATGACACAAATATAGGCAAAAGTTTGAAAACCAGAATAACTGCAATTCGTACCAAAAAAAAAATAACCATACGACATGAACTCCCGTTACCTGTAATTTGAATGAAACTGTAGGTCAAGTACGTTGGTTACTCATGTACCCCAAAAAAGTGAAACCACATTACATGAACTCCCGTTACCTGAAATTTGAATGAAACTGTAGGTTAAGTACGCTGGCAAGTCGTATATATTTCGTGGCACTATTTTATTGTCAAAGATTTAGGCCGGCTTGCAAACGATCCCTAAACGTATTTAGCGACTAAACATGTATAAATTTTAATTTGTTTGATTTGAGAACTCATATAACCATATTTAGCCACTAAATACGTTTAGGCATCATTACGAAAGAATATTATATTGTGTTTTGGGAGACTCGCGAGATCTCAGTTCGGGGCGAATCACTAGTATAGTTTGTTTATTGTAATTACCTGTATACTCTGCCGTTCACGCATCACCTGCCCCATGGAGATGCCGTTGATTTGCAGATGCTTGTCCAGCAGGAGAGCTGCCACTTTACTCCTGAGGGCAAAGAAAGTACGTTTGAGTTTAAGTGGTCAATTAATCAATCAACCATTTAACAAGACCTTGCAATGTCTTTTCAAATAATACACGCTTGTTTCACTCGTGGTGCTGCCACAGAAAGGATACAGAAGATAAATTTAGTACAACGAGCGATAACTGGCGCGCGTGTCTTTGTGTAGCTGTGGGTACTAAACTTTAGCTCTGTACTCATCAATTTTGTGGTACTGCAGACGCGTTGCCTACGCCTCATATAAGAGTACAATTTAACGCAATAATAATAATATAATAAATATTGCTGAACATTTCACACAGCGCTATCTAGCCCCAAACTAAGCAGAGCTTGTACTATGGGAACCTGATAGCTGATAGAATACTTATATACATATTTTTTTTGTAAATGCATACTTATAATATATAGAGTAACAACCAGACCCGGAACAAATATCTGTAAATCATGCAAACATTTGTTCCACAGCGGGAATCGAACCCGCCACCTCCTGCATCTCAGCCGGCTATTCGCCCACTGCGCCACGGAGGTCGTCAACAAATTAATTCAACGAAAGTCAACAAATTTAACGCAATGAGCGATGACAACATGAATCTGATGAATTGTCCTAGATTTATTAGAAATCTCTTATGTATTTAGGAGTGTCAGGTATTGTAAACATTAAACATATCTATTTTGTTTTTATATAACGTAACAAGGTAAAGCGATTGAAAAACTGGGTCTTTGATAAATTCAAACATTTGTAAAGAAAAAAAAATATAACATCCACCAACGCAAGCTTAAAAGAATCACAGAAGATTTGGCGTAAATTTGAGAATAAAGAGGCTCATTTCATTCATGATAAGCTAAAATTAAATACAATTTCCATATCAGATCCTAATTTCCTAATGTTTTATTTTTTTATGTTATTATTGGGGAAACAGGCTTACGGCCCACCTGATGGTAAGCGGTCACCGTCGCTTTGACACCGGCAACACCCGGGGCAATGTCGATGCTTTCCCTACCCTGTAGAAACATCTTTACATTTTTCTTGAAAAGTACCATATCGTAGCCTAACGGAAAAAGTTAGTACACACGGCTACACATCAAGCTATACATTTCCAGTATAAACTGACCTCTCATACTACGAAAAGCCTACATAATGCGAGGTCAGCTTATACTGGAAAAATAAAGTTTGATGTGTAGCCGTGTGCACATTGCCACTACTTGCAAGTATGAGGTAGAAAAAATCACGTGAAGCTCGTGATTATTTGAAAAAACAATGGAAACCCTGAATATAAACATGAAATAGACTTTTTTAAATTTCCACGCAAGCACAATGAAAATTTACGTGTTAGGTATATTAATAAACTTCTGGGAGTGAAAATATAAATTAATATAAGTAAGGAGTAGATTTTTTACGCTGTATTTTAAATTATCGAGATGATAGTACTTTTTAAATTTTCGCGAACTATACTCATATTTTAACATGATAAGTGGAAAACAGGGCTTGAAACACCCTGTCCGTGTCTCGCCTTTATAGTGGTAAGAAAAAAATTAAACGTCTCTGTCGTGCGGGAGGCATAACTTCCACCTGGTTCAGTGTAGGAAAGAGATAACTATATATCTGAGATGTGCTATTGATTCCTAGTTCTATGGTGTACCAACCTCAATGCCGGGTTTCTTAGACCTCGTCCGCACACATAAAAAACCGTACACATTGTCTTATTTAACGCCAAAAAAATATTTTGGTCTCCTACGGGCGGTGGGGTTTAATATGCCTCGTGCCGCCACAATCTCTGGTTTAGGACAAGGTTTAAAACGACCCGTAACGCAGTAATGGAAAGTACAGATAAATCTGTGCCGCTGGGGTTGTGTTAATCGTGAGGACGGCTTTAGATTATCTGCATCGTGCAATCTAGTTATAGTTAGGTGTTCACGTCGCGATTTAGGTCCACGCGTAACTTCAGATACTGTTAGTATTGTGTGTCGAAACAGTGATACGTGCGATTCAGAAAACCAAGTGCGGGTAGTTGGTGACAACATTCGCGCTTCCCGGCAATGACACCCGCCCGCTTTCAGTCTCTCGTGACCACGGCCGAAGTAACTTGGCCGAAACGTCGAGGTTAGTCAAAATTATGATTTTGATATAAATCTGTGCGCGAAAAGACCTGTTTTGTCTTAAAACATATCAAGATGATATCAACAGATCAACCAAGCGAAACAGACAGGTACAAATACGACATTCAGAATCGAATAAAAGAATAAAACCGGCCACGTGCGAGTCGGACTTGCGCACGAAGGGTTCCGTACAATTATCAATAAAAACGGCAAAAAAATCACTTTTGTTGTATGGGATCCCCCTTAAATATTTGTTTTATTTTAATTTAATTATTTATTTTTAAAGCTAATATATAACTAAATAATCTGTGAATATTTCAAGCGTCTACTTGTTGTCGTTATCAATATCGAGCAAAAACGAGCAATAAATCAGATTTGTTGTATGGGAGACCCCCTTATATATTTATTTTATTCTGTTTTCATTATTTGTTGTTATAACGGCAACATTAATACATCTGTGAATATTTAAACTGTCTTACTATCACGGTTCATGAGATACAGCCTGGTGACAGACGGACAGACAGACAGCGGAGTCTTAGTAATAGGGTCCCGTTTGACCCTTTGGATACGGAACCCTAAAAAACATACTAAATTATATTGAGATGTAATAATGCTAGAAATAACACAATTTTATTCGGTCCACGTTTGTCGAAGAACATCGAGGACAAAAGGTAACGTTATACCTGTACCTTTCTGTAATTACTTTACTTATGAAGTTGTGACAGCCGTATTCGGTACTAGGTATTGTTATTACCACTCATGTTATGTATATTTTCATTTAAGATAAGATAAGATAACTCTTTATTGTACACTAAAGTAAAATACAGAACATAATTCTTACAAATAGATTTAGTACAACGGGCGGTCTTATCGCTAAAAGCGATCTCTTCCAGAGAACCTTTGTATGGACAGGATCAAAATGTAACACATGACGGCGGTGCATCTATATAAATTTAAAAACATATCTATATACTATAAACCTAAATTACTAGTAATAACACAAATTTAATTTAAATAAGCAACTCTAAAAGTGGTTATGATGAATTAACAAGCAGCTACAACTTCAACACAAGGACAGATAATGGGTGTGCACTTTTGTTTTAAAATTACTAATAGACTTGGATGTTCTTATAGAGAGGGGCAAAGCGTTCCACAATCGTACGGCTGTTACAGTGAAGGATCGACTATAAAACTCTGTCGTATGGACAGGAGTTTTAAGTTGGAGGGAATCTGAAGAACGCAAATTTCGATCATTAGCCTGGTGGAGAAACTCAAAACGCTCCTTAAGATAGAAGGGAGAAGAAGGGTTAAAAAGGATGTTATACAAAAGGGACAGTATGTGTGCATTCCGGCGAAGACGGACGGGGAGCCACTTGAGCTTTGTGCGAAAATCAGAAATATGGTCATACTTGCGCAAGCCAAATATGAACCGAATACAGAGGTTTTGAAGGCGCTCAAGTTTGCTCAGTTGGGCTTCAGTGATGTCAAGATAGCTAGCGTCGGCGTAGTCCAGGATTGGAAGTAAAAGGGTCTGTGCAAGCGTAACCTTGGTAGCAGTCGGCAAGAAGTTACGAAGTCTCCGTAAAGATCCAGATGATGCAAATACCCTGCGGCTAATTTCATTGATACAGGGAACCCAGGTTAAACAGGTATCCATCTGTATTCCTAGATTTTTCACTGACTGGGTGATGTCTATAGGGGTTCCGTCAAAAACTATGGATGGTAGTAGTGCAAAATTGATTTTGGAGATCTGTATGGAGCTACCAATTATAATGGCCTGTGTTTTGTTTGGGTTGACTGTAAGGCCAAAGGATTTACTCCAGTCACATATCCGGTCAAGGTCAGTATTTAGTAAGCTAATGGCTCCGTCAATATTTTCAACTGTAGCTTGAGTATAAATTTGCAAGTCATCTGCGTACAGGTGGTAGGAAGAAGTTAAATTTTGTGAGATAGAATGAATGAACATAGCGAATAGGCGAGGGGATAAAACGCCATTTAATTTCTATTCATTCATTAAATTGTCCTTGAAAGCATTTTCCAACTGGGGTGATGCCAATCTAGCCAAGTTCAATGCGAATAAGACCCAGGCGTGTCTGTTCTCCGCAAAACGAAGTCAATTTAATCTGACTCCAACTTTCCGAAATGTATCAGTGCCGATACCTGACCACCTCGAGCTTCTTGGTTCACGATCTTACCTGATGGTAAGCGATGAAACATTCTACGATGGTACACGCTTGCCTAGAAGAAACCTATTCACTTGCGACTTAAAGATACCCAGGTCGTAGCTATCAGGAAACACAGACTCTGGCAAGGCGTTCCACTCTTTGGAGGTGCGCATAATAAAAGTCGAAGAGAACCGCTTTGTGCGAATGGGAGGTATTTCTACCATATTTTTTCCAGACAATTGTCGGAACTACCCAAAGGTGATGAAACCGACACGGAGTAGCGGTCTGGATCAGTTGTCAGTAGAAGGTCCAAGCAATTGGCTGTTTGGGCGTCAACATCAGGAACCCGCGTTGCTCCTTGGACCAGCTGGGTGAGATTAAGCGATAAAGCTAGTTTTCGCACTTCTCTCCCTGCGTGGTCAGTGCTTTGGTATGGGAAGAGCCACTCTTGGTGGTGAGCATTGAAGTTCCCCAACAGCAGCAATTGAGCAGATGGGTACTTTTGTTGGCCGGCGTCCGCCGCCTCACTGAGGTCAGTCATGAGCTTGGTCATCTCCTGGTCTCCACTATGCGAATGGTATATACAGCCATATAAAACTTTTCAAGGCCTGAATTCCTATATTCGCGGCGAAAAATTTCACTATTCGCGGATCTAAACGGTATATCGGTATACATATAAAAAGCATTCGGTATCCTTTGTAAATGCGTCGGCTAATGGACGTGAAATGTGACATTTAATTTGAAAAATCTTAGTGAAGGTTCTTAAGAACGGCAAATGAGCTTTGTGATTTCTTTATGTAAATTGATCCCTCTATGGAACTTATTATTAACAGGCAAATTGCTAATGCCACTGCTGAATATCAGTCTGAATAGAAAGAACTTTTAAAACTGCCAAGCAAGAAAAAATTACAAAATTATTTAAACCTTTGCCTAAACCTGAAGATAATAGGTAATTAATCAATATGCTCAAAAACTGAAATTTAATTGTTTTTTTATATATTTATTTTTATTTTTTCGCCTAGGAACGTATCCCTTTTAATCCCATATCATGGACAATATACCGGACGCGTAACGTGCTAAAAAGTAATGAAACCACCGTCGACCGTTTTTTGCGGGGCTCGGGGGGAGTGATCTATTGCTGGTTTACTTACGCATATAGCGTTGTCACCGTCTAACAGTTACTGTAGATTGAACACTAGTGCTTGGTGCAGTCGATAAAATAGTATCGATAAAAATGAATGAATGACGAAATATATAGGAGTGTGAATAACCTACTTTTTGAAATTGAAATCGTGATACACCAAATTTTAAGAAGCTTTTATTTAACTTGCGATGTTTGTTGAATTTTAAACTAGGTCCCCCAACCAATTGAGCTGAAATTTTTAATACAATGTAACTGAGGTGACAATGCAATAATTTGGTACCATGGGGGAGGTTTTATGATGGAGACGGACGCTAGACAATGTAACTTCTGCGTGGATACTAGTACTGTCTTGTTGTGTTGTGTATTGTCCATGTCCCATATAAATTACCATTCCGTATTCACCGTTTCGGTATTCGCGGCATATTTACGGAACGTAGGTACACTCCGCGAATAAAGAGCTTTTACTGTAAAGGCTATAATTATCAGCTTTTCAAAAAGCGTTAAACGTAATAAAATAATGCAAATACGGTAACGTGAATACATAAACATTAAAGGCTCAGCTTAATGTCTATTTTCTACCCAAGCCGATTTATTCAGATAGGTATTTCTAAAAAAACACTTTCATTCGCATAATGCGTCTTTGTTTAAAAACCTTGTCGTTTTGAGATAAGTAAACGAGATGGATTCTACGAAGTATTGATTGGATAAATAAATTCAAATGGTTTTGTTTTTCAGAAGCCCGATGACTGATGTTTCGATAGGCAGCCGCAATCAAAGTTTGATATCTAAATATTTCATTAGTTGCAAAATATACGCACAAAAATGAAAGGGATTATTTTAATGAGCATATTAAATTATTTTGTGAAATGTTTATCATACAAATGTGAAATTTATTTTGGCATGTAAAAACTTATTTAACACTAACTATATAACACTTTATTAAACTTATGTTGTGCTATTGCGTAATGCTTGCCATCTAACCACATATACACATATACTGTATTGGTGACGTCTGGACTCGAGACGTCACCAATACAGTATATGTGTCTTGTTGTCTCTTTTTAACCCAAAA
Source organism: Philereme vetulata (assembly GCA_918857605.2). Classification (NCBI taxonomy): domain Eukaryota; kingdom Metazoa; phylum Arthropoda; class Insecta; order Lepidoptera; family Geometridae; genus Philereme; species Philereme vetulata. Next base: position 5,226,552 of record OU975452.1, on the reverse strand, counting down.
CTCGCAGCCATTTCCGAAAGAGATATCAAATCGGCCTATATTTTTTGATGTCGATTGCAAGAGTAGGCAGTAAGTTTTATATCGAATTAATCACCTAAACTTAGTCGATTTTCTTTAAAATTTGATAATATAACTAATAGTTTATTTTCCAGAAGTCTTTTTATGTTTTGAGAAACCGTCACGTGAATATCGTTATTATATTACCAAACACCCTGTATACAATTATTTACATAACTCTATAAAAGTACAAGTATTTTTCATGCCATCCTTCCTAACCAAAAACTAGTAGTCTGTGGTTAGTCTGTGGAAGGATGTCATACCTACAACATACAGACCACTTAATATCTCTACGACCAGCGGCATTGTAGATATTACTCGTGCGCGATAACTTGGGACCTGCTAGGAATGCGACTCCCCGACCGCTTCCCCTGCACTTCCCCGATGGCGCCCGTATTGTACCGTTCGCATCACTATTTTTTACTAGGGTTTTTAGTCTCGGACTGGCCTACGTCACGTAACGATGCGCTCTGGAATTCTTTTAGTTTTCGTTTGTGTTATTGTTTTGTTGTCTGAAAAAAGAAGTCAACCATGAGGACAGGCTTCGACAAAAGTATTGGGACGATGACCTCTTACAAGAGACGAATGAATCGTAAGTAATTGTAAATTTATCGGATACCTCTTCGTCAAGTGAGACTGAGGACGAAGAACAACCTCTAGAAGGCATATATCCACTAAGTAGTGACGAAGATGAGATAATGTAAATAATAGATAAAATAAATGTATAAACTTAAACATTGTATTTTTATTTTATTCAAATAGTGTAAAAAAGATTAGATAAAAAGCAGCGTCCTCCCTGAGTAACATAATAAATTAGGTTAAAAAAAACAAAGACGAAGCCGCGGGCGGCTGCTTGTTATGTTCGCTTTTTTGCGGGCGGTACAAACACGCCAATATGACGTCACCGCGCTCAGGTCCCAACTTATCGCGCACGGGTAATACATGGGGCATAGGATATGGTTTTCGCAGTTCTAGTATGAAATAAACAAAGTCACTCTCTCCTGAGCAATTATTATTCCCATCTGATGGTGGGGTCTACTATTCTAGTTAACTCTTTCCACTTCCACTCTATCCAATGCAAGGTCTTGGGAAACACATGTCTTTATGGTTATTGATCACGTCTGACCACTTCCTTTTTGGTCTTCCTCTTCGTCTGGACCCGGAAATGTTAAGCGTGAATATTTTCTGTGTCATGTGTTCTCGCGGTCTTCTTTTTATGTGTTCAAACCAGCGGAGTCCAGATAAAATAAACAATGTACGGATATAATTATTTTATACAGTAAACAGTTCCCACGGTGAAAAATTTAAGAGTAAGAGGTTAGCGTGGTATGGGCATGTCATGCGTAGGGAATAAAAGCATGTGACTAAAAGAGTATTAGATATGAGTGTCGATGGATATAGAATTAGAGGAAGGCCGAAGAAGAGATGGATGGACTGTGTGAAGAATGATATGGGTAGAATGGAAGTGAGAACGGAGAAGACGGCTGATAGAGATATGTGGAGGAGGAATACATGTTGTGCCGACCCCGCGTAATGTGTGACTAGGGCAGGAAGAAGAAGAAACGGTTACCACGATACAGGCCCTGAGTCTAGTGTGGGGCTATTGGCAAATAACCGACGCGACGTCTACAACAATTATTGTGTTATAACTGTGTTCGGTTTATAATTTTAATTAAAAATAAAATAAAATAAATATTGCTGGACTTTTCACACAGCGCTATCCAGCCCCAAATTAAGTAGAGCTTGTACTATGGGAACCAGATAACTGATAGAATACTTATATACATTTTTTTTGTAACTACATACTTATCATATATTGAAAAACATCTTCATCATCATCATCATCAGCCGGAAGACGTCCACTGCTGAACATAGGCCTCCCCCTTAGATCGCCACAAAGAGCGGTTGGTAGCCGTTTGCGCCCAACGGCTCCCCGCGATTCTTACTAGATCGTCGGTCCACCTTGTGGGGGGCCGGCCTACGCTGCGTCTTCCAGTCCGTAGTCTCCACTCGAGAACCTTTCTTCCCCAACGGTTATCGGTTCTACGAGCGATGTGGCCTGCCCTTTGCCACTTCAACTTGCTAATTTTGAGAGCTATGTCGGTAACTTTAGTTCTTCTGCGGATTTCCTCATTGCGGATTTTGTCACGCAAAGAAACCCCGAGCATAGCCTTCTCCATAGCTCGTTGAGCGACCTTGAGCTTGGTCATGAGGCCATGAGTAAAGGACCACGTTTCAGTGCCATAGGTCATCACTGGCAACACACACTGGTTGAAGACTTTAGTCTTCAGGCTCTGGGGAATTTTGGACGAGAAGATATCGCGAAGTTTCCCGAACGCTGCCCAGTCGAGTTGGATTCTTCGTGCGACCTCTTTGTCGAAGTTGGACTTACCTAATTGGACAGTTTGTCCTAGGTATACATATTCGTCGACAACTTCGAGAGTATCGCCCCCAACAACTACCGGTACGGGCGCAACATGGATATTTGACATGATTTTCGTCTTATCCATGTTCATTTTAAGACCCACCTGTTGGGAGACCCTACTGAGGTCGTTGAGCATGGTACCGAGTTCCTCGAGCGATTCGGCCATAATGACTATATCATCGGCAAAACGAAGGTGAGTGATGTATTCGCCATTGATATTGATGCCAAGTCTGTCCCAGACCAAGAGTTTGAAAACGTCCTCCAATGCGTTCGTGAACAGTTTCGGAGAAATTACGTCTCCCTGTCTCACGCCTCTCTGCAATTGGATTGGTTCCGTACTCTGGTCCTGTAAACGGACTGACATAGTGGCGTTACTATACAAACACTTCAACACTTCGATATACCTATAAAAACATCTTAAATATAAAAATCTACACATTTTTCACAGTTTCAAAAATAAAAGTAACGCGTTTAACTTTTATTCAAATATTAAACTTAACTTTATCATATTCAAGGTATTGTTCAATATTTCAATAAACCTTCATATTGCAGTTTTTCAGAATTTTAATATCATCTTTTTCGAGTGTTTTAACAAAAAGTACCAAGGGAGATATTGTCTGTAATACAATATCAGAAGAAATAAAAATGCTTTTACATTGGAGCATCGACTTGTCGGCTGCCACTGGCGTAGAGCGTGTAAATGACAGGTGATCTTAAAGTCACTTGAGGGAGGTCGAAGAGCAATAAAAGCATTTAAAAAATGGTGGGTATGTTTAGAAAAAAAGTTTACTTCATATTTTTTACCTCAAACAACTTGTCTAATTGTAGTATCAAAATAAAATTGATTTTAGTTAATATCTTATTGGAAATACGTGTTACTCTCTTAGTGGTAAAAACATACATAAGTCAAGTGGTAGTTGTTATAAGTTTTCAACTAAAAATCCCACTTCTTACTCTGAATATTATGAAGTATATATTAAGTTTACTCAAATCAAAAGGTTAGAAAAAAAAATAGAATAATAGTAATATATGTTGTAACTCAGATACATACAAAAATTAATTTGTTAATTTTTTAACTAAGTTATTTTCTGTTTTAAATGTTTCTTACCACAAGGAGAACATTATAAACCGTAAAAAACATTGCAATTAGACAAACCAGGTATAAAAAGATCCCAAATTAGAACCTCCAAAGTCAAAATCTTTTATTTATTAAAATCACAAGGATCACTTTGAAACGTCAATTTTACTGCCTGTTCCTTCGCGACCAAGCCAGGAAAGAAAGGCAATAAGCAAAGCTGGTTGTTTTTTAAATGATCCCTTTAAAATACATAACAATACAGTAAATAAATTTCGTCTAAATTGTAACATTTTGAACGAGTTGGAGCAATTTCAATCCCAAGCTTCTCTATCGTCTAACTAAATAATTCGATATTTTATAGTAGGCTTTCTTATAAAGATTTTATTTAATTGCGTTTTTAAATTTGTTAATTGTCAATTTTTATACATCACTTAAAAGTTTGTTATAAAAGCGTAGGTACACCTTGCCCTTTAAACGATTTACTAACTTTATGGAATCTGCAAGTGGCAACAGCGAGTTTATCTTTATTTCTAGTATTTAAATTATGATTATCGCTATTTTTCTTAAACAAATTAATATTTTTGTGAACATACATCAGATTTTCATAGATGTATTGACAAGGGAATGTCATAATATTTATTTCTTTAACCCTAGCTCACTAACCATATTTTCTAGTAACGTTGTCACTAACCATTCGTTTCTTAGACTACGAAATAAAATTTCAATAAAAATTCAGCCAGCTACATTTATTAAAAAAACGACCTTAATTAGCAGTCTTATTTTTGAGGTAGTCAAATAACTAAATTTGTTTCAGAAACAACCTAGACGGAACAGTTATTACCAGTGATCGGACTAGGTAGAGCTATTTTGTGTACTTGCCATATGTAAGAATAATTAATAAATATGGATATTCCCAAAATCCCGGGATTTGCTTTTTAATTATAAAAATAATAAAAAGCTATTTACGCCTTAAGGAGTAATAAAAGAATACACTTCCTTTCCGACGGGCAAGTATAAGGACGGGTTTAAGGATAGTATACTAAATAGATAGAAACTTGATTCATTAAACCACATATATTTTTTTATGTAACAATTTCTTATATTCATACAAGACTCAACAATCATTTAACATTATCATTCTGAAGTTGTACAAGAACATATTACCATACAAATTATTTGTTCCTCAAAAAATTAAAATATACAAACAGAACAAGCTACATATATGTTTTTACAATAAAATCCTGATTAAATTGATTAACACGTTAAACAATAATTTACTTATTCAAACAAAAAATGTCATTCCTGGAGAATTTGAAGAAAAATTGTATAAAAATAAAGTAAATGATGAAATTTTGTCTACAAATTTGTTCCACTAACATCCACAGATGTCGAACGCTCCTTTTCTTTTTACATCCAACACCCATTTATACGTAGAAAAGGAGCGTTCGACATCTGTAACTGAAGCTCAAGACGAACTAGACCAAGAAATGATCTATTTCTTGGTCTAGTTCGTCTTCAGCTTCAGTAGAAGACTGAGTACCTAAGTGACCTAAGTTAAAATATATTACCATTATTTTTTCTAAATTTTCTAATTTTAGTCTATTTCTTTTTACATCTAACACCCATTTATATGTAGAAAAGGAGCGTTCGACATCTGTGGATGTTAGTGGAACAAATTTATATGACAAAATTTCATCATTTACTTAATTTTTTATCAATTTTTACCATTGGTAAACCATTGAATAGTAGTGGTGCAGAAAGAGACAAAACAGGTGCGTTGCTCCGACAGAAACACCCCGCTATTGTTTTCGTTATCGGCGTATGCGGCTATATCACGAGTTTCAACAAAGCGGCAACGTGTTGCTGATGTACAATTTACAACGTCGCTCGGGCGCTTATTGGCTTACATAAACCATTTTGTAGACTTATTGATAAAAATAATTATCCCGTATAAATCCGGAAAATTCCGGAGGATTAGTCGGAATCTAATGGAATATCCATATAAAGAAAGAAAGAAAGAAAAAACATTTATTTGTGACGGTACAAAACATACACAGCACACAAGTAAGATACACGCAATATAACAATATAATACACACAAAAACAGCAATACCCAACAAATGTGTGTCTCACAATTACCTATATATAAATGACCGACGTCACAAAAAGGCGTCCAACTCAGCATTTGTTGTGCTTTTGGTACAACGCTGATCTTCCGTTGGAACCATTTAAAAGTAGGATGTCACCGATGACTTACCGCACAGTACCACAATTACAAAAAATAAATAAATAAAAAGTATAAAAAAGTGGCTAAGGATATTAAGTTACAAAAAGTAAATGAACAAAAATTTAGATGATTGGGGAGAACTAGGCGAGAATGTGCATTAATCAGTCCCACTGCTAAGCAAAGGCCAATCTGCTAAGTAATCAGGCTGTCAGAAGAGAGGAAGAATATTATAAAGGAGTTTAAAAAATGGGAAACCTACAATATGGAAATATCGTTTCTATGGAGTTCGTGAGACCTTTGGAAATCAAAGAGGAACAATCTCAGTTTAGCTCTGAAACCATGGACGCTACGTACCTCCCGAATCGGCGGTGGAATATTGTTCCAGCATTTAGTTGCAGCATAGCAGAAACTGCCTCTGAATGGTTCTGTGTGATGCCGCTGGATGGCTAGCTGTTTTGAGCACTTTCGTAGCGTCCTAGTCTGAGAAACCCAACTTAGTCTATCGTACAGGTATTTCGGCGTTTGGTATTTAAGTACACTAAAAAGCAGACACGCCAGATGTAATTTCTGCCTCGACTTCATTTTCAAGATGGAATGTTGATTTAAATAAGGTGTGACATGAGTCCTTGGTGGTATTTTAAAACAAAAACGCGCGCAAGCGTTCTGTACCCGTTGAATTAAACGTGTTGTCCGGGCAAGCAGCCGAGGGCCAACCACGGTATCTAGATAATTAAATCTCGAAAGTATCAAGGACTCGACCAGTTGCACACGTAACTCTTCACTTAGATGTTGCCTAATTTGGTACAAGACTTTCAACTTATAAAAAGACGTTTTTACAGATGAGGTAACATGTTTTTCAAACCTAAGATTAGCATCCATAGTGAGTCCCAAGTTGCGTGCTTCGTATACTCGTACACGCTCAATGCGATCACCATCAAGGGATACGTTTAGCGCGAGGTTAAAGCTATCAAGCCGCTGTTTAGTGCGAAATAACATAAATTTTGTTTTAAGAGAATTGAGCACAAAACCATTGTCACGCGACCAGTTAGAAATTATCTGCAGGTCCTCATTAATTTTCTGAATAGCAGGTATTGTGTCCTCACGCTTAAACGAGATGTACAATTGCACGTCATCCGCATACATAATGAAATTTACAGTTTTTAATGCAGTTGACAATGTCAGCAGTGTAAATAATAAATAATATCGGGCCAAGGATAGACCCTTGTGGTACTCCTCTATTAACAAAAACTTCATCGGAAAATTTATTAGAACCATCTGACTTAACCAATTTTACGTGCTGGCGACGCCCACTAAGGTTGCTATCAAACCACTTTACGGCGCGATCATCAAAGCCATAATAGCTTAATTTTGATAACATCAAGGTGGTATTTATGGCATCAAATGCACGGGAGAAATAAAGCAACACTAAAAGCGAGAGCATACCTTTGTATTGTGCACGTAGAAGGTTTTCAGTGACATCCAACAAAGCAGTGGCAGTACTACGACCTTTTCTGAACCCTGATTGCACTGCAGGTAGTATGTCGTTAACTTCTAGAAACTCGGTTAACTGACTACAAACGGGTTTTTCGAGTATTTTTGATATGCAGGGTAAAATACTAATAGGTCTAAGATCTTTCATTGCAACGGGATTAGGCACTTTGGGCAGAGGGCAGACAGTAGCTATCTTCCAGGCATCAGGGAACGACGATAATTTAATCGAAGTATTTATAATAGCAGTTATAACCTCCAATGTTTGTAGCAAAGTCATCAGCAGCATTTTAAGATTTAATTCATCAGTACCAACCGCGTTGGACTTAAGAGAGCTAATGACTTTTACAATTTTATCACGGGGTATATACTAAAAACTGCTTCCCCATGTCTATGATACTCATAATAAGACAGCTGGGATATGTTCATAGATAGAGTACCAGGTATATTTAGGAAATGATTATTAATGACATTGGGATCAGTGAAATGGAAAGGCAGCTCTTTGTTTTTTTTTGGGGTAATAGGGTAGATTTAAAATTTTTCCATAAGGTTTTCGGGTCTCTAATTTTCTTATTAATGTTTTGTTTGAAGTATGCAGCCTTTTCGAAATAAAGAGCTTGGTTCACCACAGATTTAAGATCCTTGTAGTACGCTTTCTTACTTAGACACTGCGTTTTATGATAATTAAGCAGTGCTTCGTCTCGCAGTTGCATCATTTCCTTTATCGTGAAGGTAATCCATGGGTAGGTGCGGTCTTTTATTGTAATAGTTTTCACTGGAGAATGGAGGTTAAATAGGGTCTGCACACTACAGGTGAAAGAGAGAACCATTTCGTTGACATCCCCTAGTGATGCTATTGAGTCCCATCGTATAGATCCTAGATCGCGATTAAAAAAATCAATGCAGATATCGTTGATTGGCCTGTAAGTCAGAAAACTATGCGGTATCTTGTCACGTTTGATTTTGAATTCGCAGACAATAAGATGGTGACCATTTATGCAACCGACTGGATCACTAATAATACTATTGGCATATAAATTGGTACATACAACATCAAGAAGCGACTTTGATGTATCAGTAAAATGAGTTGGCATGGTAATTAATTGTGAGAGACCAAGGGAGTCTAAGAAAATGCTAAAATTATTCAACTTGCAATTATCGTTAATGTTAAAATCGCCAAGCAAAATAATGTTATCGCAAGTAGGAGATGCATTCACAGAATCTATTAATGCATCAAAAAAAGTCAACATTCAGACATGGAGGCCTATAAGCGGTTCCAATAACAAGTTTTTTTCCCTTCATAGTCATAGTCAGCCACATTTGTTCGACAGAGCTATGCAATGGGTCGACAGGGTGAGTCCAAGTACGCGCCGCTAACCCTTTCCTAATGTAGAAGCCTACTCCACCACCACGACTCGCAACTGAAGCCGGGCGCGGTATATGGCGCAGTCTATAGGTAGGAATGGTAGGCGCACGGTCATCCTCGTTGGATGTGATCCAGGTCTCGTTTATCGCGATAACATCAATCGAGTACCTATCAAATGATGCAATTATGTTACCATGATTAGTGCCTAGCGATCCCGGGTTGCACAAACCGATCTTTAAATGTTTATCAATCATTTTTACTGATGTAGTGTTTACAAGGCACCGTAGAACTTGACTTTAAATATATCATTTTATAACAATTTAATAAAATTAATTGATGTAAACAGGGGTCATAAAATGGCATAAGGTAGATAAGTAGAGTAGATAAGTAACTTTTACTTATCATACGAATAATTTTAGTGTGACATGTGATAAATAGATAAATACAAATATATTTACCGTTACAATTATATATTAATAATTTTGTTATATGAGACCAGTTATAAAATAAAACATGCACCAAGGTAAAAGATAAGGCAGGCACTATGAGACACACACTATTAGGTATTATCATAAAATGAATGTAAAAAATAACGAACAGCATACAGAATATAAGTATCATCCGCGTGAACAAAAACAAGAATACATGTAAAAAAGATACCAAAAACAAATACAGTATGACAATGACATAAAATAGAACGTTTACGAATTTACTGCAGAACGAGTCAAATCGGTTCAGATCCAAAAACACTGCTTATATCAGTCTCCGATCGAAACAGATGCATCTGCTTTCCGTCTCCCAGTCTTGCATATATATGACCACGCTTGGTCCATGAGTACCGCCATTGAAGTCTGCGGCATTCTTCATGGATGCGGTGAAAGAGATGGCGATTAACGCGAGTCAGCCTCTCATTCAGGAAGATGCGACGCTGCGGAGCTGTATGTCCAGCGTCGGTGGCTGTTAGAGAGCGGCGCACGCGTGCCGCTTGAAGGAGCTTATCGCGTAGGTCACGGCGCGTCAGCCTTACCACAACGCGACGCTCTCGTGGCGGCTCGCGCGCCGTCCCCGCCCCCTGCACTACACCCACGCGCTCTGCGCACACTATGTCGCGCTCCTCCACTACAACGCCCAGTTTAGCGGCGAGCACATTGACGGAGTGCAGCACGCTCTCTCCCTTTTCTTCCGGCAGGTGCCCGATTTCCAGATCAGACAGGAGGGACTCCTGTTCCCGTTCATTAAGCTCAATCTTGAGCTGGTTGACCGTGCGCTCCAGCTCGGTGACTTGCTCGGCCGCGGGCTCCGTCCTTTGCTGCTCAACGGCTTTCAGCCTCTCTTCGATACCTTCCATGCGAGCATTAATGCCCGCAATGGAAATACGAAACTCGGTCATCTCACGGCGGAACTCCCGCATCTCAGCCACACACTCGACGAGCTCGCGGCGAAGCTCCTGTACGTCTGTTATGGGAGCAACGAGGGCAGGCGGTGCCGTGCTGGGCGGCGTAACGGCTGCTGACGCGGTGGCCGCACGCGAGGCAGTGCGTCGCAGTGGAGCGGTGCCGCCGCTGTCGGCACTGTACTCATGACCCCCGCAGATGCCCCTGACGGGAGTGTTGTCGCCTTTGCGCACCTTCTTCTGACAGTCAGGACACGACCAATCTTTGCTCACAGAAGCTGACTCAGGGAGCAATAGGCATTCCTTATGATAAATCAAAGGGCAAACACTGCAAGTCGCAGCCCCGTCTTTTCCAATGAATTTACCGCAGGCTGCATATTTCAGCATGGTGGAGTTTTGGCAGCTGGCCTGCTGAAACTCTTTCCCAGTTGATTATATATTCAAATTTTTGCACGCAAGCTATGTTGATACAGCAGCACAAATCAACAAAAATTAGGCCACGCTGTGTCGGTAAAGCAGTGTTAGCTATATAGTATGGCGGCCAAACCAGTGTACAAGATACTAAAAACATCCACCGACCACGAACAAAAGTTTAATTAGTTGATTCAAATAATTTCTAGTATCAAACGCACACACTGAACTAGTCTAGAAAACAAAACGTGCTCGCTATTTTAAAGTAAATGTCACAAATGTTATATTTTTAGGGTACATAAATATCGTATGTTAACGTATTTTCGGAAATCACTGTAATTATAGTTGTAGAACACTTTTTCACGTTCATTGAAATTAAACTTGGTAAGTAAACACTGAGAGCTATGTTGCACTAAATGTTTACACTGCTAATCACTCTGGATAATTTTAAAACAACAAAATATAACTTAGGCACTGCGAATCAGCTGACATCCGTGACGTCCTCCGACCAATGACATCATATGTTACATAATTAACATCAATGTTTGTGGTCAATGAACCTAAATAGTTCTACCTACTCCGACCAGTGGTTATTACACATAGAAACAGTGTGCTTTCCACAAATGGCTCTTTTACAGCCCTTGCAGAAATATTTGGTCATGCGGCATTTTTTGGTAGGGCAGTAGCCTCAAATTTTGCGTGTCGGGGGTACTTCTTGACTGGATCCTTCCTGAGAGTCTTCAATATGCAGGATCTCGGCAATGATTTGCTTCCGATTTACGTTGTAAAGTCACTGTGCTATAACTTTCTTGCAGCCAAGGCTTCATGAGTTCATCTGCCATTACCAAGGCAAAAGGCCTTCTTTTCATAGGTTTCTTACCATTCCGGATCGCGTTTGACACTTGAATTATATAAACGTTCACAATAGATAGATTTAGTATATTGTAAAACATAAACAGCGGCCATCGGTTGGTTTTACGGTTAGAACTCATGATCGAGCACATTCAAAAAAAATTTATTTGGAACATAAACAAAGTACAATAGACAAATGAAAACGTTGACAACTGCAAAAGTTAAAAAAAAAAACTGAGAAGCAGTGTCAGCACCCTCTTCCAAAACCAAACCGAACAACGTTCCAGCTTAAAACAAGTCGATACAAGTAAATGTTTATTCTAAATATGATTATAATTTTAAGTTGAATACTGCGGGTGTAGAGTATGTGTGTGGTGAGTGTTTGTGTAGTGTGTTTGTGTGGTGTGTGTGTGTGTGTGTATGTGTATGTAGAAGTGAGTGTGTGCGTGAGTTTGTGTGTGAGTCAGTGAGTGCATACATGTTCGATTGTTGTTAAGTTTGCTAGGTAGGAGAGATCAAAATATTCTCGGTATCATCGTACGTTAGTGACTGAAGCCAGGTTTTGCATTTAATTTTACATCTGTAGAATGACAGCGATTAAATGTCAATAGCTTTGTTTACTCTGTTGTACAAAGGACAGCTTATATAAAAGTAGTGTCTTCCAGCTAGAGCAGTTCTGCGGGGCTGTATGCTGCTAACCCTATCAGAGCGACGCTTAACAGAGCTCAAAACTGGATCGAAAGAAAGTTCACCGTGTGTCCGCAAAACTGTCGCTAGGACAAATAGTTGTCGCACTGTAAGAACTTCACAGATCGAATATAGGGTAGCAGTGGGAAAGAGTCTAGATTTAGAAGTCATGACCTTCAATACAGCTCTCTGGGCTCTTTCCACTCTCAACATGAGAGTCTTATTAGAACCGCCCCATGCAGTTATACAATAGGATAAAACCGATTGAGCTAGAGCATAGTAAACCATTTTAAAGCAAGGAATGTCAGCGCTGTTACGTAGTTGCTTAAAAATGTACATTAATTTTCTGATTCTGGACACTGTACACTCAATATGCGGCACCCAAGCATAGTTCTATCCAACCAGACACCTAAATATTTAATACTTAGAGTGCGTTCCAATTTGGGACAGTGGCATGGGTTTGGTCCTGCTGCAGAACAGGCATGGGCACGAAGAATGAAAGAGGAGGGAGGTTGAGTTCTGATACTAGGGGAGAAAGTTATGAATTTAGTTTTAGGAACATTTAGAGTAAGAAGGTTCTGGGAGAGCCATGTCATAACCGATTTAAGAGCAGATTCTGCAAGTGAGTTAGCTTCTGCCCAGTTGTGACCTGCAATTAGAAGAGCTGTATCATCAGCATACGTAAATATACTGCAGTTCGGGAGAGACAAATTGCAAAAGTCGTTAATGTATATAAAAAAGAGAGTGGGTCCAAGAACACTGCCCTGCGGGACACCGAAACTTATACCCTCTTCCTTGCTAGATAAATTATTAATTACGACTACCTGTCTGCGGTCGGAGAGGTAGCTCTCAAAAAGGCTGTTAGTAATACCTCTAATACCAATCTCCGCGAGTTTATCCAATAGGATGGGGACAGAGACAGTGTCAAATGCCTTAAATAAATCAATGAATATACCAATTGTTTTAAGCTTTTTGTCGAGGTTTTTGGCAATCGCAGTAGTGAGTTCAGTAACAGCCTCTTAAGTCGACCTGTTTCTTTTAAAGCCGAATTGGTTATCTGCTAATATATTTTTATCATTAAGGTATTTTATGAGACGGTTGTTCAAAATTTTTTCAAACACTTTTGACAATACGGTGAGAACTGAAATTGGCCGATAATTATTGACTCTGTCTCTGTCGCCTCCCTTGTAAATGGGATGAACTAAAACTTTCTTAAATACCGAGGGAAAGGTGCCGGTAGACATGCATAGATTAAAAAGATAGTTGAGAATGGGGGCTAGGATGTGTCTGGAACCCTTAACGACAGATGTAGGAATGCCGTCCCAACCGGCGGCACATTTCGTTTTGAGGTTTAAGATAATGTTTTCTATCTCTTCATTATCAGTGGGATATAAGGCCATAGAGTCAAGAGGAGCTGAATTAGGAGGGTATGGGAAGTCTTTCTTATGTGTTAGACACGGTTGGGTTAGGTGTATTTTAGAGGCCAAGTCTTTTCCCACATTTGCAAAGAAACTGTTAACCATATTAAGAGAGGTGGATGGGTTTACAGACAGTGTAAGTAGCTCCTCAGAGGAAGATTGTTTTTTATTTAGGTTTTCCATATCCTTGATAATATTCCACGTTGCCTTTGGATTATTCCTGGCCTTCCGTAGCTCGTCACTTTCGTATTCGCGCTTAATTGTTTTTAGAAGATTGTTACAAAAGTTTCGGTAGCGGGTAAATATAGTATTTTTTGTTAGATTTTCTGTCTTTGTTAAATTTTCTGTACAGCGAGTCTCTGTGTTGAATGCACCTCAGAAGACCAATAGTAATCCATGGCTTTATGATGCGCTTTTTATTTGAAATGCTTACAGATTGTCTGAATTTTTTAATAATAGAGCCGAGCAAATTAACAAGAATTTGACAAAAAATTAACAATAACATTTGATCTACTGTATCAACAGCACCTTAAGTTGAGTTATAAAATTCAATAATTTCGGGTTTATTTGAACTGTTGTTGATAGCAGGTTGATCATGGGTGGTAGAAAGTAGGTACACCACCTTATTTGACTTGTTTGACCTTATTTGATGTGAATTTCTGTCACGAAATTATTATCTTCCTCCGATTCTGATCGTCTGGTATTGACTTCGTATCCGTATCAGCCAACCACTCTGCAATTTTTTCATTTTGACTTCTCAAATCCATCTGAAAGTATAAAAAACAAATAAATTTCCAACAGCAAAATTCCTTCTTATAATATCAAAATAAAACACCCACGTAATAATATCTGCCCTAAGTGTCAAATATTAATTATTACGTGATATAATATTAAAATTAAATCATTTATAGCGAAATTACGAGCAATAAAAAAGAAATAAACAAATGCATAACTTTGTAAAAAAAGTAATCGTAGTCACTAACCTTTCGTCTGTGAGGCGATGATTGCGCAAAATATCCCAATCAGTGCAGCGTGCATCCACAATGAGTGTTTGCGGGTCACTAATTATGCGAATTAGGAAGGTACTAGAAATGGGCGGGGCGGCGGGGGCCGGGAACTTTCCATAACAACAAATGCGCGGGGTACGCGTAGTCGAATACACGAATGGTTAGTAGCTCTAGTTAGCTAGAGTTAAACTTATTTAGTTGTTTAACTTATTCTTTAAACTCCTTTTATAGAAGTCGATATCTACATAGTGTCCTTTACATCCTAATCTGGAAAAAATCTGTAAAAAATAAATTTATGCGATAAAACCACCCATTTTACATTTCTATTGTTTTTTGTGTTTAGTAAATATTGTAATTTTATGTGTTCTGTAATTGTTATGATTATATTATATATACCTATCATCTCTTTCTATACATATTATCTACCTATTATTACTATGTAGGTACTTACATAGTAATAAGTACATAATTATAATATCACACCAATATTATAAATGTGAAAATTTGAATTTTTGTTTATGTATTTGTTTGTACTCAATCACGTCGTAACGGCTGAAGTAATTTTGACAAAATTTAGTATTTACGTAGATTATAACCTGGATTACCACATAGGCTACCTTTTATCTCATAAATCAGGTCCCATCAGATAAAAATGGGGTGTCAATTCAAGTTGCAACAGCTAGCTTTATTTCTAATTTACCTACACTATTAGTAGTGAAATACGTACGAAGTCGCGGGAAACATCCAGTTTTATTATAATTTATAGTGCCATGGCGGGGCTTATGCTTTGAACCAATTTTTTTATTTGTTCATTTAGAACATGAAACAATAAATATCTATGAGTATGACACCTTTCTCATTTCTTTATTTTGTGTCACGTGCTCACAATGATATCACATCTAGCCAGAGTGATTTCACACTGCTGCGGCGTAATCGACCTTAACTGTCAATCGCGCGTGCGACTGACAGGTGGTCCCGACACGAGCATGCGTCCTCTAAAGCTCAATTTAATTGGATTGGTAGAAAACTACACGGGAAAATCTAGTATTCTTTGAATTTTACTTTACCCTTTTGTTCGAAGCAATATTTAACAAGGTTTTATTTAACTTGCAATGTATGTATATCCGGGTAGAATCTTGCAACTGAATTTTAAATCAGTTATCTTTAACCGATTGAGATGAAATTTGTTATACGCGCTTATTTTGGATGGCAATGTATGCTTAGCCCTCCTTTTTAACCCTTCTTCTCCCTTCTATCTTAAGGAGCGTTTTGAGTTTCTCCACCAGGCTAATGATCGCAATTTGCGTTCTTCAGATACCCTCCAACTTAAAACTCCTGTCCATACGACAGAGTTTTATAGTCGATCCTTCACTGTAACAGCCGTACGATTGTGGAACGCTTTGCCCCTCTCTATAAGAACATCCAAGTCTATTAGTAATTTTAAAACAAAAGTGCACACCCATTATCTGTCCTTGTGTTGAAGTTGTAGCTGCTTGTTAATTCATCATAACCACTTTTAGAGTTGCTTATTTAAATAAAATTTGTGTTATTACTGGTAATTTAGGTTTATAGTATGTAGATATGTTTTTAAATTTATATAGATGCACCGACGTCATGTGTTACATTTTGATCCTGTCCATACAAAGGTTGTCTGGAAGAGATCGCCCATTGTACTAAATCTATTTGTAAGAATTACGTTCTGTATTTTACTTTGGTGTACAATAAAGAGTTATCTTATCTTAGCTATGGGGGTCATTCTAATTCCAAAATGGGGGATCATCCAATATGGCGGACTAGTTATTTTTTATACACTATTTTTTCTATATTTAATATTTCTATACATAAAAGTATGGATATCAAATGAAAGGGCTTGATGAGAACACGAAAACTAATACAACGTCACATTATTACAAGCTTTTAATTAGCTTGTAATGTTTTTTTTGTTAGTCCACTTCCTCTTAACCTACGGAGTTCAAATTTAACATGTTCGTTCAGTTCCGATGACAATGCAGTTTTATGGTATGTATGACCTGATTCTACACCCTGGATTGGCTCCAGACGAAGGAACGCCTCTACGGTCAACATCAGAGACACGAAGTTTTGTATACGCATTTAATTATGATAGTTAAAAGTTCGACCAAGACGTGGCTGCTGCACTCAGGGTTGGCTTCCAAGGAGTAACTCTTCAACGGTCAACACGAAATTTTATTTATGCATTTAAATTTGGAATAACTTTGGTGACAATGCAATAATATGGTAGGGATCGTAGTGGGCGATGGATACGGATGCTAGACAACGGAACTTCCGAATGGATTGTAGTACTACTAGTATTCGGGCTCATTTGAATTTGATTGCGGTTCTAATTAAAAATGTTATAAAAGCTTGTAGTGAAAAATATTTGTTTCAACTTATTTAGGATTTAGGATGGTCTAGAAAAAAGGATAGATTGGATAAAAAATATATTGGTATTTTAAATTTTGCTTAAAAATTATTTGTTACAAATACTTCCGGAACAAAGTAAGCCATAATTTTTTTACGTTCATGGTTATTAAATAGTATGTAGCATTCATTTGCATTCTAATTACGAGCATAACTATAGTAGAGATAATCCATTCTAAAAATGCACGCCCCTCCACAAAACGTGATAATTGCAACGTGTGAGGGGAAATACTTATTGCATCACTATACTTGTGTGCGTGCTGCAACTACACTAGAAACATGGACTCATCCTCAAGTTTACGCAACGTTTCTATACAGCCGTCGAAACCAATTTTTTCTGATAAAACTTCTTTGAGTTTTTTCAATGTGGGTATTTCATTAAATTCTGTGTGGAATGACATTATTGTTCTGCGTAGCACAGATACGTCAAAATCGTCCAACTCTGATTTTGGACAAACCCGTTTCCTTTTTGAGGGCGATTTAAAAATTATCTGTGCCATATCTGCGGATAGGTTCCCTGATGTTTCTGCTAAACTTGCCTGTTGTTTTTCTTCATTTAATATGTTTGATATAGTACGTTCACTATAACCAACAGCTTGAGCAGTTCGCCATCTGGCATCAGTTTCATTTTCAACTCCATTTTCTGCTTCATATTTCATTCGGTGATATAACTTAGCAATAATTTCTTTGCTCTGTAAAATGAAACGTATTAATAATAAATGTAATTTGATATACAAACGCTGTAAACAAGCACCATTTAAAAAAGTTAGTTTATAACTTAAAAATAAAAAAAAATACTTGACTGCGAAGATGCTTTTTCGTTGACATGCCAACCGTACTTTTGCGGCGTAATCGACGCGTGCTCCCACCTTCGCGTCTAGCCGGTGACTGAACAACCAATGACAAAGACCAAATTATGTGAATTGTGTCTATACACCTGTTTCGCTTGTAAGTGTAACGGCGGTGGAGGGGCGTGCATTTTTAGAATGGTTTATCTATACTAGAAGTCCCATCTTTTTCGAAAACAAATTCTTAACTTCGTTTGCAACGGTATTTATATACTTCAACTATTTTAAATAAATTAATATTGCTGGACATTCCACACAGCGTTATCTAGCCCCAAACTAAGCAGAGCTTGTACTATGGGATCCAGATAACTGATAGAATACTTATATACATTTTTTTCTGTAACTACATACTTATAATATATAGAGAAACAACCAGACCCGAAACAAATATCTGTAGATCATGCAAACATTTGTTCCGCGGCGGAATTGAACCCGCTACCTCCTGCGTCTCAGCCGGCTATTCGCCCACTGCACACGGAGCTCGACATCTTTGAATATTATTATCAAGTATTTACGTACAAGTTTTTTTTCTCTAAACAAATGATTTAACAAGAATCGAGAAAGCTTTTATCTGTATTCCGGCTCCATCATCAAATCAGCTCGTTGTCACCGTTATTCAAGTTCCGACGTTAATACAATAGAGAGAACGTCGTAAATCGAGTGGAAATTTTAAATCAATCTAATAACAGAAAACGCGTCCAAATCATCTCGCATGGTTAGTCTTTGATTATCTATTAAATCAAATCAATTTACTAACAAATATTTAAATTAAAATAAGTAAATATGATTTCTTCGTAAATCATTATACCTACATTTATAGTAAAAGGGTATTCGTATGTTCGGGCGTGTCGGGGTGGTGTCGCCTAATGTTGACATTGATGTGGTGTGTCGGAACGCACCCTGCCTCGTTTTCGAATCATTACAAGCGTAGCTCTCAAGTATTGCTTACCTACAATGTATTTCTGAATGATCTGATAGTGAATTTTTCTATTGAACAATAAGTCTTTATAATTCTTAAATTTGGTGTCATGTAATATTTTCAAGTCAAGGTTTACGACCATTTCCTTTCGATGTCTCGTAACTGCTAGTTAGTGTTTATGTTATTTATCCTCTTTATGTAGTGTAGTTTATTTGTATATTGTTTGTATGTATATAAATTTATGTTCATTAGTATAATCAATAGGTAGGTATATTTTATTTTGTAAGTTCCGTTTATGTCTGTACTCTTACACCGCCGTTTTTTGATTTTGTTTATCCTCTCCATCCAAAGTTTGTCTGGAAGAGATCACTTTTAGCGATAAGACCGCCCATTGTACCTTTATTTATTGTTTATTTCCATTAATACTGTATTTTTGTTTGGTATGCAATAAAAAGTATTTCGTTCATTCAATCATTTTGTACTGTAGTAATCGACCTACTAGACCTACTGATGTAATTACTATGTTCTCGCAAATAAATGTTATCTTATCTTATCTAGCTCGATAAGTTCGTCCACGTTCCTTTAAATCTTGTCGAAATCTAGTTTCGATACTAATGTCAATCAATCCTGGTCATCTACAGGCTCGATCGCGTAGTAGTGTGCGAGCGGGACGCACAACTATTGCGTTTGAGCTGCAGGTAAGGGCCTCAGGTGAGTAGCCCATCGCCCTGGCTTCAACTCGCGAAGACTACTATCTCCGGGTCTTTGGGCTCAGCTCTTTGTGGCCTTCCTGACTTGTGGCAGGTGGCTCTTCGGAGCTTGGCCTATTACGCGGCGCGGTGTAAGCGGCTGCGTCTTGGCGTGACGCTGGTCTTAGTTGTTTCCTTTGTG
This sequence comes from Philereme vetulata, assembly GCA_918857605.2. NCBI lineage: Eukaryota > Metazoa > Arthropoda > Insecta > Lepidoptera > Geometridae > Philereme > Philereme vetulata. The sequence continues at coordinate 5,207,046 of OU975452.1, read as the reverse complement.
ATCTTCGCCGGTGACGTCGCCAATGATTGGTGAAGTCGTTGAAGAAGAAGAAGAAGTCTAACATAACCTAACCTTCAGGAGCTCTCGGGGTAGTGGACGATTTCTGTCAATGCAACGTTTGACGTTTCTGGATATATCATATAAACTTTCAAACGATCTAGTTTTATGCGAATAAAAAACAAACGGCGACTTGCGCAATGAAGCCAATTGTATTTGGTGCATAAATATGTATAAGAGAGCTTTCAAATCATACAAATACGTCAAATTAGTATAGTATGCTATGTTTAGTAGCTAATAAAGGCAATTCATTTTCGATTTTAAAAAAATTAGTTTCAACGATAATCATAGATGGCGCTGTCTGGAGGAGATACGCCAGCAAAAAATATGATTTATGTGCCAAAATCAATATCAAAGGCTCGGTCCGAACAGCGGGACCCACTCTAGAGCGTTGCTCCAGTACACATAGCCTACTTGCCTCACTGACAAGATCCGGATAATCAAGCACATCTTGTAATAGATGGCATAAAGTCATCATTTGATATAATAACCTTTATAGGAGGTGGTTTAGACCTAAGTTTTTGTAAGGGAAATATGTAAAAGATTTAATACACCTATGTTGTTGAAATCTTTACAATTACGGGTAACGAATCCTAAGCGCCTTTCACGATAAGTGCGAAACAGGGCTTGAAACAGCCTGTCCGTGTCTCATCTTTATAGCTGTCAGAAAAAACTTAAACGTCTCTGTCGTGCGAGAGGCATAACTTCCATTTGGTTCAGTGTAGGAAAGAGTTAACTATATATCTGAGATGTGCTATTGATTCCTAGTTCTATGGTATACCAACCTCAATGCCCGGTTTCTTAGACCTCGTGCCGCAAACAAAAAAAACCGTACACTTTGTCTTATTTGACGCCAAAAAAAGTATTTTGATATGCCTCGTGCCGCCATAATCTATGGTTTAAGACAAGGTTTAAAACGACCCATAACGCAGTAATGGAAAGTACAGATAAATCTGTGCCACTGGGTACGTGTTAAAACAGCTTAGGGTCAAACGTTCACTGCCAAGGCCAAGGTTCACTGTTGGCTTCTGGTAAGCGGTTGGTGACGTACTATATACTGCGCGGTAATTCCCTGACTTGAGCGTGTGAAACTCATTACCTGGGATTTATTTATGTTTAAGTATGTACTATTGCCGTGGGGCGCCGGCAATAGAATGTTGCCCCTCCGCTCTTGCCCGTGGATGCAGTAGGAGTCTGCTAAGGGATACCTCCGAAAGATGGGCAGCAGCGTCTTTTCGTGTTTCAACACCTATACTGCGCTCGCCAACCCGCCTGCCAAGCGTGGCGAGTATGGCAACAACCCCCTCATGGATTTACAACATAAAGCCAGGCCCCGAGTCCCCGGCGGCCCCGCTAATCCTGGCTACGGTAGCAGTCACGGTAACGGCGGGGCCAGGGGTGCTAAAAATCCCCGGGAGACGATCGGCTACCAAACCCTACGACGAACACTGGCCCTGGTAACACACAACATCCGCACTTTGAGGACAGACGAAAAGATTGTTGAGCTGGAAGAAGAAATTAGTAGATTACACTGGGACATTTTGGGGTTATCAGAAGTTCGTAGAGAGGGCGAGGACACGATATCCCTTAAGTCTGGTAATCTACTATACTACCGGGAGGGCGACCAACAGTCCCAAGGTGGTGTTGGGTTTCTCGTTCACAAGTCACTCATCAACAACATTATCACCATCGACAGTGTGTCGAGCAGGGTCGCGTACCTGACACTCAGAATATCTAAGCGATATTCGCTGAAGGTCGTTCAGGTATATGCGCCGACCCCTTCACACCCAGATGAAGAAGTAGAGTCTATGTATGAGGACATCAGTAGAGCCATACATACGAACAAAACTCACTTTATTGTTGTTATGGGGGACTTCAATGCAAAGCTAGGCATGAGAGGCGATGATGAGTTGAGAGTGGGGCAATTTGGATATGGGCAACGGAACCCCAGAGGACAGAGGCTGGCCGATTTTCTGGAGAAAGAAGGACTCTTTATGATGAATTCTTTTTTCCAGAAGCCGCCTCACAGGAAATGGACCTGGGTGAGTCCCAACGGTTCCACGAGAAATGAGATTGATTTCATCTTGACCAACAAGAAACGGATATTCAATGATGTCTCTGTGATTCACAGGGTGAAAACCGGCAGTGATCACCGAATTGTTAGAGCCACATTGAATATGAACGTTAAACTTGAAAGGTCCCGTTTGATGAAATCTACGCTCCGACCCACTCGCGCACATATCCAAAACCTCGAGAGCTTTCAACTCGAACTTGCAAATCGCTTTGACTGTCTAGAAGTAGATGCATCAGTGGACGAGATCAATACCAGGTTCGTAGAAACCGTCCATACGGTGGGGTCCCAGTTCTTTAAGACCCCCCGTACCAATAGACCTCAGAAACTCTCTGATGACACCCTTAACCTCATGGCTGAACGACGTTCTTTGCAACTGCAGTCTCCCGATGATGCTCAGTCACATAGGCAGCTCAATAGAAAGATTTGGAAATCCTTGCGGCACGATATTCGTACCTTTAATACATCTCGTATTAAAGATACGATAGAGCGGAATAAAGGCTCCAAAGTGTTCGCGAGAGATAATTCTATTGGGCAGAGCCGCATGACGAAGCTGAAGAGGGAAGATGGCAGCATAACGTCAAGTAAAGCGGAAGTGTTAAGGGAAGTCGAAAGGTTCTATGGACGGCTCTACGATTCGGTCACTAAACCTGTTTGCAGTGCGGCCAACGACCCAATAGCCAAACTGACCCGACATTATACCGAAGATATTCCGGACATCAGCCTGTATGAGATCAGGATGGCCTTGAAGCAGCTTAAGAACGACAAGGCGCCGGGTGAGGACGGAATCACTTCAGAGCTTCTGAAAGCGGGTGGATCACCGGTACTTAAAGTCCTTCAGAAGCTTTTTAATTCCGCCTTGCTTGAAGGTACGACGCCAAAAGCATGGAACGGGGGCGTGGTGGTTCTGTTCTTCAAGAAAGGTGACAACACCTTGCTTAAGAATTACAGACCCATCTCGCTTTTGAGCCATGTTTATAAGCTGTTTTCGAGGGTCATCGCGAACCGTCTCGAACGCAGGTTTGATGACTTCCAGCCGCCCGAACAAGCCGGGTTCCGTAAAGGCTACAGTACCATAGACCACATACATACGCTGCGGCAAGTCATACAGAAGACCGAAGAGTATAACTTGCCGCTATGTCTCGCGTTTGTGGACTATGAGAAAGCCTTCGATTCGATCGAAACATGGGCAGTGCTTGAGTCTCTCCAACGATGCCGTATTGACTATCGGTACATCGAAGTGTTGAAGTGTTTGTATAAAAACGCCACTATGTCAGTCCGAGTACATGAACAGAGCTCGAAGGCGATTCCCTTAAAAAGAGGCGTAAGACAGGGAGATGTCATTTCTCCGAAACTGTTTACGACCGCATTGGAAGATGCCTTCAAGCTTCTGGAATGGAAAGGACTGGGCATCAATATTAACGGCGAATACATCACTCACCTTCGGTTTGCCGACGATATTGTGGTCATGGCAAAGTCGATGGAAGAGCTCAGCACGATGCTCGAAGGCCTCAATCGAGTCTCCCAACGGGTAGGACTTAAAATGAACATGGACAAGACGAAAATCATGTCAAATGTCCATGTCGTCCCTGCCCCAGTTATGGTTAAGAACTCGGCTCTTGAAGTTGTCGACGCGTATGTATATCTAGGACAAACAGTCCAATTTCAAGGGAGGCCTTTGTCCAGCAGTGGACGTCCTACGGCCGATATGATGATGATATGATGACGGGATATGTATTACTGTTAATTACACACGGCTTCACATCAAGCTATACTTTTCCAGTAGAAGCTGACCTCGCATGGTGTAGGTTTTTCGTAGAATGAGAGGTCAGCTTTTACTGGAAATGTATAGCTTGATGTGTAGCCGTGTGTACAAGGTTGAATAAGTAATTTGATGGAATTAGGAATTGAGTTCGAAAAGCTTTTAATTCATATGAAGGTCTGGGAATGTTATTTTTACAACCATTATTAAGAAGTCTGAACTTGGTTAGTACCAAATTATATTAAGATAAAGCCATAAAACCATTTTAATATCGTCAAGTTTACAGAGAGTGAAGCCAATTATTTCAATTCTGTTTGAAGCTTTTGATAAGCTAAGCAAAAAATTCATTAATAATTTCGTAAAATGGATTATATGTGATGTAAACAATGGCATTCATACTTGAATTCGTGAAAAGCTATATTACTCTTGGTACATTGAATTGAACCAACCTTTTATACAGATTTCTTTGTAAAAACAAAGAGACCTGCATGACATGTAAGGTTGGTTCAACTTATAATAGGCCCTTCTCGCGTTGACGCGACGGTTAAAAAAATCAATGATGTTAGTAAAGTTGGTTATTGTTAGCTTGATAACTGATGCATAAATGCGATTTACGCCCCTAGGGCCGTAAATAAACTTAAAAATAGAACGAGGCTAATTGCATACTCATCATCATCATCATATCAGCCGTAGGACGTCCACTGCTGGACAAAGGCCTCCCTCATTGATCTCCAGGAACTGCGGTTGGAAGCGGCCTGCATCCAACGCCGACCTGCGGTTCTTACCAAGTCGTCTGCCCATTTTGTGGGTGGACGTCCTACGCTGCGCTTGCCGATCCGTGGCCTCCACTCGAGAACCTTTCGGCCCCATCGGCCATCTGTTCTGCGCGCTATATGGCCTGCCCATTGCCACTTCAACGTGCTAATCCGTCGGGCTATGTCGGTAACTTGAGTTCTCCTACGTATCTCCTCATTTCTGATTCGATCCCGTAGAGCAACCCCGAGCATAGCCCTCTCCATAGCTCGTTGAGCGACTCTGAGCTTATTCATAAGGCCAATAGTGAAGGACCACGTCTCGGTTCCATATGTCATCACTGGTAACACACACTGATTGTAGACTTTCGTCTTAAGGCACTGAGGTATGTTGGACGAAAAGACGTTGCGAAGTTTCCCAAACGCTGCCCATCCGAGTTGGATTCGACGATTGACCTCTTTCTCGAAGTTGGACCTACCTAATTGGACTGTTTGTCCTAGGTATACATACGCGTCGACAACTTCAAGAGCCGAGTTCTCAACCATAATCGTCTTGTCCATGTTCATTTTAAGTCCTACCCGTTGGGAGACTCGATTGAGGCCTTCGAGCATCGTGCTGAGCTCTTCCATCGACTTTGCCATGACCACAATATCGTCGGCAAACCGAAAGTGAGTGATGTATTCGCCGTTAATATTGATGCCCAGTCCTTTCCATTCCAGAAGCTTGAAGGCATCTTCCAATGCGGTCGTAAACAGTTTCGGAGAAATGACATCTCCCTGTCTTACGCCTCTTTTTAAGGGAATCGCCTTCGAGCTCTGTTCATGTACTCGGACTGACATAGTGGCGTTTTTATACAAACACTTCAACACTTCGATGTACCGATAGTCAATACGGCATCGTTGGAGAGACTCAAGCACTGCCCATGTTTCGATCGAATCGAAGGCTTTCTCATAGTCCACAAACGCGAGACATAGCGGCAAGTTATACTCTTCGGTCTTCTGTATGACTTGCCGCAGCGTATGTATGTGGTCTATGGTACTGTAGCCTTTACGGAACCCGGCTTGTTCGGGCGGCTGGAAGTCATCAAACCTGCGTTCGAGACGGTTCGCGATGACCCTCGAAAACAGCTTATAAACATGGCTCAAAAGCGAGATGGGTCTGTAATTCTTAAGCAAGGTGTTGTCACCTTTCTTGAAGAACAGAACCACCATGCCCCCGTTCCATGCTTTTGGCGTCGTACCTTCAAGCTAGGCGGAATTAAAAAGCTTCTGAAGGACTTTAAGTACCGGTGATCCACCTGCTTTCAGAAGCTCTGAAGTGATTCCGTCCTCACCCGGCGCCTTGTCGTTCTTAAGCTGCTTCAAGGCCATCCTGATCTCATACAGGCTGATGTCCGGAATATCTTCGGTATAATGTCGGGTCAGTTTGGCTCTTGGGTCGTTGGCCGCACTGCAAACAGGTTTAGTGACCGAATCGTAGAGCCGTCCATAGAACCTTTCGACTTCCCTTAACACTTCCGCTTTACTTGACTTCCGATTATCTCTCGCGAACACTTTGGAGCCTTTATTCCGCTCTATCGTATCTTTAATACGAGATGTATTAAAGGTACGAATATCGTGCCGCAAGGATTTCCAAATCTTTCTATTGAGCTGCCTATGTGACTGAGCATCATCGGGAGACTGCAGTTGCAAAGAACGTCGTTCAGCCATGAGGTTAAGGGTGTCATCAGAGAGTTTCTGAGGTCTATTGGTACGGGGGGTCTTAAAGAACTGGGACCCCACCGTATGGACGGTTTCTACGAACCTGTTATTGATCTCGTCCACTGATGCATCTACTTCTAGACAGTCAAAGCGATTTGCAAGTTCGAGTTGAAAGCTCTCGAGGTTTTGGATATGTGCGCGAGTGGGTCGGAGCGTAGATTTCATCAAACGGGACCTTTCAAGTTTAACGTTCATATTCAATGTGGCTCTAACAATTCGGTGATCACTGCCGGTTTTCACCCTGTGAATCACAGAGACATCATTGAATATCCGTTTCTTGTTGGTCAAGATGAAATCAATCTCATTTCTCGTGGAACCGTTGGGACTCACCCAGGTCCATTTCCTGTGAGGCGGCTTCTGGAAAAAAGAATTCATCATAAAGAGTCCTTCTTTCTCCAGAAAATCGGCCAGCCTCTGTCCTCTGGGGTTCCGTTGCCCATATCCAAATTGCCCCACTCTCAACTCATCATCGCTTCTCATGCCTAGCTTTGCATTGAAGTCCCCCATAACAACAATAAAGTGAGTTTTGTTCGTATGTATGGCTCTACTGATGTCCTCATACATAGACTCTACTTCTTCATCTGGGTGTGAAGTGGTCGGCGCATATACTTGAACGACCTTCAGCGAATATCGCTTAGATATTCTGAGTGTCAGGTACGCGACCCTGCTCGACACACTGTCGATGGTGATAATGTTGTTGATGAGTGACTTGTGAACGAGAAACCCAACACCACCTTGGGACTGTTGGTCGCCCTCCCGGTAGTATAGTAGATTACCAGACTTAAGGGATATCGTGTCCTCGCCCTCTCTACGAACTTCTGATAACCCCAAAATGTCCCAGTGTAATCTACTAATTTCTTCTTCCAGCTCAACAATCATTTCGTCTGTCCTCAAAGTGCGGATGTTGTGTGTTACCAGGGCCAGTGGTCGTCGTAGGGTTTGGTAGCCGATCGTCTCCCGGGGATTCTTAGCACCCCTGGCCCCGCCGTTACCGTGACTGCTACCGTAGCCAGGATTAGCGGGGCCGCCGGGGACTCGGGGCCTGGCTTTATGTTGTAAATCCATGAGGGGGTTGTTGCCATACTCGCCACGCTTGGCAGGCGGGTTGGCGAGCGCAGTATAAGTGTTGAAACACGAAAAGACGCTGCTGCCCATCTTTCGGAGGTATCCCTTAGCAGACTCCTACTGCATCCACGGGCAAGAGCGGAGGGGCAACATTCTATTGCCGGCGCCTCACGGCAATTGCATACTACTAAACTGAAATACAACCTCTGTCTACCTCTTGGTCTACGAGCATCCCTTTGCCACCACTCTTTGATCGCCTTCGTCCAACGCCCGTCATCCCTCCTAGCCAAGTGTCCACTTCTCTCTTTTTGTTGATCTACTCTGACAAACCTTTATTTCTACGAAATAAAAGTAGTCATAGTTTTGTAGTGAAAAAACAAAACAATGAATATCGGAAACGCAATTTTTCATTTTAGCAACAAACTTTTATAAATACTTTTTTTAATTTCCTCGCATTCGTGATGAAAAGTAATGTGTTTTAATAGGATGTAAGCGATTAATTGCACCCTCGATTCTCGGGTGCAATTGATCATTTACGCCCTTTTATACCAATGTAGGTACTTTAACCTCCATATGTTCGATAGTTCCAAGCAGTGTCGCTAGACAGCGCTGATCTAACCACAAAAAAAGCAAATCTCTAGGAGCGCCTCCCATTTTTAACAAAAATCGACTGTTACACACAAACCGAATATTACACGTATTTTCTACTGTTTTTTTTTTGGGCTTCCTACACACATTTTTAGATGCCATTATCCTGACAATATTCCATGAAACTCCGTTCGATAAATTCAAAACGTCAATCTAGTCAATGTGTAGCATCAATTAGCCAGCGTATACTGTTTCAGGCTTTCGCGTTTTCATAGGTCACTGTCAGTTTGGTAAACTACTGATGGCTATATATAGTTTCTATCGTGGCGTCGATTTGCAGTATTGATGATGTGGTCTGCGTGTAATTAGTCGTGTTAACGCACTAATAAGTATATTGATAGAATAGATCTGAAAATAATTTATAGCACACCATAAAACAGAACAAATACATAAGAACAATGTTAATTTATGTTATAAAATCGGCGGTATTATTGCTAAATAAAGATCTCTACCAGACAACCTATGGATGGAATAGACCAATTATTTATCGTTATCAAATTGGTATTTTTGATGCTTAAGTATTCATCACACACGATGAATATATATGAATTCTCTTATGTTATTATATTATAGTCTAACAAATCAGTATCAAGATTTATTAAAAAACACAACTAATCTCAACAAAACAACAGTATTCCGTGAAAATAATTACAAAAACCCACTACGATCGACCAGCAATTAAACTGAATGCATATAACACGACCGCGCGCTCCAACCGTCCGAGAGAAAGTGAGTGTGCCGACGTGGCGCTTGCTCCAGCGCGAAGCCTCGACCGGCTTAGCGGTGTCTAGGACGGTCACGTCCCTTGTTGCCATGCTCAATACGTAACAATAGTATCTGTTTATCATATACGGGTAAGATATAATAATATATAAAATTATTTTATTTGCTTAAAAGTCTGTGAAATCTGTATACGAATCTTTCGTGTCCTGCGATATATTTCGTATCTTAAGATAAAATATCCATATCACTCGATATCGTAAGATACTATAAGATTAAAATATGTATTATATTCGCCGTGTGTGACGGTCCATTGCATAAATAATTCTAGTCTTTTCTTCGTGCATGTGTAAGGCGCTCAAGTGAAACTATAAACAAAAGCTAAGTTAAAATATTTGTAAATTCAAACTAACTTCAAATTAATTATGATATTCCGTCATTGGATATAGATTTGGAATGCAAATCGCACGGACAATCCGAATTGAGACAGATTTCCATAAAGTTAGACAACTAGTTCCTAACCGAATAGATTACGGCAATAGATTTAGTTCAGCCGAATACGAATTAGGAAACTATGTTATTGAATTACAGAATAGTTTATTCTTACTTCATCGTTAACTTACTTCATCATTATCATCGCGTTATCGGTCACAGGACGTCCAATACTGAACATATACCTCCCTAAATATAAATGTTTAATTTAAAATAATAATAAAGTTGATAATAAAGTATCGGATTATTTAGATGATAGAGAAGCTTGGGATTGAAATTGCTCTAAATCATTCAAAATGTTACAATTTAGACGTAATTTATTTCCTGTATTGTTATGTACTCTAAAAGGATCATTAAAAAAAACAACCAGCCTTGTTTCTTGCCTTTCTTTCCTAGTTTGTTCGCGAAGGAACAGGCAGTAAAATTGACGTTTCATAGTGATCCTTGTGATTTTAATTAATAAAAGATTTTAACTTTAAATACTGTTTTTTTTTTAATTATAAATTTAATGTTAAATTTTGGACCCTGTTGGGTACAATATATGACGTGAGAGGAGGACGCCATTTTTTCTTAAAAGGCTCCTGAGAATGCGTTTCCACCAGAGCTGTACGATGATGCTAAGCGGTGAGCGAGGAAAAATTAAGTAATTTATGGTAATTATTTCGTAATCTATCTACACCAATTCTTTTAATTTATTTTGCGTGCCTTTGTGGTACAAAAAATTTGGACCCATCAGTGTATAACTTTAAGAACTTTGTCCTCATATTTAAAACAAATAAATGTTTGATTGGTTTTTTCGGGCCATTATAATCTCGGAGTATTCAAGGCCAGAGTGAACAAGGGGGCAGTCGCGCTAATTTTGAACGATAATACCAAAGTCAAACCAAAACATGAACGTTATGTTATGCACATTTGGTATCACGCTGTCACGCGTGAAATCAGTCAAACCAACTACGCTACGTTTCAACGTTAAACACGTTCAAAATTAATGCGATTGCCCCCAGGTTCCAGGCAAGCGTGCTCCATCGTCGTCAACACTATCACTTAAGAAGTTTAATAACAAATTATAAGTAAAGATAAATAAGTCTGCTTTAGACCACACGAATGAAGTAAAACTTCCTTAGCTCCATCTATATGTAGGTAGGTATATACATATATTACTCGTGCGCGATAACTTGGGACCTGCTAGGAATGCGACTCCCCGACCGCTTCCCCTGCACTTCCCCGATGGCGCCCGTATTGTACCGTTCGCATCACTATTTTTTACTAGGGTTTTTAGTCTCGTACTGGCCTACGTCACGTAACGGCCTCTGGAATTCTTTTAGTTTTCGTTTGTGTTATTGTTTTGTTGTTGTAGTTTTTGTTGTTATAGTTTGTAAAAAGTTTGTCGACAAAAGTATTGGGACGATGACCTCTTACAAGAGACGAATGAATCGCAATTAATTGTAAATTTATCGGATACCTCTTCGTCAAGTGATTATAGTGAGACTGAGGACGAAGAACAACCTCTAGAAGGCATAAATCCACTAAGTAGTGACGAAGATGAGATAATGTAAATAATAGATAAAATAAATGTATAAACTTAAACATTGTATTTTTATTTTATTCAAATAGTGTAAAAAAGATTAAATAAAAAGCAGCGTCCTCCCTGAGTAACATAATAAATTAGGTTAAAAAAAACAAAGACGAAGCCGCGGGCGGCTGCTTGTTATGTTCGCTTTTTTGCGGGCGCGGGCGGTACAAACACGCCAATATGACGTCACCGCGCTCAGGTCCCAACTTATCGCGCACGGGTAATATGTATATGTTTTTTTCTTATTTGCAGTTTGTAATATTTAGGCTAATTTGGGATAGGAGATCAATACGACAAATCATATGGCTATGAGAGAAAGAGAGAAAGAAAATGTGTGCTCGCACCTCTCTCTCTCTTGCCCCTACAGTAATATAAGAAACGTAACTAAATAAATAAATAAATATTGTTGGACATTTCACACAGCACTATCTAGCCCCAAACTAAGCAGAGCTTGTATTATGGGAACCAGATAACTGATAGAATACTTATGTACTTTTTTTTGTAAATACATACTTACAATATATAGAAATACATCCAGACCCAGAACAAATATCTGTAGATCATGCAAACATTTGTTCCGCGGCGGGAATCAAACCCGCTACCCCCTGCTTCTCAGTCACCTATTCGCCCACTGTGCCACGGAGGTCGTCAACTAACTCTCTCTCTTTCTATCTTCACTAACTTATATCTCCCTCTCAACTTCCATTCGCACTTTTCGTAACGCATTCACCAGCTTACTCCCCAAGTCAAGCGTGCGTAAAGAAGTTTTACTTCAAAAAATACCAATAGGATTGCTTAATTTTTCTAGCCTCCGCTCATTGCAGCTCTAGTGGAAAACCACAGAACTCTGTGGTATATACAAAAAAAGCAAGGAATGTGTGTGAGGCGGTATTGCGAGCTAGACAATTGACGGTGGCAGCTGAAAAGCGTCAGCTACGATACGTCGTGCAATTATTGTTATTGTTGAATTATTTTTTAGCCATAACAAAATAATATCCTCACAAGATTTTTCAAAGGCTAATTGAGGAAATCACAACAAAACAAAAATGTTATTTTACAATCAGGAATTTCTTGGGAAGTTCATAAACTCTCAAACACAATTTTAAAGGCAAATTAACGATCAAACGTTTCAGCTTTCGTTAATTCTGAGGAATTATTTAATTAACTTGTCTGTTTAAATTAATAAATTGATTTCGCGGTTTAATTTAAGTGGGAGTTGGAATAAATTATCATCCGATAATCCTGCT